>CM054814.1:29125228-29471705 GCA_028984105.1 Lavandula angustifolia | reverse complement strand
ATCAATGCACTGTAAGTCTCTCCTCAATGGAAGTGATCGGTCGCTTTTGGAAGAAGTAGTTGCGGCTTCGATGGCACCGAGATGGAGGTGGTGGAGGTGCATCATCGTGATCACTAGGAGATTTTTCCTTAGCAGATTCTCCCTGATCTGCATCCTTGGGTTCTGAGTCCTTGTCAGCTTCATCGTTATCATCATGAGTCTGCTGCTGAATAGGGGACTTGGTCCCTTCTTTCAAATTCAGAAGTAACAACATAGTGGGTCTTAGATCGTCCATGGACGCGATAAGATGTCACCGATCGATAAGATGTCAGGTGACTCTCCGTCCTTCGGGCCGTCTTTGCATCGGGATCCATCCGGAGAGAATACAAATAAGATAATGCGGCTAACTCCAGATCCTAAATACAAGATCTTCGACCATGTTCATCATCGGTCGGGGTTTTCGAATCTAAATCAAAACACTTATTATTAAAATCATATCCCAACACCTCTTACGCCCCTTGTGGATAGCCTTTATGAACACACATGGTTGCGCCCTTACAATAAATTTATCTCCCCCTTTCCTTGTGTCTTTAGCATACACAAGACAACAAAAAACTCTTATATGGGCATAGTAAGCCTTTTTACCAAGAAGAATTTCATAAAGAATCTTATTGTTTAATGCCTTTGAGGGTAATCTATTAATTAGATAAACAACGGTAAGCATGCATTCTTCCCTAAATTGGATAGGTAAATTAGCTCGAGATCTTAGAGCTCTAGCCTTATCTAAAATATCGCAGTGTTTTCTCTCAACAACACCATTTTGTTGAGGTGTGTTTACCTGCAAGAAGTTTTCAATAAAATATTATTCTTAGCATAATAATCCAACATGCAATGGATTTAAATTCATGTACATTATCACACCTTATCCTATTAGTCTTCTTCTCAAATTGGGTAAGCACCATATTATAAAATTTAATCAAGCACGCACCAACATCAAATTTCTTTTTCACCAAATAAACCCCGAACCATTTGGCTAAAATCATCAACAATACTCATAAAATAGTGTGTATCACTCAGAGATGTAATATGATAACGACCCCAAATGTTATAATGTATCAAATCAAGAACTGAATCTATCTTTATCGAACTATCAGGAAAAGTAAGTATATTTTGTTTCGTCCTCATACACGAGTCATACGGCGAATTATTAAAGAATAAATTACCAAGGAAATCAATGTGTTGGAGATGGTCTTATGAGGCATGTCCGAGTCTCTTATGCCAAAGGTCTGAATCATTAGAAATGGTCGTAGCAACTCTCTCATCCACCGGCTCTAAGTAATACAGACCATCACGTTATTTACCTACTTTTATCAGGTTCCATGATTGTAAGTCTTCTGCAACACAAACATCCAGAAAAACGTGAGGGCACAAGATATATTCTTAGCAATTCGGCTAACGGATAATAAATTGCACTTAAAATCTGGTATATGCATAACTCGCTCAATAGTTATCCCATTTCATAACTCACGCTGCCAACACCATGAATTGGTATTTTTTCCCCATTCTGTATCGTGACCTGCAACTCATTGCCTATTTGTTGTTGATTAGTCAACAAACTCGCATCACAAGTGATGTGATTCGTCGCACTTGAGTTAATATAATAATCCATGTTCTGTTAGTATTGATCTTACCTGCCATAATTGTTGAAGGTCCTCCATTAGAAAATGCTTTACTGGCCTCTTGTGTTGCTCCGCGTTTAATCCCAGTATGGACTCCTCTCGGTGTCAACAACGGTAGCACAAGGATATGACTTACTTTCTCCATTTTGATCTTGGCCATTTGAGGAGGTATATTTCAGATCTTTATACCAGTCGGGATACCCTACCAACTAGAAACATGACTCCTTGTCATGTCCATTCTTGCCACAGTGAATGCACTTTGAAATCTCACGATCACGACGGCGATGACAACCTTCCCTTTTCTCGTGCCTTGACTATTTATCTGAGCTTTTGAGTAAGGGACATGAGTATTATAGGCAGCTACTTCTTGCACAATCTTCTTGGCACCCGAAATAGATCGTTTGTAATGCTTTGAAAATTTTCAATATAAAATGTACTGCATATTTATTCATGCATGTTATAAAGTGTTTTAGTTCTGTAAGTCGCGCCTTAGAAATTAAATTTAAAATCTAAATCATCTATCTAATTTTTATTTCATTAAATCATTTTTCTATGTAAATTTACTTTGAATTTTTGAATTTATTTATTTATATCATATTATAATTATATTGTTTATTATTAAGATAGAAATCATGTTAGAATTATGAGCAAAGATTCAATCATAGAAAAATTAGGATATAGATAAACACAATTAGATTTTATCCTAGAACATGTATATCACACAAACAATATATATTTCAATTATAAAACATAATCTAAAATTATCGCCTAATAACTTAATACAAATATAGGAATATTTTATCCTTTCTGAATTTTAGTAGCCTTAGGAAATTTGAAATAAAAGTGATAGAATTTTATCTAAATGTTATAAGTACGAAAATGTTGGAGAAACATTCAAACATATTTTCAGTTTGACCAGTAACTGAGACTTGCTCGGTATAATCACAAGACGGTGTTTGTCCGGTGAACAAGCCGACCGAGACTAACTTCGGTATAATAAAATATCCTCCTTGCCTTTGTTCGGGATAGTGGTTGACTTGCGGCTTTTACCGAGTTACTTTAACAGTATGCTACCTTGTCGTTGGTCGAGGTACGGAGAGTGGTTAGAGGCACATTGGACTTCAAGGTAGACATAAGGCCGACTTCTCTCGGTTGTATGACCTCGGACCACTCTACCGAAATGACATTGAAGTCCTCCGTAAGTCATGTAAACCGATAGTCATTCTTGAGTCGACCCATAGATTCGTAGTATTCTACTTGTTGAGTCCGAGTTCTACTTCGACTCCCTAAACACCTTTCGATATGATGCTCTGCTTGAGTCCGAGCCCTCTCGAATCTTCACTCCATGATAGTGTGGTGGATAGTCTGCGAAGGACGGCGAGATAGAACTTCGAGCCTCGAACCATGTCGAAGGCTAGTCACTGCAGTGCGAAACACTTAGAGACAAAGGTGCTAAACTTTTACAAGGGAATGGTTCACCGATCAATATAAGATTTTGGGATCAGTCAAATTAAATGCTGAATCACATCCCATCAAGGGAGTAGTTGTCATTCTTTGCCATGATCGGCGATCGTGTAGTGAGTTGGGGTTTTTTCTTGATTAGAAGTTTGCGGATCCGTAAAGCGCTCACGATGCCCGCAATAACTTTTGTAAAATAGCCTCCTTAGTATTATTCACGTATGATGATGTATTAATACAAGTTACAAACTCCTAAAGATAGGAGTAAAACAAATTCTATATGGAAGGAACAAATCTCCTGGGAAAGCTAATCAAAATATAATATTTCCTAATAAGATCTAAATATTTACACATAACCCCACATCTTTACACACAACCAACAAGTTGGAGCAAGAATTATGGGATGAAGTGAGTAAATATTTTTGGTGCGAATTATCTATTATACCACGAAGTCGGTATCAAAAATAACATGTTTAGCATTATCACATAATTAATTGGTTCGATAATAAATTACACTTAAGACCCTCAACGTACGATACATTTGGAACCTTTACTAATCCGAAATGATAAAATATTGTGGCCTCGGGTGTAGCCTTTATAGTTATCACTGAAGGAGATAAGAGTTCATTGCATCTTCTTGTAATCTATCAGTAGGCTTTTCTGATAGGTCATGTGTCTTGAGCATCCGTTGTCCACCACCCATGAGTCTTCAGTTCCATTGAGCGTTACTTTTAAACCTTCTCCCTGTACCTACAAAAGAAAAGTGTTTAGGTACCCTTTTTATTGTTTGGGTCCTGACATGTTAGTGGTATTTTTCTCAATCCACACTTGTTTGACCCTGATGATCTGTGAATTCCCAACTGGATTTCCATTTCAGCGGTATAGTACACTATCTACTTTCTTGAGACTTGCGGAGTTCTTTGTTCAGGAAATGTTTGATAGTCTTTATGGTCTCTGTAGAACTAAGCGTGTTGGTTATTGCATCGATTTGGATTCGGTATGTTCTTCTACCTGGGGGTAGATACGTACTGATCCTTATGAGTGTATTGTTGGTATTGATATTGTGGATGATATTCGTACTAGGGTAATTCAGGATATATGTTCCTGATCTAATATGATGGAGTGGTGGCAATCATCTTTGCCTTTCCTATGTCGTGTTGAGTAGGCTCAATCTTGTTTTCCTCATTTGACTGGAAGTAGATGTTTGTTGATCGTAACATATTCCTCCTCTGTTGTTGGTCACGCGTTGTTGCTCAAACATTCTTCGAACAACTTGTGTGACTTCAGGAACTTCTCAGTGATGTAGAAGGTTTCTTCTTACTTTTTCAGTCTTTCGTGTTCCTGATGGAGATATCTGAACTTCGCGTGTAACTGGCGATTTTCATCCTCCTTGTGAGTAAGTTCTTTTGTTAATAAAGTCACCTGACACTCATGATCCTGAGGTATTTTCCTTAGAGTATCTCTTACTTCACTTATTCTCAGGACAAGATCTTGTGCATCACTGAGATCCTTTGATATCTTTTCTGAATTCTTTAGTTTGATGCGATAACTTCTTTGTTTTCTTCTACAACTTTGTTGAAGAAATTTTGAAGTTGATGGTCAGCCATGAGATTCTCAAAGCAATTTTGTAGGTTGATGTCACTGCAGTGGAACTAAAATCATGTTTGTGCAGGATGAAGATACAGATTTAAGTGAATTTACCTCAGGTTCCTCATCAGCCATGAGGCATATTTCTTCTGGAGCATTCGACGGCAATTAGTCTCGCGTCATTGCTAGAGGAATCAAATAGCTTTTCCTCTTCATTGTTACCTTAGTCTAATGTTGATGATGTTGCTTCTTTTTCTTCAACATCCAATGCTCGTCTTTCCTTCGGTGCTCGGTCGCGTTGTGCTTTCCTTATTGCTCTTTCGTTAGGGGTGAGCTCATGATAGTCATATTGGTAATGACATGTGTCGTAGTAGTTGTAGCACTTGTGTGGCTCGTCGGCCACGTACTTTGACTCTTTTCTTACGGAGGAAGAAGGTTCGGATTTAGTCTTGGACTCCTTGTCTTTCCTTCTCCTTTCCTTGTCGGGCTTTGACTTACACGACCGGAGGCTTCTTGTAGTAGGTCTTGTACTGACCGCATTTGTTGCTTTTCGTTCAGTTCTTCGCCATGAGAACAAACTATTCGACTATCCGCTCAACTAGGAGCTTGCTGAGGCTTTCGGTCAGTGACTCAACTTTCTTTTCCTTAGTGGCCGAAGAGCAACTCTCCTGTTGTTGACTTGGTTTTTGCTTTTGGTTGAGTTGCTGACGAGGTCAGGTAGCTGCATCTTGAACTCATGAGCCTTTAGTTCTGAGAAGATGTAGTTAGGAGTTCTATGGTCGAGATCCTCAGTCTGTGTCAGGATTGTCCCAAACTTTTCCCATTTTGCCTTTGGGATTCCTCTAAGGATTAGCTAATTCATCTCCTAATTGGAGCATCTCTTACCTAACTTGCACATTTCATTAACCAAGTTAGTAAGCACGCACATATTTCGAGTAGCGATCATTAGTTTGTTTTGTTTGATCTTCTTTGTTCCGCTATTGATCTCAGCAATGTGTCCCACATTTCTTTAGTTGTTTTGTAGTGGGCAATTCTTCCAAAATAGGAATCATCCAGAGTTTTGAGAATGGCAATGATAGCGATTTGTCGAGGTTGTGGATTTTCCTCTCCTCGTTGGTTATTTGAGACTTTGGCTTGGGAATAGGTCTTCCCACTCGCATCTTTCCATCAGTTGTAGTCTCAGTTGATTCCATAGTAATCGGGATGGGTCCAGTTTCGATGAAATCTGACATGTAGTCGTTGATTGCTTTTAGATAAGCCTCCATCCTGATTCTCCACATGTCATAGTTCGCCGTGTGGAACATAGGTACTCCTCAGATCACTAAGTTCTCTTCAATCATAGTAAAAGGTCAGTAGAATAAGAGTAAATATTGATAAAAAAAGCGTATTAAAAGCGATTTTTTCAGAAGGGATAAACTTCGATTAGACATTCACTAAAGTCGCTAGATTGGAAGTCATTCGTTTAGTCTTTGCCTATGCAACACATCAACGATTCATAGTATATCATATGGATGTGAAGTCAGTTTTCCTGAATGGGGTACTCGAAGGAAGAAGTCTACGTGGAATAATTACTCGGATTTTAGCAGGGATATTAGGTGAACATGTTCAAAAAGGCTTTGTATGGGTTAAAACAAGCACCTAGGGCTTGGTATGATACACCTCTCAGAGTTCCTCCTTCAGAAAAGTTTTCAGAAATGAATAATAAACCACACATTATTCAGTATTATGTCAAGAGAAGACATCATACTGGTTTAGATCTATGTGGATGACATCATCTTCGGATCCAGAAATGTGACCATATGTGTCAGTAGTTTGAGAAGATGATGAAGGAGAAATTCGAGAGGTCGATGATGGGAGAAATGAACTATTTCCTTGGACTTCGACTCAAACAATCTGAAAAGTGGATATTCATTAATCAAGCGAAATACACTTGAGACCTCATCATAAGATTCGGTTGTGAATCCAGCAAACCAGTCAAAATACCTATGAATACAAATTTGAAAAATAGATCTTGACAAAGAGGGAGTATCAGTAAACTCTATTGAATATAAAGTCATAATTGGTTCATTATTATATCTTACAGCTAGTAGACCTGACATAACTTATGTTTTAGGTGTCTGTGCAAGATTTCAGGAAAATCTCCGCTATCTAAATGGAACACCTGACATTAGGTTATGGTATCCAGCTGATGATACTCTTAAACTAATTGGGTATACTAATGCGGACTATGTAGGTTGCAGGATTCATCGAAAATCCACTTTAGGAACGTGTTTGTTCCCGGGCAGAAAACTCATTTCATGGTTTTCAAAGAAATAGCATTCAGTAGCTACGTCTACTACTGAAGTTGCAGAATACATGGTTGCCAAAAGTTGTTGCACCCAAATCCTTTGGCTTTGACAACAACTGTAAGATTACGATATCATTCAGAATGAAGTGTCAATATACTGTGAGTATACCATGCTATTTCAATCACTCATAATCCAATTCGTCACACAAGATGCAAGCACGTGGATATCAGACATTGATCATTACTTTGCGAGCCAAACCTCATTACATACATCGCATTTATTTCCGTCATAAATTCCTAGAGCGAGTCATTAATAAAAACATTTTCATTAGTGCAACATTCAATATTTTGACTGTGACGCATTAAATACATGTCTTCTCACCTTACTACAATTAGACGTATAAACATAGGTTTTGACCCCGGAGGCACAATAATGATTACTGTTTCATATTATTTAAATCTTAGCCGCCCACTTAAAAGTGACTTTTGATCGGATCTGTTAATCTAAAACCACTTCATATTTGAATGTTAGATAAAAGTACTCTTGAACATATCAGAAATATTTTCCGCCCTTTTCAATTCAAGTTCTTTGCATATCTTACTTTACATCGACTTCGATTACTGTTTCATAACTTGTATTACAGTATAATATCTTACAAACTGAACTAACTTACTCTATTTTCAAGTGCTAACGCTTTCTTTGCAGATTCTCCCCTTTTAGCAATGGCGACGAGTTCAGACATCATCGTCCTCACGCCTTCGGAGTTCAATACGATCATCATAAGGAGGATTTGATTTGAACTACTAGTGGATTTTCAGAAGTCCGAGTTAGATTTCATGGAGCCTATCTATGACGCCTTGAAAGTGTCGGGACTGAAGATGTTTATATCATGTGGACCTCACACTGTCTTCCCCATCAAGTAGTGGAATTCTACTTCAATAATCATCTTGATGACGAGGAAGAAACGGAGGTCACTACCTTTCGCCTATTCTAAAGAGATTGGTCCCAACAACGATTGGCGAACGGTAGTGGCGAAGATATTTCTGAGCCAGAGGTTGAAGGATAGCTTTTATTTACCGAGTGAGGGAGTCGGCCCGATCGGATATAAGGAATCGGAGATAAACGATTATCTACAGATTTTATGTGGGAAGGAGATGACATTCAGAGTTCCCTTCCAGATGAAGGATTGGAGTACAATCATACCTGCGTCCTTGGAATGCCTCTGATTTTTGCTCGTGTATGAAGCTTCTGAACTGTGTCCCGGCCCTTCCTCTCCTCCGTGTGGACAGAGATATCAGAGGAATGAATAAATGTTCTCTCAATCTGAACTCACGTTCTATTTCTCACTCACACACGTTCTCATGTTTGTGTATGTGAATTGAATAATGAATTTCATGTGTTTTATGCGTCTAAACGTCTCGTAATATAATGTTTATAAAAATATTATATTATAATTGTGGCTCATTAGTAATTATATTGCTAATGGGTTTCAAATTAATATCAACCCATAATGTAATTAATAATAATCGGGCCACCTATTTATCGATTAATTGCCCACCAATAATTCTAGATAAATAATTTTCATATTATTAAATAATGTATAAATATATTAAATTATTAATAATAATTCCCAAGAAAGCAGAATAAATATTGGGCGTTTATTTGGGTCAGACCAGGGATCCAATACAATAAGCAAAGTCGGGCCTCAAATTAATTAATTATCTATGCTAAACCCAGAGCAAAATTAATTAATAAACACAGATTCATTTCATAAGAGAATTTGTGCTAACTTACCCCTTTATCCTAACTTGAGCAGGCCTTATATTTCAGACTTAATTGATCTCCGTATTTAAGAAACAAATATTCGTTAATTAATTAAGCTCACTGACGGCTTAAATTAATTAACATCTTACTCCCTTTGTGCCACTCCAATTGTCTAGTATACCTTTTTGAGTTGTCCCACTCCAATTGTCCACTTTCCTTTTTTTAGTAAAGTAATACTTAACAAATCTAGTGGACCCCCACTACTTTATCATTCATTTACTTATAACCAACAACTTTCTTACTCTCCGTGCCCAAAAGAAATTGGAAAATTGGAGTGAGACTGAGGGATTATTATATTCCTGAGTAGTACCACTCGACCTTATTAACATACCTAAACTTAATCAACTAGCCTGGTTTAGTGTGCTAATCCTTACGAGTTCCTCAGGGGATAATATCAACCAATTTCACTGGGATACGGTTGCAAGATACAAACAACCAGCCTGAGCCACAAATGACTACTAGCACCCAAGATACGTAGATCCGGTCGCGATGACGTTCACCATAGTAGGTCAAAATGATAGATAGTTGAATGCACTCAATTGAAATCTTATCAAGCTTAAGACCAATTAAATCACCAAGATCTTTCATTCTCCACTAAGGTCAGCTAGGAGAACACATCTCACTGTGATCCATCAATACACCACCTTCAGTGTATCAGTATAGACAAGCAACCAAGACAAGCCACTTCTTATCGAAACTGCAGTGTAAACCGACAACTTGTCCTTAAGTTGTCACAGTTGTGATAACTGTTTGTATCTTGTTAGTTCAATCAATTGTGCAGTCTTCTGTGATCTACAACACACTACACAATATAACTCTTATATAAGATAAATGACCAACATGCGCGAATATAATTAATCAGATAGGAGAATAAAAATAGTGGAAAGGAAAAACACATTGTGTACAAGCAAAAAGTTACTTCCAGCATACAAAATTCCAACACCAGAAGAATTAGGTGTTGCTAGAATACAGAGGGTTGGTATATATTATAACTCATATCCAGATGAGCCAAGCCATGTCATTTGATCATCTATCTAAGCCCAAATTACAACTGATGATGGTGATCTATGACTAAGTCAAAGTCAACTAGGTTAATTACTTTGCCAACGAATTAGCTACTCAGGCGCTAAAGTTCGTTGAAAAGGAGTATATAAACTCATTCCCATAGGCGAACTACTTTATGGCAGCAAGATTTCTATTATGATACAAGATACCGGCTTAGGAAAAGTGTTGTTTGCTAACCAGGAGTACTTCGACAAGAGGCTCATTAAGTTTCAGAAGAGAAAAACATCAGAAAAGTCAATCGACCATGGAGCTATTGCACAAAAGAGAAAAGCACCTGAGGCTTCTTGCAAAGAAGGCTCAGAAGTCTCCTTACAAAGAAGGCTCAGAAGTCTCCTTCTCTTGAAATCTGCATTGAAGATTTGGATTCGACTCGGGAAAGGAGGAAGTGACCATTCAAGAGAAGATGAGGTAGGTCGGTTCGAGGAGACTCGATCGAACTCCCTACACCTATCGTGTTTGTATCTCGAAGTACCGGAGCGAGAGGGGACCAAGACGGAGTACATATTGCCATCGAATCTAAGAGAATCTTATTTGAAATAGAGATTGCAAGAAACAAGGCTCAGCTGGAAGTATATGACCTTATTCTTGATATTGTTGGGCATGCCGACCTCATTGACGTAGCTAATCGAGCAAGACTGTAGATGCTTCTCAGATTCCAGAGCTGGAATGATCTAGATCAGACGTTGAAGATAATGGTTGTTGGGTATTTAGAAGAGGAAGAAAAAAGGCATAGAAAAGGATATTGGGTGTGGAGACCCTTCAGACATAACTTTCATGGATCATCTGAAGGAGGCCATACTCTTCCTATTAAGTGTCTAAATTGGCTCAACCTCACCCGATCAGACTCAACATGCTGAGGACCCTGAAGATGAGCCAGATCTGCCATCTTCCTCAGCTCCCAAGGATGTAGGGGGTGACAAACCTGCTGAGGGTGATAATTCAAGACAGGATTCAGGAGCTGAAGATGATAATAATGATGATCAACCACCATCAACTGGAACTCTAATTACATCTAACTCAGCGACTATAGCTCCTTAATTATGTACTTCATTGAAGTCTTCCTGTAGAGTCAAGATAATTCCTTAATCAGTTCACAATACAATCAAAAAAAAGTGGCATAAGAATAGAAAGCTAGTCTGATATCTTCAGGATGAATGTAAGATATACATTGAGGCACAAAGGCAGAGGATAGATGTGACTGAAATAGTAAAGAAGATCTCTGCTCCCTCTGCTCCCTATGTGAATGAGATAGTGGAAACAGTGCTTAAAGCTCAGCAGACATCACTCACATAACAGTTTCAGCAGACGATAGATGCTCAAGCTAAGCCTTTCACACACATGCTCTCAGAAGCAGTCAAAACTATACTTAAAGTTGTTGAAGAGCTCAACTCATCTGTTTTTGAGAGAGTAAATCATGATAAATGCTCAGAACAACACTCTCGCCGCATTATGCTCAGATTCAGCCTCAAACAGCAGAAGGATGAGACATCAGTTGTGCTTAGGGCAATATGCAGAGACAGAGAAGAGGAGTCTGATACCTTCTCAGGTTCAATACAGTAAAGCGCAGAGTTTATGAATTATCTCAGAAGACCACGACCTTTGTCTCCCTTCCAATGTCAAAGATGATGCCAAAAAGGGGGAAAGGGGAAGTGAAATTAAAGAAAAAGAGGATGTGGAGATTGTGGATATTCAGATTCAAAGAGAAAAAGGAAAGGGAAATCAGTGGAGGAAAGAACAAGAGAGATTACTAAGGAAGAAGCTGCAGGATCGAAACGTTCGGATCCAAGGAAGCAAGGACTTCAGAAGTGATTGAGGAGATTGGAAAATTTTCTTGATGAAGAAGAGGGTGATCCTATTAAACCCCAACCTGAGAAAAAGGGAAAGAAAGCAGCTATCAGTTCTTCTACTCCTCCTCCCTAACCCAAGAAATCACTGGAGTTTCCAAGCAAAGAAGCTCAGGAAGCTTATGACAAGGAAATGGCTGAAAGAATTATGGCGAAACTTGATGCAAAAGAGGAAGAAGAGACAGCTGAGAATCAAACAAAGCTAGTTAAAAAGAATTTTGCGCTGAAAGCAGCATTACTAAGAAAGATAAGAAATCCAAAGCGTAGACAGTCAAAGTATCAAGTGGCTAAGGCCATTACTGAACAAATTGCTCAGAGTCCTCAAAAAAACTGAACAAACTCAGAGGCCAACAGCTGAAATGACATCAATATAGATGAGTTTGGGAAAGCCTGCGAGAGAGGCTTGGACTCCAGAGCTGAAGCTAGGCAGTTCGTTGAAGCCAGAGACAGGATGCTTCAAGAGAAGATAGATGTTGATGTCGCAAGGAAACAGAAAGAGGCAAGAGAGAGAGTTATAGAAAAGAGTCGAGAGATCCCCAATACATCAAAATTCTACAGGCAGGGTGGATAGAAAGATAATCTGAAGAAAGTCAGTCTACTCTCGTACTAACAAGTGGATCTTATGGCAATTGAATACTAGATGGGAATCTGTTAAAGCTGAATTATTAGAAGGTATTATTGCTCGAAGTTATGAGAAGGGATTGATGTTGACCAACTATTTGAGGAGATGCTTGCCACCTATGATCTAGAGCTCTTAGATGACGTTTAGAAACTCCTTGAGAAGGAAGGATTACAATTGTAAGCACCTAAGTATAGAACTATGCCTCCACCAATGACAATCGATGGAAATATCAGTACTAAGGAAGTGGAGAGTGAGTTCAAGGATGTTTAAAGAGAAATTTATCTCTTACTGAGAAGGAAGATCAAGCAGAGGTCCTGAAGCTGAAAACAGATATTTATAGACCATATGGGCTACAACCTACTAAAGAAAAGTCGGCGGATTTCAAGGCTAAGTAGCAGAAATTTCGAGTGAAGAATGAGTAGTTGTTTAATCTAGACCTCTCTTAGAATATCCTACTGATTTCATGTAATTATAATTCTCTCATCTTAATGAAATCAATATGCATTCTTTTGGCCTGACAATTACTCATTATCACAAAGGCTCAGTTTTTAATTTTACACAACTGATCACTAAAGTGATTACTGACACACACTTAAATTGTTGTCTTACTCTGTTGTGTTTGTCTTCAGTACATCTGTTTTGTCTTAATTGGTTTTGGCATCATCAAATAACGGAAAATTGTTGGGTGATGATTTATAATATAAGATTTGAAGATCTCAAAACCCTAGCTCATTGATGAACCAACATATGTTAGTAGATGTATAGTTTAGTTGAGCTCAACTTGTTAGGAGTTCAGTAGGCTAGATAACATTTTCAGTAACTATTGTCGGATTCAGTAGAATATTCTTGTAAGCTGTCTTTGGATTTCAGCTATCTAAAGACTCAGTAGGATTCTAATAGAATCCACGGAATGAGTGTTGGAAGTCAGAAGAAAGCAGCGGTCAACATGCTGAAGACATTGGAGAATGTCTGTGGAGGTCTTTTCAGTAAAGTATCTGAGGTATCAGAGGAAGTCAACTCAGTATTAGCCTTGAAGTTTCAACTGTCAGTATTGTACCTTGTCGTAACATAAAGCTGCAGTCAGCCTCCTAACTCTGAAAAATATAGAGAATCTCTACAGTGCAATTCAAATTACAAGATGGTCATTTTGGTTGTTGTATTTAACACATGTCTAGGTCCTCTCTGATGGATCTATTCACTAGTCAAGCCTATAAATAGAGATTGTCATCCATGCGTTGAAGACACTGGGAACACAAGCTTTAGCGAACTTAAAGCAAACATAGTGAAGAACCCTAGAACCGATAAATTATTTTTTAGGTTCTTCTCTCTAGAGTAACTGTTGGGTGATGATTCTGTCCTCAGCATAGTCTAACTTAGTGGGAAATGATTCTATCTTCTATACTGAACCATGCTCAGCAGCCTAGTGCTCTGATTGTTGAGAAGATTTGAAGATCCCAAAACCCTATCTGATTGGTGAACCATTCCGTTGTATTCGTTATTTGTCTCTGAGGTTTTAGACTCAGTAGACACTCTGCTCCCGATCAAGGCGCTCAGTAGATTATCTGCCTTAACACCGAAGTAGAGGACTCGGTGATACTTGGACTCGGCGGGAGCAAGATATGCGAAAGAGTCGGTGGACCGGACTCGGCGGGAGCGCCATCGCGAACTCGAGCTAATCTTCAGTAGACTTTCCTCAGCTATCTACCTACTGAATACGGGATCAGACTCAGCATCGGCAGACAGTCAGAACTGTCACATACTTTTGAAAGACAATCAGCATTGTCATATACGAGGAAGAGAGAAGTCAGCTTCAGTTTTCCTTGAAGTCTGTCTTTGTCTCAACCACTCTATCCACCTCGACGAATGACAAGAACACACGTGTCTTCTCACCGCTAAAGCTGCGATCCAACCCTTTACCTAAAAAGGTGGGAAAGTACACTGTTACCTACTTCAAAAGAGCCGTTTGCTACCAAGAGAGAGAGAGAAAGGAAGATCGTCTCCAACGGATCTTTTCCAATCTCTGCTCTATAAATAGAGGGACATTTCAAGAGAGAGAGAGAATGCGCATAAGCTTAACGACGAAATCAAACACAAGCATTCAAACGAGCTAGAACCAGAAAACCCTAAGTCTTCCGCAAGAACTTGAAGATCTATCTCCGGCGAAAGACTACCTTCTCGGCTTCATAGGGAACCAAGCTAAACCGTTAGAAGAGCCTCTAGTATCCAAATCGACGATACACGAACCTAAAGCTTATTTCAGCTGTTCGTCGATCTAGAAGCCACTCTCTCATTCCCTATCCCTCTAACCCTAAGCTCAACAGAATATACTTATAGCTTAGACGAAGGAGTTCATATTTGAACCCAATCCTTATTGTAAAAGGACTCCTTCATAGTTGGAGAAGTTTGTCAAACACTTTAGTTTGATGCCTTTGTAAACTAGGACTTGCTCGATATAATCCCCAAGCCACGGCTTTGTCCATGCACAAGGCGACCGAGACTAACTCGGTATAATAAATAGCCTCTCCGAACTTATCGGGATAGTGGATGTAGGATCGATTGATATCCGAACCACTTTAAAAATACGTGTCTTGTTATTGCTTTCGATTCCTTGTTCATACTGAAAACCTACTTTAAAATCATACTACCTTGTCTCGAAGATACTTGAACGTCTATTTACTTGAACCGAGACTTGCTAAAACGGTTTTTCCACTCAACCGATTTGGGCCTACACTTTTCCTGCACCGCTGAACTCTACTGTTTGATACCGAATTCGACTCGGTCGGTAGCGAGATCTCGGTAGAGTCGAGATTCTTTGCCACACACGATTCGAAGGCCCATTTGGTCTGCTTGAATTATTTCAAGACGGCACTTTCTCGAACAGGATGCTCGTGTTCGAAGTTGAGAAAATCGGATTCGGGTGTATTCACCCCCCCCCTCTACACTCGACCGTACACTCGGGACCAACGATGCAACCGAGTTCCCTTCTCTATACATCTAAGCTAACTTTGTTAGATCTTAAGCTTATAATCGAAGGAGTTCATCATTAAACTGTTTACACTTGTAAGAACTCCTTCTTAGTTGGAGAAAACCCTCAAACCCTCGTGTTTAAAACCATTGTAAAGTCACTGGGACTATAACTAGTCAAGATCTATCTTGCGAACGGATCAACTAAGACTTGTTCGGTATAATCTAATCAAAAACTTCTGGAAATAGGAAAATGGACATTGGATCTTGCGTATTTGAACCATTCTAAAAATCTATGTCTTTACTAATTCATCTTGCACAAAACTGATTAGCAAAATTCATATAAGTCTGGATTATCTAGCAAACATCTCTAAGACACGTACAAGCATAACTGAAACTGTTTTCAGTAAGTAACGTTTTTCAAAAGAGGCAATTAAAATTGGACCTACACATTTCCACACACATTCTGATATTGAACAACTAATTGATTGACTTCAATCAGTAAATAGTACTCAGCAGACTGAATCACTCTGCCACGCGATTAGAATGCTTACTTGGCGAGTTGAATCAGCAAGAAAATTTAATAGATACTGACTTTCGCGTTTGAATTGAAACTTGAATTCAAGTGCATTCACCCAACACTTGAAAACTCGTCTCTAGACCGACATGTTTAAAATCATAAAGTCAAGAGGTTGTAATATATTTTTATTTTGATCATCAATTCCTTAGAAGTTCATGATTTCTGGAAAATTAAACTAAGAATTTTTTCTACATTATCAAACATTACAGCTTTTGTGCAACTATACACTATTACAGACAAGCATAATTTGTGTCCATGCACACTTTGATAGAGATTGGAGTTTCCGTTATCAACAAAAATCAAGTAGCTTCAAGTTAAATCCATCACACGGAAGGGATAATCAAGCTCAAACTGTTGACTTCCACCTCATCAAGGCAGAGTTTTATGTCTCCCCCAAGACTAATCCCTAAGTGAAGGGTCCAGAACTCACACTCATGCACGCATTCGTGTACCCATGAATAGTTTGTACATCTTATAAACATGCATGATATGTTTTTTAGCACACCATCATTCTCAACCAACACAGCTAATTCAGTCGGAAATTTGTCTAAACCATTGCCTTCTTGAGGCATAAAATATGTTTAACCTCAATGCCCACATTGCAGAGGAATAAGAACAGGAACCAATGGCTCCAGCAGAAGAAAAGGAATAGACTTAGCTAGCAAAATATAGTAAGGCAAATCTAGTCCCATTTCATCGCCTCAATGCACAAATATAGAATTTCATGCTTATAGCTAACAAAATATAATGCTCCAAGTATCCATGCGAAAATTCATACCATATTAAGAAAACTCCATCAACAGAATTGAAATCAAAAGAAAATGATAAAACAAACACTGTGATTACAACTTCATACATGTCATCTATACCCAACCTCATTAGCATCAGGTACTACTACCTTTTCGGATGATTAGAAAGGTCTACGTCCATGAGGGAAAGGTCATACGGCAAAGAAGCCGTACTTGATTCACTCCTGAGCAATGAGGAATTTAAGGCCTCCGGTTTTGTCTTCCAACTGGTGTTTTGAGTAGTACCAATTGAAGATGATGAATTGGATAACTGTACGCCCTGTGACTTGTTCCCGCTTATGTTCCTGTTTCTTCTAGCTGTGTCCATTTCTGGGCCAGTTGGGACAAAAGTGCGAGCCCTATACTTCGTAGCTCCTTCATCACCCTCACCGTGGTTGTAGAGCACATAATCGTGATAGGTTGGTGCAAACTGTAAGAAATTAAATATAAAGAGAATGAGAATACCAGCATAAACAATCTTAAATAAAACCTCAAACAGAAAAAAAAAAAAATATATATATATATATATATATATATATATATATATATATAAATATACACGATTAACAAAAAAAATAATTGTACTAGAAAGAAGCCCATCCAGAGTAATTATGTAATTTGAATATTTACCTGGTGCACCGTATCGTGGTAAAAGTCATTCAACGACAAAGCATGTGCAAGACTAGCAGCAAAGCCACGATTTCCACCAATATTTGCACCAGCATATTCTTTGTAGGGAAAAGCAAACAGATGACCAACTGCAGCAATCAACATTTCAACACAAATTATAAAATTCTGGAATTCTGCAGCCTCATCAGTATCTTTGATTAATTCGGCTTTTGCAGCAAGAAAAACCAACACACCCTGCAAGAAATATGTTCTGAACTGAGTCAAATTATCAGAACATAAGTTTTCATAATAACATAGAGACCGGATTGCAGCCACGTTATGTGGGTAATATAAATGCAGGAACAGAAAAACTCTAGAAAAGACCATAACTTCTGTAGCTACAGGTGGACTTAAATAAATGTCCACTATTAATAAATTTACTATGTTTATACATCATAATTGTACAGAAGCTTAAACATAGAAACAAAATCATTTAGTATTACAGGTAACCTAATATGTGTTAATATTATGCTTCACGGGGACAGCAAGAGAGGATGGTTTGCAAATGGATGATAGCACAAAACATACATTTTGGATTTTTTGGGACATATTTGTCCATAAAAATAATTTAAAAAGCCAACAACTTTATTGATCATAAAAATCTCAAAAGAATTGCCAGATATGAGGCCCAAGCCTCATATGAGGCATTCCCGAGGTGTATGCCTCAAAGAACATAAGAGAGGCATAACCTCTTCTGCATTTTTCCATAGCCTCAGTTAAGGTAGGAAACCATCCCGGAATTTTTAAAACAATTGTCTAATCCTATTGCTCCAATAAAGTCTCATAAATGTTGTAACTATCTACTGGGAGATAAACTTATCGAAGATACTGTTACTATAATAAATACTACTCACATAAAAGGCTATGCCATGCAAAAAGTTGGCAAGTTACTTAATAGCATAATATCATCAAGAAATCGCATTTAAAATGATAACACAGTTTAGCTTCAACAATCAACTAGGCAAATAACATAATGCTCCCTCCGTCTGCTTTCCGGCACGGTTTTTAAGGAGAGTTGTTAATTCTGTTGTGGGTCCCACAAAAAAGTTGTAGGTAATAATTTACCAAAAAAAGAAACTGGACATTATATTTGGGATGTCCCGAAGTGGTTTACTGGATAATATCTTTGGGATTGAGAGAGTATAAATCAAGTCAGAATCATAATAGTTGGAAACCAGAACAGTGAAAATGGGATGTTTTATCAAGGTAAAAAAATGGCAAACAGAAAAGTAACTTGGAAATTTAGCAACAACAACAAATTAAGTAACACTTAGTTAAATCCAAACCTATCTTACCTGCCAGTATGTAAGAAATACAACAGATTTGATTATGATAAACTTGGGGACTGGATTGAAAGGCTTCAGCAGATCTCTACAGGCCACGTAAAACAAGGCCAAGGCATAAAGTGCCACCGAGTATGAAACTGTATAGATTATGGTAAGGTAGAGATAGGATTGCCTTGGGCTGAAATTCCCATCTTTATACTTCCCTTTCGCATACAGTATAAAAGTAACTATGACTAGGATGGGTTTGAGGATCACAAATTGCAAACACCCTTGTTTGCACTTTCTTATAAAGCGCCTGCATGGGAACCAACAAACTTGAGCTAACCAGAGGTAGAAGCACCAGCATGGATTCGAGAAATTTATCCCACCAACATAACTTAGGAGCAAGATTTATATGTTATATATCAAGTAGAATATTTATTCAGAACCATACAAAATGATAGCGACGCAGCCCAAACAACATATCAGTAATACATAATCTTACCATACAACCAATTAAACCATGACAAGAAATTTTGACAGAATTTTGATAGTAAAACCCAAAAGTGCTCCTAGATAGTCGAGAGCTACATTATGATATCAATGAACATATTTAGAGGCATTAAAATGTCCATTCTATGTTCGAATAAATTTAACAGAAATGCTCACCGAACTTCAAGATCCTAAATGACTCCAAACTAGTAATCACCTACTAGAAAGGACCATCACATTTGGTTGAGAAAAAATATGGCCATTGCCACCCTTAGAGCATTTAAAAACTTGTATTCAGACTCTAAAGAGAAGGAAAAAGAGTACAGAATAATACTTTACACCAGATATTTAACAAGAAACAGAATAAGATGTAGTACATGTGGAATGAGTTAAAGATGCTAACTTACTAGATTCTAGCATGTAGACTACAAGCAAAACTAAAGCGAGGAGTTAAGAATCTAATATATACACATACGTTTGTTCTTTGCTGGAAACCGTGATATACATATAAAATATCTCAAACCAAACAAACAGTAGAAATACTTGAAGAACAAAGAGCTTGAAGAATCCAATGTCTAAGGCATCCAATGTCTTAGTTTATAGCACATAAAATAACTAAAAACAAAGAGCTTGAAGAATCCAATGTCTAAGGCATCTGCTCTTTGCTAGCAACCCTCATATCCATGTACTACCTCTAATGAAAAACAAAATCATTGATTCCCACGAAAAATTCCTGCTTCTAATCAATTCCTCAGAAAACGACTCAAAAGCTGCAAATACATCTTGGCCACTGTTTCCTTCGCATCAATCAAAGATTCCCGACATTATTTTCAAAATATAAGCATAATCTTCCAAATCTTTATCAACTAGGAACAGACTTTACGTATATATCTCTTGCAAATTTTATATTTTCTATGAATTTGGTTGAAATTTTTGTACCTGATGGCCTTTTTTACGTCTAAGCTATGGTGTATAAGAAAGTAGGTGTATTGATTAGTAAACAGAACTCTAATAGTTGATACTTTTACTGCTGTTCAAGAAAGTCGGTGAATGATGTAGTGAGTAAAACTTTAATTGCTAGTTACTATAGCTTGGCTAGTAGCTTATCGATACTCTGCCCTTATCCTTTCTTACGAATCCCTGTAGCATATGAAAAAAAAAAGAAAAAAAAAATCGGTTCTGAATTTATAATACATTGTCATCTCAAACCTAAACACAGATAGCAATACATATGTCAAGAAATAAAAATCCCCACTCTGTGTAAGACGATTACCAGTTAAACAAATGGAAGTTCATGTAGAAACTCACCCATCCAATGGAATAGGGAGGATACAGCATGTCATAGAAAACCAATTTGGTTTCAGAAATTTGCCAGTTAAACTTAGCACAACAGCACCTGGACCTCCTACCCAAGCTAAGCAC
The DNA here is from genome assembly GCA_028984105.1 of Lavandula angustifolia. Lineage (NCBI taxonomy): Eukaryota > Viridiplantae > Streptophyta > Magnoliopsida > Lamiales > Lamiaceae > Lavandula > Lavandula angustifolia. The sequence continues at coordinate 29,451,179 of CM054814.1, read as the reverse complement.
AGCGAAAGGAAATTATAAATAACCCAAGCTTCATATCTGCAAAGTAATAAACCTTTACAGCTCATATATCATGTAAAATCAATTTAAGCAATTGAAGATCATAATCAAGAAAACAGAAAGTGCAGCTGCAAATGCATCTAAGACAATGATAAGCCAAAAGAGCAGTAATTATAAAGAAACTGGGAACACGATGAAATTCTCAGGAAAGCTTATGTCTTCTCCACAGCTTCGGGTTGCTCCCTTAGGTAAACAATTGCCAGCCTACCACAGCCGCTGCCCCTTATCTAAATAGACAGACGCAACTATAACATGACTCCAATCCCTCTCTACCACGTGCCTGCAAGACCACTCTACTCTAACTAATTCGTGATATTATTATCCATGCCAGATGATACGGAAGGTATTATCTAGAGACACCAACAAGAAAAGTAAGAAAAGCTATGAAATATATTTAAGGTGTTGTTATCAAGCCTGGGCCCATTTGTGGCGGCGATGATAAACCAACAGCTCGTTGGGCTTATCAATACTCCCCTCCCAAGCTTTCACCTTGTCCTCAAGGTGGAAGTCCGGAAATGGGCGGCCCAATTGCGGCATCTTCCCAAGTGTCTGCATCATCCTCAAATCCCTCCCAATGAATCACTACCTCTTTTTCGTTAGTAGCAATACCTGCATGGACACGAACTCTTCGAACAGCGGGGGGAACCAACAACAGCTCCAAATCCTGAGTCAATGCAGCTGGGATTTGTTTCAGGGGAAAAGGCGCCCCAACGGCAGCCTGGAGGAGGGAGACAGGAATGACCGGGTGGATAGTAGCCGGAGGTAGATCAAAGCAATATGCTACTTTCCCCACCCATGCCACAATATGATAAGGGCCATAGAAACGAGCTGCTAAATTCTCAAATCGGCGGCGGGCCATGCTTCGTTGACGATATGGTTGAAGCTTTAATCAAACACAATCCCCAATTGCATACTCCACTTCACGGCATATTTTATTGGCCTGGTCGCATACTTTGTTTAGGCCCGAAGGAGATGCATGCGAAGATCATCTAATATAGCATCACGGTCCATCAATTTGGTGTTCACGCCTCTATAGAGGAAGGCGGGCCATCATAGCGAATAATGGCAGTGGGTCGCGCCGTATAAGGCCTTAAATGGAGTGGACTACACCGACATGTAATATGAGGTATTGTACCATAGCTCCGCTGCGGAGACCACATGCGAGCCACGGAGACCAAGAGCGAGGCTTATCGGTGCAAAAAGCACCTAAGATAATTTTCAAGACAACCGTTAACGACCTCCGTTTGACCGTCGGTCTGTGGGTGGTAGGCCGAGCTGTGGTTCAAAGTGACCCCTACAGTGTAAGGACCTCCATCCACATATGCCAACGAAAAATCGGGTCACGATCGCTGATGATGGATTTGGGCATTCCATGCAGTTTAACCATATGCTCAACAAAATGAGCGGCAACAGTAGCAGCAGTAAACGGATGCTCAAGGGGAATGAAATGGCTACACTTACTTAGTAGATCGATGACCACCAATATGGAATCCCATCCGGCCGATTTGGGATGTCCCTCAATGAAGTCCATGGTGACTTCATCCCACACTTACAGGGGAAGTGGAATATGCTATAGGAGACCCACCGGTTGCATCGTCAGTGATTTATGGCGTTGACAAGTCTCGCAATGCTGGACATAGTCAAGGATTGACTCATGCATGCCTGACCAAAATAGTTCGATTACGGCTCAATGAAATGTCTTCGATTCCCCCTCGTGTCCGCCTAAGGGGGAATTATGGAACTACGCAATCAATCGTGGAAGGAGGCTAGATTTTTCAGGCATAACGAGTCTCCCTTTATACATTCACCGTCCATTCTGCAGGGCAAATCCCTTGTGGCAACTAAGCGTCTCGAACTAATTCCTCCCAAAATGGCCAACATCCGACCACCAATTCTTGACACTCTACGACAAGGCCTTGCCGCAAAAGGGCATCAGTCACAAAATTATTGGAACCCATGCGATATTAGACATCAAAATGGAAACCCGTTAACTTAAACCCATCGCCGGTAGTCGGTGCCCACCACACGCTGTTCCAAAAAATATTTGAGACTGAAATGGTCAGTCCTAGCCACGAAATGCCAACCCACAATGTAGGCTGTCATTTGATAACTGATCTCACTATTGCCATGAGCTCCTTTTCATATACCGACTTCAGACGGTCACGAGTTCAATGTGCAGCAGCTATAATACGAAATAGACTGATTTTGAGATAGAACCGCTCCCAAACCAAAATCGGATGCGTCTGTCTCCACTAATAATGGCAGCTCAAGTTTTGGCATGGCCAGAACTGGTAGAGTTTCATTGCCCTTTTCAACGCCGCGAAAGCCTCTTCCGCCTCAGATCCCCATTTAAAATTTCCCTTCTTTAATTGATCTCTCAAATGACCCGCGATAACTGCATACACCTTTACAAACTTTCGGACCAAGGAATTCCCGTAATTCCTTAATGGTTCGAGGAGTAGGCCAGTCCACCATGGCCTTAATTTTGAAATCCTCGATGGCTACACCAGAGGCAGAAACCGCGTGAACCATGTATGAGATACAAGCTTGACCAAAATCGCAGTTCTTGAGGTTAACGTAGAGTTGTTGCTGCTGCAGAACCTCAAAGATTTGTTGTAGATGAATGAGGTGTTCCGCCTTTGATGCGCTGTATAACAGGATATCGACGCAGGAACGGGCTGAACATGTCATTCATCAAACTCTAAAAGGTACTCGGAGCAGCGTTCCTCAACCCAAAAGGAATCACCCTAAATTTGTAGTGGTCTTCGTGTGTCCGGAATGTCGTTTCATGCTCATCCCTTGCCCGAATGCGTATCTGATGATACCCTACCCTCAGGTCAAGTTTGGAGAAGATCGTTGCTTTGTGGAGTTCATCCAACAGGATCCTATCACCAGGAATTGAGTATGTATTGGGAACGGTGACTCGATTTAAGTTTCGTTCCATTGTTCAAATCCATCAAATTTGATGTAATTTTGGTTTCGACAGCGGCGGTGGTCCACCTCTGCAGAGGAGTTTGGATTTGTTGATGGATTTGTAGTTTTTGAATTGATTTTTAGGCTTGGAGTTTCTTGTTTCTTGAATCCCCTCCTTGGACCAAATAACCAAAAGAGAAAGAAAGGGAATCGATTCAATTTTCAAAATCGAACCAAATAAAGTGGCAAAAAGGGAATAATTCCAAATGCTTACCTTTCCCTTTCTTGACTCCTTTCCATTTTCCTTCTCAAACCGCCGCTTTATTTTAGGGGTGAGTTTTGTTTATATTAATATCATTATAAACTAGAATCTTGTTTATTACCGTCATAAAGTGGATGGAGATTTTCTCTGTTGCGAAATACTAAACCATATGTGAGACGGTAATATTCAATAACATTACCTCGAGAATACTACAAGAGTCCAACGTAAGTTTTCTTTTTTACCTTACACAAGCTTGTAGGCCTTAGATATATCAACATGATTTCTCCATCATAATAAAAAGGAAAATAGATCACTATGGCAATATAGCAGTACCATCAAAAAGTTAGAAGCATCACTCAGAGTTGTATCTTTACTCCAATTTATGACTGATATGACACCACTTATGACACCATTGAATTGTTGAAACGACGCCACTCCTTCATGGATTATTGAAGCGACACATGCAGATTGTAGATGTGGTTTAATTATTATTAGTAGTATTAGTGTCAGCAAATTAAGGAATAAGATAGTGACAAGAAGACGTGATGATTGGTGGCATTGTTTGATCTTATGTTGTTTGTTTTTATAGCAGTTGTAAGTCAGTTGCATATATAGAAGTAGATGGGTCTCTTAGTACCTGTCAGTGTGAGTATAAGACGGGTTGACATATGTATATAAAGATATTGAGTTTGTGAAATATAATATCTATTCTTCTCTCAGACATTTTGTCAAACACCTAGAAGTGCCATCAGATTCTGGGTGATTTACCATTAAATTATCCATTCTTCTATATTATTATATTTCGATTTGTGGGTTTTATCAACAACACACATATGCTTCTTTGATTGAGAAATTTGAAATAGATACACTCAACTTGCCATCTACTATACAAGATTATTAATTAATTGATAAAAACAATGAAAATGTGATGACTTACATTTCTCTGATTGAGTTGAAGTAAATTGCAGATTTATTCAGGACCAAGGACAAGAACGACATCAACGCATAAACCTGTTATTAATCAACAGAAAGATAAACTGATGAGAAGAACCCCCTTACAAGTATATTGAAAAAACTTATATAGAAAAACTCATAAACTTTTAGTTTTGTAATATAAGCTTTATACAATCAACCTTCTCAGCCAGAAAATTATTATGGGTAAATGCACACGACAGTCTAGAATTCAGATGTCTAAGATTCCTGACAACATAATTATTATTCGGCTAAAAAATTTGGATTGAACATGGGAATCTTGTAACACAATCGTGTCATTATTAGTTGGGAATAAGATCTCAACAGGAGGCACTCAATCAAACCTCAAGGTCACTCTTGCTTGATCATTTTCCTAAGTTGAAATCAGATGTATTCTTAAGAATTATATTCTAACCAAAATATCAAAATTAGTTCCTTCTCAGAGAACTAGAACTCTAAGAATATGTATCCATACAGTTAAGCCTTCTTATAGAGAACTAAATACAGCAGTCCATCAAAGCAGATAATTGGGTAGTAAGCATCAACAAATGAGCACAAATTAGTGAGAAGGTTCCAGCTGCTAATGCTGGCATACTAAGAAAGGTTCAGTTGTCAGCACAATTATGTTTCATATTGCATAACCAATGAGAAAGTTTAAAGCCAGAGAGTTGGAATACTCACGGGAACCATAAAGATAATGCGGACAATGTATCTCTGATATGTTGGCTCCGTATAATTCAGTAGATGGTTGTAGATGTGGCGTGTTGACAGTGTTATTGCCCCTATTGTACAGGGCAATGCTATCAATATAAAGAATATCGGCCCCATTTGCGGCCAATAGTTCAAAAGCATAAATCACACGCCACAAGAACAGTCGTCACTGAAACCCTACAAAGATGACTAGATCATCAGCAATTCTCAATACCTAAATTGATATCAAAACAATCCGTACAGGAACTATGCAAACCTTTAAATTCAAGAATCGGGTTCCTTGCCCTTTCGCCGGATTGCTGTAAAGCCGACTGAGGATTTTTGGGGATTTTTTGTTAAAATCCTCAAAAAAGATTCAAACGAACCTCAACTCCAGCAAACATGCATAATCCGGCAGGAGGGCCGAAAGAAAGCACAAACAATATATATCGATCTCGAAGTGTTCGATACAATGTTTAATTGAAGTTGAAACCCCAAGATTACACAACAACTCGAGGGTGGCCGGAATTTGAAATTGTCTACCGTAACGGCTTCACGTAAAGCAATATTATAGCTTCACAATTAAGAAATCACCCCTTTTTTTCTGAACTAAGAGAACAAGAGGTTCAAATTGGACCGCGAAACGGGATAAATCGCCGTATCAATGAAATAAAAGACGGAACTCTGAAGTTTACTGCCTCTTCCTTTTTGTTTCCGCCGAAAAGAAAATGCAGCTGGAGAAGGCGACGAGATCGAATTGCGATAAGAAATTCTGGAGAGTAGATGCCTAAGCGTTTTGGCGTTGGAGAATGCAATAATGGCGGCCTACTGTTCCAAGTTATTTTCGTTATTGCTCACGCTTTTTTTTAGTTGAATTTATTCCTTTGATAATCATTGCCAACGCAGAGGATATGAAATATGATTATGCTCATGTGTCGCCCAAATTTAAAAGCATTCTTAAATTGTTTGCATCAAATGAGGCGTCAATTCAATTAGGCAAATTGGCCTAATTGGTCACAAATCTATTATTTTTGGTAAAATTGGTCTTCAATTTAGAGTTTTTAATTAATTTGGTGCTCAAGATTTTAGATTTTGGCCAAATTAATCATTCCGCTAATTTTTCTGTCATTTAACGATTAGTCAACGTAATTTTAAAAAATATATTATAATATTAATAGGTCTTTCGGAATACATTTTTGAAAGATCAATTCTGCAAAAATCTAATTTACTACAAAAAAATTTGATAAATTTGTTTCTTACGAACAATACATAAAATCAGTCCTAGACACCCAGCAAAGTGAAACCCATAATTTGTATATTTTTTAAGACAAACTTACGAACGGAAGAAGCTTTGCATTCATTCAGTTATGCATAAAAAGCATATTATATATATATATATATATATATATATATATATATATAGGAGGAGGTTCAAATGTGAACGGCCTTTTATCGTGTGAACGTGTGAACACCTGCACTTTAAAAGACAAATGCATCGCACTTTAAAGGCAAACAAACCGTATTATAAAGTGCAATACTTAAAGTGCGATACATTGTCTTTAAGTGCAATTCGTAAAGTGCGGTATTAAAGTGCGGTATATTTACCTTGAAAGTGCAATACGTTTGTCTTTAAAGTGCGGTGTTCACACGTTCACACGATAAAGGGCCGTTCACACGTGAACCACTCCCTATATATATATATATATATATATATATATATATATATATATATATATATATATATAGATAAACAAGCATTAAATTAATAATGCAAATCAATTCACAACTTTTTTTTAGCAACGCAAATATATAAAGATGCATATCCTTGTATTGAAAAGGTATCAAAGTTTCTACTTTAAATTCATCAGATTCACACAAAAGAAGGTTTGGGTAATAGGATGAGATTAACGATTTTAGGATTCAGATGGATCAGGGTTTGAGATAATTGGCGAGGTTACGCACTAAGAACAAGAAAGGTGTGCAGAATTGCTAAAGGGAGACAAAGAGGGCGGAGATGGCAGCCGGCGGTGGCGGCGATAGGAAGACCGTCGGGGAGGAGGGAAACGGATCTAGGGGCATATTATGGGTATAGAACTGAAAATTTTGGTTTAGAAATTATTTACCCAGTATTTCTTGACATAATTTTGTATAAAATATTTTGGTCGATTTGATCCTCCGAAATTTTATTACGAAAGTACCCTCTTAATTTTGTAATATATTTTTTTTAAATTGCGTTGATTAATTGTTGATTGCCGGTAAAATTAACTGAAGGACCAATTTGGCCAAAATCTAAAATTCTGGAAACCAATTTGGCCAAGAAATTTGAATTGGGGGCCAATTTGGCCAAAAATCACTAATTTAGAGACTATTTATGTCAATTTGTCATTCAATTATAAAAACTCAAGATCAATATTAATGTGTGGTTTTGTGATATTTATGTTGCGTTTATAAAACAACTTAAATAAGTGTTTATGACACAAGTGCATGTTATAAATTGTTTGTCCCGAGTGTACGGTCAGGTGTAGAGGGGGGGGGGTGAATACACCTGAATTCGATTTTCTCAACTTCGAACACGAACAGTCCTGTTCAAGAAAGTGCCGTACTGAAATAATTCGAGAGACCAAATAGTCGTTACCGAATCGTGTGTGGCAAAGAGTCCGACTCTACCGAGATCCGCTAGGCGGATCGAGCCGAATCGGTATCAAACAGTAGAGTTCGGCGGTGCGGAAAAGTGTAGGCCCTAATCGGTTGAGTGGGAAAACGTTTTATGCAAGTCTCGGTTCGGCAAGTAGACAGTTCAGGTATCTTTGAGACAAGTTGTATGATTTTAAAGAAGATTTTCGGTATGAACAAGTAAAATCAATGCAACAAGAATCGAAAAGCAATAACAAGACACGATTTTTAAAGTGGTTCCGATATCAATCGATCCTACGTCCACTGTCCCGAAAGTTCGGGAGGCTATTTATTATACCGAGTTAGTCTCGGTCGGCTTGTGCACGGGACAAAGCGTGGCTTGGGGATTATATCGAGCAAGTCCCGGTTTACAAAGGCATCAAACTAAAGTGTTTGACAAACTTCTCCAACTATGAAGGAGTCCTTTTACAATAAGGATTGGGTTCAAATATGAACTCCTTCGTCTAAGCTATAAGTATATTCGGTTGAGCTTAGGGTTAGAGGGATAGGGAATGAGAATGTAGCTTCTAGATCGACGAACCCCTGAAATAAGCTTTAGGTTCGTGTATCGTCGATTAGGATACTAGAGGCTCTTCTAACAGTTTAGCTTGGTTCCCTATGAGCTGAGAAGGTAGTCTTTCGCCGGAGATAGATCTTCAAGTTCTTGCGGAAGACTTAGGGTTTTCTGGTTCTAGCTCGTTTGAATGCTTGCGTATGTTTTCGTCGTTTAAGCTTATGCGCATTCTCTCTTCTTGAAATGTCCCTCTATTTATAGAGCAGAGATTGAAAAAGATCCGTTGGAGACGATCTTCTTCTTTCTCTCTCTTTTGGTAGCAAACGGCTCTTTTGAAGTAGGTAACAGTGTACTTTCCCACCTTTTTAGGTAAAGGGTTGATTGCAGCTTTAGCAGGTGAGAAGACACGTGTGTTCTTGTCATTCGTCGAGGTAGATAGAGTGGTTGAGACAGCACAGACTTCAAGGCAAACTGAAGCTGACTTCTCTCTTCCTCGTATATGACAATGCTGATTGTCTTTCAAAAGTATCGACAGTTCAGAAGGCTGTCTACCGATGCTTGAGTCTGATCCCGTATTCAGTAGGTAGATAGCCGAGTAAAGTCTCATCGAAGATCAGCTCCGAGTTCGATGAACCTCTCTGCCGAGTCCAGTTCCATCGACTCTTTCGCATATCTTTGCTCTCGCTGAGTCCAAGATCACCGAGTCTTCTACTTCGGTGTTAAGGCGAGATAATCTGCCGAGCGCCTTGATCGGAGCGAGTGTCTACCGAGTCCGAAACCTCGAGAGACAAAAATAACAATTACAACGGAATGGTTCACCAATCGATAGGGTTTTGGGATCTTCAAATCTTCTCAACAATCGGAGCGATGAAGGCTGCCGAGCATGGTTCAAGATAGCGAGATAGAATCATTTCCCACCAAGTAAGACTATGCTGAGGACAGAATCATCACCCAACAATTTCCCCCTATTTGATGATGCCAAAACCTATCATCTAAACTAACAGAAACAGAGCTCCTTACAATATTATAGGTAGGATCAGCGGAGTTGTTCCAACAGTTCTAGACTACTGAGAAAACAGGGCAAAACACAATTTCCCCCATTACATAGAAACTAGACTAGTAGAATCTAACAAAGTAATAAACTGACAAGAAAGTAAATAGAGTGAGTGTGTGAGTCAGTCATCACTCCAGTGATTCTGAGTGTTAAAGCATAATACAAACATGGCTGGATAGACAACAAGTGGTTGTCAGAGCCAAAATCAAATTTGTATATATGAGTGATTCAGACCAGTACAATTACAAATCTTGCTAAGCTAGGAAGATCAGAACTAAGCCTAGGAGCCCTTAAACTGCTTGATCCTGTCCATGAATCCTTGAGATTGCGTCTCTGGCAGTGGCACTCCATACGTCCGGTATGTATTCTTCCTCAGCTTCAAGTATGCAGCAAAGTCTGCTGGCTCATCTTCGTCCAGTTCTCTTTTTGATGCAGCATACTTCATTTCAGCTTCTATTACCCCAAAGTGGATTGAGTCATCATTTCTTCTAGGTGGAGGTATGATTCTGGGCTCCGGAACACTGACTTATATACCTTCAGATACGGCTTTATGCAAGTATATGTATAGATCAGGTTCTGCTATCATCATCCATTCTGTGTAGGCATCAGTCTTAGTCATGTTGGGCCAGAACCTCCAGAAATAGTTGCGCTTGATGAACTATATCTTTGCGAGATTCCCATCTCTCGAGTAAATTGAGCGGTATCCAATTGTCCGTCTTTGGCCATACGTACGATTTCGGATCACTGGCTTCCCGAACCTTCCGTATCGATAAGGAATATCGGCTTTTGAAGGTACTCTCGGTCCCGGCCTCTTCCTCGGTCCTTTTCCTCGGTGCTTCAAGGTCCGCCTCCCGGATTCTCGTCTCTGCGCGGCTGAACTTGTCTAGCCTCTTCGCCTCCGTATAAGTATCTCGTTCATTTGGTCGAATATGGCCTCAATTTCATCATCTTGGGCTTCAGTGGCTTTCTCGACGAATGTCTTTAGATTCAGAGGGGGTACTTGATTTTTCTTTTGACGTACCACGCTTCTCGGTGCTTTCTTTGCTTTTGCTCCTTCTCATTCTCCCTATCTTCTTCATCCTCGATAATCGGTTTCCTTGGAGGTATCCTAGCGAGGCTTTCTTCCTCCTCAAGTCGGAGATTTTGTCTTTCCTTTGACAGGCTTAGACTTTGGTTTATTAGCGGCTTACATTTCGATAATCTCCCCTTGCGATTCTCATCACCGCAATTTGAGCCTCCTCCTCGGTCGAAATGTATCTCTTCGTTTTCTTGGCTGGAGGGGTTGGGAGAATCAGCACTTTCTTGCCTTTTCCCCTGAACGAGGTGGAGGGAGAGGAGCCTCTTCCTCTTCGACTCTTCTGCTCGGCATACTCGCAACCTCCTTGATAAAATCGGTTGGAGTCCGGGTTGCATGAGTAGCCTCGGGTTCCCGAGCCACTTGGGCCGGTCTCGGCTATGCTCGCAGCCCAAGACACCCCGGGCCTTACCTCTCTGCAGTGCGAGTCCCGAGTCCCGCTTATCTCGATCACGGACTTGGTCTTTTCTCGGATCTCGGTGAAGCTGTCCCCTTAAGTAATTTCTCGGCGGTTTTGGTAGGGGTCGGCTTCTCGGTACTCTTCTCTTTTCCTTCCCCCTTTTTGGCATCATCAATTACAGTAGGGGTAGGGACGAGTACCTTCTTGTCTAGGCGTTTGTAGACGGCGGACGGTTCGTCCCGATGCATCATGGATCTTTGTCGGCGCCAAGTGCAGCTCATTCCTCTCATTAGTCAGTTCCTCCGAGTATTGCTTATGGGAGAGGTCAGCTGCTGCCTTGAATTCTGTCAGCTTCTCAGAAATCTTATCCTCCACGACCAGTTGAATGTTGTTAGGTCGGATTTCCGTGGCCTGGGCTTGTTCAGTGAAGGACTCAGTATGAGTGGACATTGAAGCCTCGAATGCTTTGAGAAGTTTGGCTTGTCCTTCCTGAATGATTCTGAGCTGATCATCAAACTGCTTCTGCTGCTTAACCAAAGCTTCAGATACAATTTCAGAGACAACAGGGGCGGCTGATTTAGATACTGATGTTTTCAGCCCCTGTAGCTCATTGGTTGTGGCTAGCGCAGTCTGTTTCCACGCCTTGTGGACGGCCTTCGCAAGAGCTCGATTCTGGATTCCCTGAACGGTGAGAGCTTTTGCTACGGATCGAGATCTCTTGGAAGTTGGGGTACGGGCGCCTTCGTAAGTCGACTCCGGCGAAGAGCCGAGCGGGCTCTGCCGAGGACGAAGCACCCGGTCGTGGACTTCGCGAGTCCAAGGATACGGAGTGGAGGTTGAGCTTGTTCGATAGCATGTGTATCCTTGTCTCGGGGATTTTCCTCATCGAGCTTTCCGGGGCTCGAATCATCGGGTGGATCTTGACCATCGTGGTCCGATCCATCCGAGGGTCTTGAGCCGGTTGCTAGGCCGCTTGTCATGTATCATTGCCCGGCATAGCGGCCCCTCGAGGTTCTCCACGGTCTTGAGGTCGGCATGCTCGAGTAGCCTATTTGTTCCCTCAACTTCAATTGTTCTTCATGAAGGCTGGCGGCGAGAGTAGTGGAGTACTAGACGTTGTAGATGGGGCCACTCCCGAAATCGCAAAGCAACATGTGGAGCCTTGCTGATTTTGCAACGAGCAACAAATCGAGTAGTCGGCAAGCTCGGAATCCGTTGAAGAATCTCTCGGGATGCTCGGATACGATCACCGAAGCTTCCATCCCAATTGTCTCTTCTTCGAATCTTTGTCTCGGACTCCAAGTCTATGGGAGACGTCTGAGTCTCAGCAGGAGGCACACTACTGAGTGGTGGAACTGAGAGGGGGCTGTCAAGACGCTGAATCTCTTCGCTATGTGCTTCAGTAGCATCCCCTTGTTCCACTTCTATGGGTTCCTCAGTGGAGACGGCCTTCTCCACTGATTGAGTCTTCTCAGATGATTCTGACTCGTCTATCAACCGTTGAGGCTGAATAGGTTGCTAAGTAGCCTGAGCAGCAGGAACTTCAGGAGAGACCTCAGGTTCAGTAGGTACGTCAGGAATGGCTTTCCTCAGTTTCTTAGCTGGTTCCTTTGGAGTTTTTGCTGGAGGTGTTCTCTTCTTCGAGGGTGTAGCCTGCTGAGGCTTAGTCTGCTGAGTTACGGCTGAGGGACCTGACCCGATCTGCTAAAGAGCAGCAGTCTTGTTGTGGAATCTGACCTTTTTCACATTAAAATACTCCTTGTCATTGTAGGTGATTGGTTCAGATCTACAGACATCCTCTATAATTATGGACAGCTTCAGTCCATAAAGAAGCTTGCCCTTTACACTCAGCGTGTAAGAGGCCTTGTCGAATTTGGCCGCCTGAGCCATGAATTCACGGATAAAGAACTCCGTCCAATTGATCTGGGCTCTATCATATATGGCCATCATGAGCTGGATCTTGAGCCTCGATACTTGATCGAATGAGCCTGCTTGGCTGGTCAGTAGCTGCGTCACAATATAAGCCAAAGCTGCATGCGAGGCGGCATGTTGTTTTTAGGAAAAGCGACTCACGAAGGTCGTGGGCTTTCCACATAATATTGTCAAGTAGTCATCTACAAGATCATCCTTGTACCCCACGATCGGCTCCTTCGAGAAGCGAGATCAAAACTTCTCTTTAGCGCCTCCTTGATGGATATTTGCTTCGATGATCGGAAAAGCATCCTTGATCTCGTGAACGGCGAATCTTCCGATTATGTCCCCGCCTGCGAGTCGAATTAAGATAAACTTCAGCCACCGCCTCGGGAGGAAGTATGTCGGCTTCCTTGAAAGAAAACTTTCAAGCCCTGACTCTCTAAGAGCTGAGAAGATCTCGTCCATATAATCGAGATCACAGGCGTTGAACTCCATGGTTGGCTCGAACCAAACACGATCCTTGTCCAGGATTTCTTGCATGTTAACTGGAGTAGACACCGAAATATTTTTACTTGCCATTGTACCTGTTACACTAGCATTTATCAGTATCGATTTAAATAAAACAGTTTGTATAGCGATTCTGAAAAAGAAAATTAATTCGTGTAGCAGTTGTAATAAGCATACCGAAAGAGAGATTCTGAAAGGATATGCAAGAGGGGATTGCAAGAAATGATCTCAGAATTTTCGGATGCAGAGGATTTTAAGTGCGGTAATGGCGGTTTCTAAAGATATGATCGAAAATATATATCTAACGTGAAGGTGAACGGTTTTCGATCAAAGGCCAAATTTAAATCTGCTTTATGATATGGACGGTTAAGATTGGATATTAAAAAAGGTAATGATCACAGTAGCCGCCTAAGTCAAAGCCAGTTGTAAATATGCCTAAGTAGTAACTATGAGATGACATGCATTAAATGCGTGCAGAGTTCAGCAAACTTATGTATAGAATGTCGTGCATTAAATATAAGCCGTTAATAATAAATGACAAACTTAGGATATTTAATAGCATGCTGAATCTTCATCATAAATGCATTACTATTTTATTCGTTACTACTGAGTGGAGATACGCAAACCTGTCAGCTGAACATAATAGTCAGCTGATACCTCTTGTAGATGGTTTTACGTCTCTACGTCTTCGAATTTACTCGCATATTGAGAGTGATCATTCCCCCTTACTTGAATGATCCTCTCCTCGGAACCTTCTTCTTGACCGGGGTCGGTAGGGGTCCAGCAGAACCTAGCTCTACCGAAAGTTCTTTGAATCTGGATTCAGCTAGAGGCTTGGTCATAATATCAGCCCTTTGTTTGTCAGTATGGATCTTTTCCATCCTGATATCCTTCTTTTCGACATGGTCACGAATGAAGTGATGCCTAATGTCCACGTGCTTGCATCTCGTGTGTAGTACAGGGTTCTGAGTGATTGCAATAGCACCGGTACTTGTCGCGAGAATATCGGCACTTCATTCCGAATGACGTCCATAGTCTCTTAGGCTGCTTGTCTCGGCCCAAAGGATTTGGGCGCAACAACTTCCGGCAGCCATGTATTCAGCTTCAGTAGTTGACGTGGCTACTGAGTGCTGCTTCTTTGAAAACTATGAGATCAGCTTACTGCCTAGGAACTGACAAGTTCCTGAAGTTGATTTTTGGTCAATTCTACATCATGTATAGTCAGCATCAGAGTAACCAGTTAGTTCAATATTATCATCAACTGGATACCATAAACCCATGCGAGGTGTGCCTTTAAGGTAGCGGAGAATCTTCTTTGCTGAGTCCATGTGGCTCTGCTTAGGATTCGCCTGAAATCGAGCGCAGACACCTCCAGCATAAGTTATGTCAGGACGAGTAGCTGTTAGATATAATAAGGAACCAATTATTGCACGAAATTCATTTTGGTCTACTGATACTCCCTCTTTATCAAGATCGATTTTCATATTTGTGTTCATCGGGATCTTGATAGGTTTGCCGGATGTACAACCGAATCTTTTGATGAGGTCTCGAGTGTATTTACCTTGGTTAATGAACGTTCCCTTTTCAGATTGTTTGAATTGAAAGCCGAGGAAATAGTTCATTTCACCCATCATTGACATCTCGAACTTGTCCTTCATCATTTTCTCAAACTGCTGACACATGACGACGTTCTTTGATCCGAAGATAATGTCATCTACATAGATCTGCACGAGTAATAAGTCGTCTTCCGGTCGAATGCTTTGAACAGGCGTGCGATCTCGTGCCTTTTACGAAAACCTTTACGAAGAAGAAACTCGATAGGGTATCGTACCAAGCCCCGGGTGCTTGTTTTAACCCATATAGAGCCTTTCCGAGTCTATAAACCGATGTCCTCGCCGAAAGCCGGGCGGTTGTTCTACATAGACTTCTTCTTTCAGTACGCCGTTCAGGAACGCAGACTTCACATCCATTTGATAGACTCTGAATCTTTGATGTGTTGCGTAGGCTAGGAATAGTCTGATTGCCTCCAATCTTGCAACTGGAGCTAATGTCTCATCGAAATCTATTCCCTCAGCTTGACAGTAGCCTTTAGCCACGAGTCTTGCTTTGTTCCTTACTATGACGTTGTTTTCATCTCGCTTGTTCTTGAAGACCCATTTTGTTCCAATGACGTGTTGATGCCGGGGTCTGTTAACAAGCTCCCAAACTTCGTTTCTCGTGAACTGATTTAGCTCCTCCTACATAGCTATGATCCAGTCAGCATCTTTAAGTGCATCCTCAATCGTCTGAGGCTCTTCAGTAGACAAGAAGCAGGAATATAATGCGCTTTCTCCTTGGCGAACTGGATCTTGTCTTGACTTTTCTTGAAGGATCTCCAATGATTAGATCGGGAGTGTGAGCATCTAGCCACGATCTACGATGTTTCAGACTCTTCATCCGAAATTTGATCAACACGAGATAGTAGGTGAGTTAGGAATTTCGGTCGTACTATTCCGAGATTGAAGCAATTCAAGAATGAGAGTGTGGTCTACCGAGTTTCCGGGTTCGGGGGGCATTCGGCTCGGGAACATTAATAGATGTTCCCCCCCGAGTTGTTACTCTCGGTAGTGGTCCGAGTTACCTCTAAGGTTTCCTCATCGACCCGAGTTACACGGGGATTGACTCGTTCAATGTTCAGGCCTACTTGCTCTGTGGTTGAGATTCGATAGACTTGTCTTCGGTTTCTTCGTCCGAATCATCATCCCAACATAGCCGGATCTTTTCGGGTTTGTCTTTTAAGCTTAGATCCCGTAGGCCGCTTCGATGTCCTCGATTTAGAGTTAGAGTTATTGCTCCCGTCTTCGGTATCAAACTCATTAAAAACAACATGAGGGCTTTTCTCCACGCAAAGAGTCTGATAGTTGAATACTCTGAAAGCTTTGCTGACCCGAGAGTATCCTAAGAAAACTCCTTGATCTGACTTGCTATCAAAAGTCTTCAGCTGATCTTTCCCATTATTGTGGATAAAGCATGAACAACCAAAGATATGGAAATAAGATAAAGAAGGCTTCCTGCAGTTCCATAGTTCATATGGTTTTCTCTTATGCTGCTTTGTCAGTAGAGATCGATTCTGAGTATAACATACAGTGTCAGTCGCTTCTGCCCAGAATTTGGTTGGGAGTCCTGAGTCTGCGAGTAGAGTTCTTCTTTGCTTCTTTGAGTGTGCGATTCTTTCGTTCGGCAACCCCGTTCGCCGAGTGGTGCGCGCGAGCGGATGTCTCATGCTCAATTCCTTCCGCTTGCGAAACTCCTCTACCATGGAATTAAGGAACTCGGTTCCTCCGTCGAACGAATTTTGATTATCTTGGTGTTCTTCTCGACACCGAGCTTTTTCGAAGCGTTGGTAACTCTATTTTGACGTCGACTTGTTGGCAATGAATATGACCCATGTGTAGCGCGAGTAGTCATCGATGACCACTAAAGCATATTTCTTGCCTCGATCGTCACCTGGAGAGACTCGGACCGAACAAATCCATATGTAGCAGTTGAAGGATTCCATCGGTGGAAGGAGATGGAACAGGTGGATTTTGATTCCTTGTTTGCTTTCCCTTCGGACATGCTTCACACCGAGTCTCTTTCTTTGAATACTTCATTCGGCGGTCCTCTTGCTAGAGTGTTCCTTGCTAGTTTGTTGAGCGTTTTGAAGTTGAGGTGGCTGAGTCTCCTATGCCAAAGCCATCCTGTACGGTTGTCGTTCTTCGCCAACAGACAAGCTTCAGGTTCTGCTGAGTTCCAGTCAGCTACATATATATTCTTTTTACGCGAACCTGATAACACTGTTTTCCCTGTGGATTTATCAATGATATCACGAAACCGGTGTCAAAAATCACTCTATTCGAGTTATCACGCGAATTGACTAACGAGAGAAGATTATCTTTGAAGTCCTTCAACATATGATACTCTAGGAACTGTGGCAGTTCCAATGCTGAGTGCTCCATATCCTCTTGTATAGCCTTTTGCATTGTCTCCAAACTCGATTCTAGGTCCTTCTTCAGCTATATAATTCTTCAGTAGGTTCCTTTGGTACGTCATATGTCTTGAGCATCCACTGTCCATATACCAAGGATCTTTGTGCACCCGCAAAAAGTAATTATATTCGGTACCCTTTATTTTGTTTTTGGGTCCTTAGATGTTAGTTTTAGTAACCCAAATCTGTCTAACAACCCTGGTGGTTTCAGACAGTTTCTTTCCACTTGAGTCAACATACTTGACCACTAGACTGGTCAAAGCTGACTTCTTAGGCTGTTCAGGTTCAGGAGTCCGGATCTTCTGAGTTGGTGGACTGCTGACCTTTGCCTTTTGTGCGTTTTTCTTCTTTTTCTGACTCTTGGAACCTCTTCTGACTATAGGATCATAGTAATATGACCCATATTGAGCAGGATGTGTCAACTGAGGTGGTCCATACTGATCAGCCCACTTAACTCTGCTAGTTCCCCCTTGGCCGAACCGGGGTGTCTTGGTGCGATCTTCCGGTCGAATATCGATGCGTAGGATGAGGTGCTTTCATCTTTTGTTTGTTCTTTGCTGAGGGGTTCAGAACATTTGCATTGATTGTTTCTCCTCGAACAAACCTATCAGTTAGATGCACTTCTGAGTGTACGGGGGCAGATGAGGAAGCTTCCTGGTTGAAACCAAGTCCTTCCTTACAGTGCTTAGGCTTGTTGCTTGCAAGCATAGCCTCCAGCTTCTTTTCAGCGCCCATGTAACGCTCAGTCATCAGGCTCTTCCAGACATCATCACTCTTTTTTAGTATGTCGTGCTTGGTCTGAAGTCCTGATAGTTCTTGCTTCAGTAGACTCAGTTCAGTATCTTTCTGAGTCAAGTCATTGGTCAAAACTGAAATTCGATCTTCTTGATGCTGAGACTTGGCCATCAGAGAGTTCATCTCCTCCCTGAGTCTCAACACAAGTCCTTCGGCTTCAGTAGCGGCCTGACTCTCCTGAGAAAGTCTCTGATTCTCCACTTTCAGGGTATCCAATTCCTGAAGAGTCTTACTGAGCTGCAGACTCATTTGAATTTGTTCATCTAATAATTCTTCATAGGCGGTCGTGATGTCCAAATTCCCATCTGCACCTGAAATAGTGTCGTGTGTGCAGTGTGAAGAGGAATTAAGTGGTTCATGAGAGTTTACCTCATCCTCTTCTCCTGCCATTAGGCACTTTTCAGTTGTTTCTTCAGCTTCAAGCTCTAAGGCCATGAAAGCTGCTTCATCGTCAGATGAGTCCATGAAGGAGTCGACTTCTTCTGAGTCATCTGAGATTTCGCCTGCAATATAGGATTGTCTCTTCTGGACGAATTTCTCTCTCCTTGCCTTACGTGATGCGCGTTCAGCACTACTGAGCTCAGGACAATCATATTGATAGTGTCCTGGCTTTTTGCAGTTGTAGCAAGTGATGACTCTTTCTTCTTTGCTTTCACTATCCTTTGATGGTGCTGAGTCATCCTTCTTTCTGCATTCAGAAGATTGTGAGTCAGGAGTGCATTTTGGCGTATAATCTGACTTACCTTTTGTGTCTCGGTATGCTTTAGTCAGTTTTCTGCGCCTCTCCTTCTCCTTCTGATACTTCACAGCGAGCAACGCATACTTCTGAGCGAGACTTCCTTCTTGTAGATCATTGAGTGAAGGTTCAGTCTTACTCGTTGTCTTGCTTGTCGCCGGAGATCTTTGTCTTGGCGACCGATGCTTTGAAGGCATGGTCAATTTTATTGTCGGCTTCACTCTTTGCTTTCGTTGAGGTCTCGTCGAACTAAAACTCTTACCCTGAAGTTACGAAAAGATATGGTCAGGAGAGACAACATCTAAATCAGAATGCCGTAATAAAGTGGCAAAAGGTGTCCAGTGTCCGTCCGGCAGTGCCCTCAGTATCTTGAGATTCATTTCTCGGTTGCTGAATGTCTTTCCCAGCCCATTGATGGAATTCATCAGATTCGTAAATCTGACGTTCAGATCTTCTATTTTGTCACCAGGCATGAGAGACAAACTTTCCAGCTTTTGGAGTTCCAGCGCCAGTTTGTTAGCTTTTATCTTCTGAGTTCCACGACTCAGTAGCGTTAGAGCGTCCCAGAGTTCCTTTGTCGTTTTGCATTCCTGAACCCTGCCAAGATAAGAATCACTAAGAGTGGTCAGTATGGCATTTCTGGCGACTCGGTCTAAGTTGTGAAGCTTCTTCTCTTCAGGAGTGAAGAGACTTCTGTCTTTAGGGATCTTTTTCCCAGTCACCATTCCTCCTCCTTCAGCTGGGGCCTGAGTCATGACACTATCGATCATGGGAACAATAGGTCCATCTTCTAGCACTTCAGTCATACTATCATGGAGGGATGTCGATGTGCTTCCATTCTTGACTCGCCATACTCCATAATTCTCTACCGAGAACATGGGTACCATTCTTATACCTGACATATCAGCCATATAAAAATAATGATATGAATGTAGAGTGATATGCAGTGAAAACGATTTTCCGGATCCGTTCAAGTAGACCAGTTTCAAGATAACAAGAGTCTTAAAGAACTCCTGCTTTGATACCAATTGTTGGTCCCGAGTGTACGGACAGGTGTAGAGGGGGGGTGAATACACCTGAATCCGATTTTCTCAACTTCGAACACGAACAGTCCTATTCAGGAAAGTGCCGTACTGAAATAATTCAGCAGACCAAATAGCTGTTCTGAATCGTGTGTGGCAAAGAGTCTGACTCTACTGAGATCTACTAGCTGACTGAGTCAGAATTCAGTATCAAACAGGTAGAGTTCAGCGGTGCGGAAAAGTGTAGGCCCTAATCAGGTTAGTGGGAAAACGTTTTATGCAAGTCTCAGTTCAGCAAGTAGACAGTTCAGTATGCTGAGACAGTTGTATAATTTTAAAGAAGATTTTCAGTATGAACAGTAAAATCAATGCAACAGTAATCAGAAAGCAATAACAAGACACAGATTTTTAAAGTGGTTCGGATATCAATCGATCCTACGTCCACTGTCCCGAAAGTTCGGGGAGGCTATTTATTATACCGAGTTAGTCTCGGTCGGCTTGTGCACGGGACAAAGCCGTGGCTTGGGGATTATACTTGAGCAAGTCCCAGTTACAAAGGCATCAAACTAAAGTGTTTGACAAACTTCTCCAACTATGAAGGAGTCCTTTTACAATAAGGATTGGGTTCAAATATGAACTCCTTCATCTAAGCTATAAGTATATTCGGTTGAGCTTAGGGTTAGAGGGATAGGGAATGAGAATGTAGCTTCTAGATCGACGAACAACCGAAATAAGCTTTAGGTTCGTGTATCGTCGATTTGGATACTAGAGGCTCTTCTAACGGTTTAGCTTGGTTCCCTATGAGTCGAGAAGGTAGTCTTTCGCCGGAGATAGATCTTCAAGTTCTTGCGGAAGACTTAGGGTTTTCTGGTTCTAGCTCGTTTGAATGCTTGTGTATGTTTTCGTCGTTTAAGCTTATGCGCATTCTCTCTTCTTGAAATGTCCCTCTATTTATAGAGCAGAGATTGGAAAAGATCCGTTGGAGACGATCTTCTTCTTTCTCTCTCTTTTGGTAGCAAACGGCTCTTTTGAAGTAGGTAACAGTGTACTTTCCCACCTTTTTAGGTAAAGGGTTGATTGCAGCTTTAGCAGGTGAGAAGACACGTGTGTTCTTGTCATTCGTCGAGGTGGATAGAGTGGTTGAGACAGCACAGACTTCAAGGCAAACTGAAGCTGACTTCTCTCTTCCTCGTATATGACAATGCTGATTGTCTTTCAAAAGTATCTGACAGTTCAGAAGACTGTCTACCGATGTTGAGTCTGATCCCGTATTCTGTAGGTAGATAGCTGAGTAAAGTCTACTGAAGATCAGCTCTGAGTTCAGTGAACTGCTCCTGCTGAGTCCAGTTCCACTGACTCTTTCGATATCTTTGCTCTCGCTGAGTCCAGTATCACTGAGTCTTCTACTTCTGGTGTTAAGGCAGATAATCTACTGAGCGCCTTGATCAGAGCAGAGTGTCTACTGAGTCTGAAACCTCATAGACAAAAATAACGATTACAACGGAATGGTTCACCAATCAGATAGGGTTTTGGGATCTTCAAATCTTCTCAACAATCAGAGCAGTAGGCTGCTGAGCATGGTTCAGTATAGAAGATAGAATCATTTCCCACCAAGTAAGACTATGCTGAGGACAGAATCATCACCCAACATAAATGCTTAAATTGAATAAGTTGTCTGTGTTTGCATATATTTTTATATATAAGAACTTAATTGGAGAAAAAAAAATATAATATAATTTAAAAAACATTCTTATGAAATTTCATATGAGTATCTATTTTCATAAGCTATTTTTACCTTATTTTCATAAGCTATTCCCACCAACTTATGAAAATAAATCAATCATCCCAAACGCGTGCATGAGTGTTTTTTTTTTAGAATAAACTATAATAAGTTGTTCACAAGCTCTCTCATATGGAGCCTTAATATCTTACTCTAGAGTCCCAAACCGGAATTAACGAAACTCAACTGTCTTTTTCTTGGTTTCTATTTTTGCGGATATTGACAAGGTGCCTTACGCGAAACTCAACGAGCCTTAATATCTTACTCTAGAGTCCCAAACCAGAATAAACTATAATAAGTTGACAAGGTGCCTTACGTGAGTGAAAACGATATCGTTCCTCTCGATATCCCTAACGAAGTGGTATATCAGCGACATTAATAAGCATTGCTCGGAAGGGATGAATCTCGATCGACATCACCGTGTCTGAGAGGGTGTTTCCACCCAGCATCATCACCGGATCTTTTTACGCTGGCGAAATTCTGACGAGGATATATTTTGTGTGGTTGGTCCTTGTAATGGTCGCCTATAGAATGATCATCAGTTAATAATCATGTGCTATTCTTTTAAAATGATTGTTTGTAGGGTTAATTTTCTTTTATTTTAATATATAACAATAAAAGCATATGTCTGATTAAATTATTGGATGTGGATTGTACTCTTTGTTGGTTCGGAGACGAGTGTCAGGTGTAGAGGGGGGGGGGGTGAATACACCTGAGTACAAGTTTTTTCCTCAAATGCGAAGGACAGCTGAGCTATAGAATGCGACTGATGAACAGTGCCAAATAATAACCTTATGATCGTAGGTCAGAGAGTGTCTCAACTACTGAGTCCGTCCTACTGACTTCTGTCAGTATTGAGAGCCCAGTCGGAGAGTTCAGTGAGGATAAGTGTGGGGCCCGTCTGACTTTGTCTCTTTTGAAAACGTGTTTTCGCAAACCAAAGTTATTTTGGCTGGTGTACTTTTAAATACATTTTATGCAAAGTATGAGTTTGTAAATCGGTTTAAGAATGATGCAATAAAATAGTAAATAACACAAGCAACTTTTGATGTGGTTCGGATACGCAAGATCCTACGTCCACGGTCCTGCAGAACAAGAATTCTTGTTGATTAATTTGAGCAAGCCTCAACAAGGAATCTGTACGCTGGACAGACCCTTCTAAGTTATAGTCCTTAGCGACTTTAAAAATCAAACCGAAGTTTGAAGGGAGGGGATTTTCTCCAATAATGAAGGAGTCCTTACAATAAGAACGATTCACAGAAAGTGAACTCCTTCGAAGGTTCTAAGCTATGGATATAACAGTGGAGCTTAGATAGAGAATAGGGAACTAAAGAATCTCTAGAGAGAAGAACTACAGATATTCAACTGAGAAAGTTCTTCGCTGGATCGAATTGAATACGTTAGAGAGTTTGAATGCTGTGAGCGTGTATTCCCTTTGATGTCCCGTACGTTGAGCTTGGAAACTCTTCTCTATTTATAGTTGTGACCCAGGCATATATCCGTTGGAGAGGACGATGCCACGTGTCACAAACTTCCAAGGAAAACGACCAAAAGTTTTCGAACTAGCGCTGCAGAGTGGTTGGCTTCTGTACATGAGAGCAGCTTTAATCGTCAATACTATTTACATAAGCTGCTCTCATGTACAAAAGCCAACCACTCTGTGGCGCTCGTTCGAAAACTTATGACCGTTTTCCTTGGAAGTTTGTGACACGTGACATTGTCCTCTCCAACAGACACATGCCTGGGTCACGACTATAAATAGATAAGAGTCTCCAAGCTCAACATACGGGACATAAAAGGGAATACAAGCTCATTGCATACAAACTCTCTAGCGCATTCAAGCCGATCCAATGAAGAAATTGCTTAGTTGAATATCCGTAGTTCTTCTCTCTAGAGATTCTTTAGTTCTCTCATCTCTATCTAAGCTCCACTGTTATATCCATAGCTTAGAACCTTAGAAGGAGTTCACTTTCTGTGAATTGTTCTCATTGTAGGAACTCCTTCATTGTTGGAGAAAATTCCCTCCCCTTCAAACTTCAGTTTGATTTGTAAAGTCGCTAAGGACGATAACTTAGAAGGGTCTGTCCAGCGTATGGATTCCTTGTTGAGGCTTGCTCAGATTAATCAACAAGAACTCATGTTCCGCAGGACCGTGGACGTAGGATCTTGCGTATCCGAACCACGTTAAAAATTGCTTGTGTTATTTACTGTTTTATTGCATTATGCTCAAACCAATTTACAAACTCATACCTTGCATAAAACGTATTTAAAAGTGTACCAGCCAAAACAGGTTTGGTTTGCGAAAACACGTTTTCAAAAGAGACGAAGTCCTACAGGCCCCACACTTACCCGCACTAAAACTCTCCGACTGAACTCTCAATACTGACAAAAGTCAGTAGAACATACTCAATAGTTGAGATACTTTGACCCGCGAAAAGAAGGTTCTTATTTGGCATTGTTCATTCAGTCGCAATTCTCAGCTCAGCTGACCTTCGCGTTTGAGGAAAAACTTGTACTCATGTGTATTCACCCCCCCTACACCTGACACTCGTCTCTGGACCAACAATTGTTATCAGAGCGGTGTTCTCCTGATCATCATTTTTGAAAAACCTACTGGTCTACTCGAACAGAACCTGAAAACGTTTTCACTACACAAGCATCCCTTCATACATCCTTATACC
Organism: Lavandula angustifolia; assembly: GCA_028984105.1. Lineage (NCBI taxonomy): Eukaryota > Viridiplantae > Streptophyta > Magnoliopsida > Lamiales > Lamiaceae > Lavandula > Lavandula angustifolia. The sequence continues at coordinate 29,427,128 of CM054814.1, read as the reverse complement.
CTCACCTACAATGTCCAATATGTCAGGTACTCGGATGGTACCTATGTTATCGGTGGAGAACTACACGGTATGGCGCGTGAGAATGGAGGCGCACGTTACATCGCTGCACGGCAGCATGACAGCCGTCCTTGAAACAAGACCTATCATTCCCATGATCGACAGTGTTCAATATGTCGTTGTGGGAGGTGTGGGAGCACAAACAGTTGCAAAGGTCCCTAAAGACAAATCTGCCTTCACGCCTGAAGATAAGAAATTGCACAATCTTGACCGAGTAGCGCGGAATGCTATCCTGACAACGCTCAGTGATTCTCACCTCAGGAGAGTGCAAGACTGCAAAACAACAAAGGAACTTTGGGATGCCCTGACTGTACTGAGCTAAGGAACCCCGCAGATCAAGGAAAATAAGCTTGAGCTAGAGCTTCAAAAGTTCGACAACTTTGCTATGGAGCCCAGTGAAACCATTGACGAGCTTAGCGTCAGATTCACCAATCAGATCAATGTGATCAATGGGTTGGGGAGAACGTTCACCAACAAAGAGATGAACACCAAGATCTTAAGAGCGCTACCTCGACTGAAGTGGCTTTCTTTTGCTACTTATTTACGTCGCTCTGATCTTAATGCTTTAACTCCTGATGTTATCTTTTCAGAACTAAAAACTGAGGAGTTCGAGCATAGTCTACCCCAACGGTGCGTTAGCGCTCCAGCTGACACTCAAATTGACCATGCTTTCAAAGCTACAGTCAGGACTTCAGGAGCCAACCCCGGTTCTGCTAGCAATACAGTAGCTGCATCAGAAGCAAAATCTACGGAGATCCCTGCTACTGAGTGTCTTGCGCTTATGGCTCTCAAATATCAAAGGGAGAAGGAGAGAGTCAGAAAGCTAACGAAATATCACAGAGATTCTCCCTCAGGTAAGAGAGATAATCATAAAAGGGAAGAATCTAAACCTTCTCCTGAATGCAGGAACACAGAACCTATTGCGAGTCCATCCAACAGCTCAACTGGAAAAGGTGGCAGAGTTACTGTGAGTTACAACTGCAAAAAGGAAGGACATTTCCAGTACGAATGTCATGAGCTCTCAGCTGCCCAGCGAGCAGAACGGCAGACCAGAAGAGAAAAATTTGCCCGAAGAAGGCAGGCCTACATTGCCGGAGTGCTATCCGACAACTCAATAAAGGAAGATACATTCATGTATTCTTCTGAAGATGAAGTTGCATTTATTGATGTTGAAGTCGGAGAAACAAATCCTATAACATCGATTGAACATTGCCTGATGGCCGGAGAAGAGGTTGAGGTAAACTCTAAACTTATTATAACCTCCTCTTCACAGAGCACACACGATACGTGCTCAGCTACAGGTGAACCTCTAGACATGATACAAGCATATGACGATCTACTAGAGGAGCAGATTCAGTTGAGCAGAGAGTTCACTAGAACTGTTCAGGAACTGGAACAGGTAAAGGCTGAAAATCAGAGACATTCTTCTGATTGTCAGGTCTCTACTGATTCAGAGAATCTCGTTGCGAGACTGAAGGAAGAGACTGAATCTCTTATGACTAAGTCTCAACTTCAAGAAACTCAGATATCAGTTCTGACTAAGGATAATTCTGAGAAAGATACAGAGATAGCCAGACTCAGTCAGAAGCTCGCAGAAGTTGAAAAGGATTATGAATCACTTAGGAAAAGTGATGAATTTTGGCGAGGACTGATGACTGAACAATACCTGGGAGCCAAGGAGAAGTTGGAAAGCATGCTTAAAGCTCAAAGGCCAGTCGTCATGAAAGAAGGACTCGGCTATACTCACGAAGCTTCAACCTCTACCTCAAAAGGCTTAGAAATGCTGGCCGATAGGTTCGTCAGAGGAAAAGTTCAAATCACTAAACCTACAACTCAGGCGAAAAACAAATAGAAAATCATCGCACCTCAGCCGAGCAGCAAGAAACTGACCAAGAGTTCTAGCCCCAGAACACCATGATCAAATTCAGGGGGAACTAAGAAGGTCGGATGGGCAGAGTAGTATGGCGAGCCACTGTATGAGCATCTAGCACAATACGGTTCGTACTATTATGAGCCCATGGTCAAGAAGAGCACAAAACCTCAGAAGAAGAAAGCTCATGAACCCAAAGCTGCCAGAAAGTCAGTATCTCCAAGTTCAGTGGAGAAGTTGTTTAAATTTTTAGAAATCCATAAATTTCTTAACCGTATGTTAATATTAGTATATAATATAAACTTACAACATCCATTCTCCACTTATTATCTCTCCCACGTTCTTCTCTATCTTCTCTATCTTTTTTTTTTATCTTCCTTCTCCCGCGTTCTCACTCCATTTTGTGAGCCTTCGTATATTTTACCTCCATTTTTAATACTTTAATATAATTCTTCGATATGAAATCCTCAAGAATTGTATTTGTTTTTGCCATGGTGGTGGCTTTGATAATTTGTAGTAGTTGTTACTCAGTTGAATTCAATGATTTTGGTACGTGTGTCACATCTTGTGTGGACCAGTGCAAAAGTCTTGGAAATACAGATTGTCTGGCTGCTTGTCGCAAAGTTTGCAAGGGAGTCGCAGTCGCTGACCACCGGCCTCACGGCGGTTGAAGATTTGAGACATCGATGTAATTATTTTCTCTCTCTCTCTCACTTCATTTTGTGATTTAAGCTATCTTCTCTCTGTTTTCACCATCAACAAAGGTAATATCATACTTTGTAATCTCCAATTTCTATGAGATGTACTTAATTTTTACACTAAATGTTACATAACCGTCAACGATTTCTGTATTTGCTACTTTTTGCAGCTATCAACCTTGAAAGGTTTATCCTTTTTAAGTAACAAGAAGAATTCCAAACGCTTAAATTTTTCAAGAGGTATATATTTTCTTATTTTTTTTGAATCTAATTTTTCTTTGCGATAATATATAACTTTAATTTGTGGTTTGTTTCTTGATGTTTTTTCAATGTAGAAGTGTTGTTGTAATGGGAGATTGTAGAGGAAGAGATGTTCAACATCAAAGTGATACAGAGGACGATTTTATAGACTATTATCTTAAGGATATTTATTGTTTTATTCATGATTCATTGATGCACGTGGATTTATGTAATTGTTATTTGCAGTGACTGTATAATTTTTTTTTTAATGAAATAAAAGCTGTTTGGATAATTGTAAACCTTCATAATGTTCTTTTTTTTTCTTTCGCTCGAAAAGATGTTGAAGAATGCTTTTAATTAATAAACTGTTATACTAATTCGTAAAAATTAGAGCCTCGACAACTAAACCTATTCAAATACAATCAATTAATATAGAAAATAAAATTGTTAATAGGGTGAGGAAACTTCTTAGCAAATATTCAGAAATTTGGCGAGGAAATAAACATTTAGCGAGGAAAAATTTACCTAGGTAATTAATTAATTTTTTAAATCTAATTAAATTTGTGTTGAATTCAAATTATATTTAGTGAGGAAAAATATATTTATTAGCAAGGAGGGGTATATTAGACTTTTCACAGTAAAGGGTATAATTTGAAAAGGGTATTTAAGTATTTTCACATTACACATTGGTGAGGACATTCTTCCTCGCTGTTGAGTTTAGACATTAGTGAGAAATAATATTTTTCCTTGCTATTGTAATTAGGTATTAGCGAGGAAGACCATTGGCGACGAAACATTGGTGAGAAAATAACAATCCTCGCAAATGCACTATTTCGTCGCTAAAAGTGTACCTTTAGCGACATAATGTGCCTCGCTAAAAATCAATTTTCCTGTAGTGGGAGCTAGTCCCTAGTAACTTGTCAATTAGAAGGAAGCTCACTAACAACCCCAACTGCTGATAATCTAGCTGAGAATTATGCCCTCCTTGTAGTAAAGTATCAAAAGGAGAAGGACAAGCTCAGGAAGATGAAAAGAGCTTTAAAAAACTCAGCACAATACGGTTCGTACTATTATGAGCCCAGGGTCAGGAAGAGCACAAAACCTCAGAAGAAGAAAGCTCCTGAACCCAAAGCTGCCAGAAAGTCAGTATCTCCAAGTTCAGTGGAGAAGAAGAGTAACATATGTTGAAGGACTTCAACATAATCTCCTTTCTATCGGTTAATTCTGTGATAATCTGAATAGAGTTACCTTTGACGCTGGTTTTTGTGATGTTATTGATAAATCTACAGGGAAAACAGTGTTATCAGGTTCGCGGAAGAAGAACATCTACGTTGCAAACTGGAACACCGCTGAACCTGAGGCTTGTTTGCTTGCCCAGACGAAATCTAGTGATAAAACAGGATGGTTGTGGCATAAGAGGCTCAGTCACCTGAACTTCAAGACAATGAACAAGCTAGCTAAGGACTCAAGAGTCAGAGGACTGCCCAACGAAGCCTTCATCAAAGATAAAAACTCTAAAGCATGCTTGAAGGGAAAGCAGACAAAGAAAAGTAATCCACCAATTCCGTCACCTTCCACTGATGGAATCCTTCAACTGCTCCACATGGATCTGTTTGGGCCAATCTCTCCATTGACTATCAGAGGCAAGAAGTATGCCCTCATCGTTATTCACGATTATTCAAGATATACGTGGGTCATCTTCATAGCCAACAAATCTGATGTCAAGACTGAGTTGCCGATACTGCTGAAGAAACTTAGTGTGGAAAAAGACATAAAGATTCAGAGAATTCGCTTTGATAGAGGGACTGAATTTCTCAACTCAGTCATAAAAGAGTACTGCGACACAGAGGGGATTCAGCACGAGACTTTAGCATCTCGCACTCCTTAGCAGAACGGTCTTGCTGAACGGAAGAACAGAACATTGAAAGAAGCAGCAAGAACGCTCCTAGGAGACTCTGGACTACCCTCAAAGTTTTGGGCTGATGCTACTGACACCGCCTGTTACACTCAGAACCACTCACTACTTATAAAGCAACACATGAACACACCATACGAATTATGCAAAGGGAGAATTCCTTCTATTTCTCATTTTCATATCTTTGGTTGTCCTTGCTTTATCCACAATAATGAGAAAGATCAGTTAAAGGTCTTTGATAGCAAATCTGATCAATGAGTGTTCTTAGGATACTCTCGAGTCAGTAAAGCCTTCAGGGTCTTTAACTACCGGACCCTTTGCGTGGAAGAAAGTCCTCATGTTATTTTTGATGAGTTTGTTACTGAGGACAGGAAACCTAAGAAGACAAATACTGAAGATGTCAGCAGCAAGCTACAGGATCTCACACTGAATGACAAAACTGAGAAAATCCAGCATTGTTGGGATGATAAGTCAGACGAAGAAGAAATCCATACCCATCCCACCAGCACTGTAGCAGACCTGGTTGATTCTACTGAACAGAATCAACATCAAGTAACAATGGTCGATGAGGAATCCCCAGTGGTAACTGAGACCTCTACTGAGAATATAAACTTAGGGGGAACGATTGATGTTCCTGAGCTAAATGCCCCTAAACCTGGAAACTCAGTAGATCCTAACCTTCTTATTGAATTGCTTCAGTCACAGAATAGCACTATTGAAATGCCTAACACTCCTGTTGATTGTACAGAAGTAATCTCAGAAGAAGAAGCCAAACTCAGGCGTTCATGGCTAGACGCTCACTCTTCTGATCTAATCATTGGAGATCCATCAGCAGCAGTAAGGACAAGATCTAGACTATGTCAAGGAGAAAGTGCTCTCTACTCCTGCTTCTTGTCTACTGAAGAACCTCAGTCAATAGAGGACGCGCTCAATGATGCTGACTAGATCATTGCCATGCAAGAGGAGCTGAACCAGTTTGTCCGAAACGAAGTTTGGTAGCTTGTTGACAGACCTAGACACCAACACGTGATCAGTACTAAGTGGGTCTTCAAGAACAAGCGAGATGAAAACAATGTCATAGTAAGAAACAAAGCTCGACTTGTTGCCAAGGGATACTGTCAAGCAGAGGGAATAGACTTCGATGAAACTTTCGCTCTAGTCGCCAGATTGGAAGCCATTCGTCTATTCTTGGCATATGCAACACATCAAAGATTCAAAGTATACAAGATGGATGTTAAGTCAGCGTTTCTGAACGGCGTACTGAAGGAAGAAGTCTACGTGGAACAACCGCCCGGCTTTCAGCAGGGACATCAGGTCTATAGACTTCGGAAAGCTCTATATGGGTTAAAACAAGCACCCAAGGCTTGGTACGATACCCTATCAGACTTTCTTCTTCAGAAAGGTTTTCAGAAGGGGATAGTAGATCGCACTCTGTTCAGCATTAAGTGAGGCGATGATCATTAAGCATGTCGTTTTCATTTAACGCACGACATTCTATATGCTGAGTGCGGTGCATTAAATGCATGTCATTTCACATTACCTATTTGGTGAATGAGATAAGTAGGCGAGATTATAGGCGGCACAGTAATCATAACCTATTATAACATTTATTCTAAGTCATCCACCTCTTTAAAACTGATTAATCTCAGCCACACAAGAAAAAACTGATTCTCGATGAGGAGATTCAGTCAGACTCTCCAAATGAAATTCCACCTACAGACTCCTCCTTTATTCCCGCCTTAGTTCTGCTAGCTCAATGTAGAGCTACTAAGGAAGTCGCGGACGAAATTCCCGAGATCTTGGATCATTCAGATCTCGTGGATATGCCATCAGAGCTAGGGTGCAGATGCGTCTGAGATTCCTGGAATGTGATCTGTTGGAAGAGATGATCCGCCTAAAGACTGCTTCTGAACTGGCTAGAGAAGAGAAGACTCTTTGTGAGGAGATTGGCTACGGCGAGCTGGCTCACATAGCCTCAATGGAGGATCTTAGGGCCGCCATGCTGATTCTCCTGAGTTTGAAGGGGCAATTAGATCAGCCCACTCACCTCGAGACTCTGTCTGAGTCTCATCGCGACTCACCGCCCAAGGATACAGACCAGGGAGGATCTGCTGAGGGACAATCTCCCAAGAACGACTGCCCACCACCTTCTCCTGAACCAGGCGCAGTCATTCCTACACCATCCGAGACTCAGCCGAAGAATCAATCTCGATACCAGGCTGCTGAGATCAAAGATCTGAAAATGGGGTCGATTAATAAGGTTATCAAATACAAAGGTCACAAGAACCGTCACCTCACGACAAACATGCACACCAAATGGAGCCAATTCACCGGGGCTCAGACCAAGACGTTGGGTACCTTATCTACTGAAGTGCAGAGGATCAACACTCCCACTGAAGTTAATGCTGAAACGATCCTCACACAAGCACTTGAAGCTCAACGGACCGATCTGACAGCTCAATTTCAGATCATTCTGCAGAATCAGGCCAAAACATTCTCTTATGAAATGGTCTCTGCCACAGATAAAGTCCTGAAGACAGTAGAGGAGCGACATAACCTCGCTACTGAGAGTGTCGCTAAGGCACTTGTAGAGAAACATGTTGCATGCACACAGATGTGGAAGGAAGCTGTTGATTCCGTGGAGGCATATCTCAAGAAGATAGAAGCATCTAAGTCAGCTCTACTAAAAGCCATCAACTCAGAGAATGACAAGAGATTGACTTCTTACACCGATGCAGTTGGAGATGTTGCAACCTCTCTCGACACTATCAGAACATCTATTGAGGGGCTGAACAACAAAGTGACCACCTTGGCAACGATTATAGATGTTTCCAAAAATGGAGAAAGTAGTAGATCTGCATAAATACTGACCCTCTTAAAAGTTGAAGAGGCAGGTCCCAGTGCAGCAGCAGCAAGCAAAGGGGAAGAGAAAGAAGCTGAAGGCTCAGGAGAGCCTGCTGACGAGGCCGTCACTGAAGTCACCAAGTATCTTGAAGCATTACCTGAAGAAGAGCCTCCTCTACTAAAGTCAGCAGTAGCAACTAAAGGCAAAGCTCCAACCTCTCCCTCTCCCTCTCCTCCTAAGAAGCTAAAATTTCAAAACATGCAAAGAGAAAATTGCCTATGATGAACAGCTCGCGCATGAGCTTGAAAAGGAAAAAGACCAAAGCCAAGAAATGCGTACTGATCCGTACTCCAGTTCCTACTAGAACTCGATCAGTACAGCCCAGGGAAACCAGGTCAGCGGCAAAGACTCCGACAAAGTCCAAACAAGCTGAGAAGCCAAAGTCTGCTTCTCCCCAATCTAAATCAGCAGAGCCAAGCGACTCAGATGTACAACTTATCACCACTACTGAACTGTCGAAGAGACTGGAAGTAGAAATGAAAGAACTGTGGGGATAGCTGTGAAAGAGGACTAGACAGAATAGTTGAGGCCAAACAAATCAGAGAAGCTAGAGAGCGAATACATCTTGCTGATCTGGAGGCGCTCAGGCTAAGAACTGAGAAGGAAGCTCGTGAGAGAGTTCCTGTAAAGGATAGAAGTATCCTTACGACTTCAAAGTTTCACAGAAGAAGGGTACCTGTCAAGGAGGTGATGAGAGTCATATTTTAGAGGACTAATGAGGGGGTGCCGTATAAGATCAACAAGAATGGGAGCAAATCAAAGTTGATTTTATCAAGAGATTCTATGTCTGGAAGATACTGAGAGAGGATTCTGATCCTGAAGAGGCATTCGCATATTTTCTAAAACATATGGATTCCTCACTCTATGCTGAGAATCAAACAATTCTGGAACAGTCCGGTCAGACTCTGAGAGCACCTCAGTTCAGAACCTTGCCTCCTCCTATGATGCACCAAAATAATATATGCAAAAAAGGAGATTGAGGAAGAAATCTTCGATGTCATCAACAACAAAGGTTTGAACAAGAATGATGAAGAAGAAAAGGAAGACATTAAGGCCCTGAGGCAATGCGTATATTCATCTTACGACCTTGATCTTCCGGAGAAGAAGTCTGCTGACTTCAAAGCTCGGATGCAACTCTTCAAGAAGAAGTCCAGCTGGCTGCCTCCTTAGTCTTCTAGCTCTGTAGAATAGATTTTCATGTAACTGTAAAGTCCTTTATCTCATATATGACATATCTTTTCTGTTGGCCTTCGACAACTACTCATTGTCATTTGGCTCTGTATTTTATTTCAACGCTACTGATTACTAAAGTAATCAGGTCACACAATCACATATCTGCTTATATATTTCTCTGTGTTTTAGTGCTTAGATACTCTTTAAGAGAAACTGCTTTTCTATGATAAAGGGGAAAGTATTTTAAGTATGATGGGGGAAAATGCTTCTCTGTTTTGGGGGAAATTATATTCTATGTGTTGATTAGATAGACAGCCTAATAATGCTCTAATAAATCAGTTATGTAACATTGTTTCATATTTGTGGTAAGGCTCTAATACTTCTCTTTTAAGAGAAATTCAGTTGCCTGACGTTAATTTGTCTTGTTGATGTTTTTGCTCTGATTTTATGCCCTGTTTACCTTGTAATATTCTTTTTAGCACAGTCAGTAGCAGTAGTTGTTGTAAAAGGTTTTGGCATCATTAAATAGGGGGAAATTGTTGGGATGAGTGATAAGATTTGAAGATCCCAAATCCCCTAGTTGAATGATGAACCTTCGATATTATAAAAGCTTAGATTGAGTTCAGCTGTTAGAACTCAGTAAGCTAGAGTTTAGTAGCTGTGGATTCAATAGAAGATTCTGCGCTAAGCTGAAGAACTCAGTATCGAGGAAGTCAGTTGGTTTGTCAATCACCAACAGAATCTGCAAAGGAAATCGAGCCAAGCGACCGAAGTGTTCAGACGAATGTCGTAGAGGACAATCAGGCGAAGGTCTGGGGATTCAGAGGAAGTCAACTCTTCATACTTTGAGTTTGAATAAGCCTCACCAACTCTCATAGACCTCGACCAATAAGGAGCCGACATCGCCTCACCTGCTCTGCCATAAAGTTGCTCCTAGCCGGAAAAAGAGGAAATCTCTACAGTGCCTTTGCTCAACGTTCAAATTATATATAGCCGTTTTTCTTGTCGTATTCGACATGTGGCTAGACCCCCTTCAAAGGATCTATTCACAAATCGAAGACTATCAATAGAGAAAGTCTTCATGCAGAAAGACGACCAACAGGGAGACAAAGCGAATAAAGCTCAAACCTCTAGCGAACCTACGTCTTTGAAGACCCACTTAGTGCCAATAACGTGCTGATGTCTAGGTCTGTCAACAAGCTCCCAAACTTCGTTTCTGACGAACTGATTCAGCTCTTCTTACATGGCGATGATCTAGTCAGCATCATTGAGTGCGTCCTCTATTGATTGAGGTTCTTCTATAGACAAGAAACAAGAATAGAGTGAGCTTTCTCCTTGACTTATTCTAGATCTTGTTCTTATCGTTGCTGACGGATCTCCTATAATGAGATTTGAAGAATGAGCGTCAAGCCATGAACGTCTGAGTCTGGCTTCTTCTTCTGATACTATGTCTGCACAGTCAGTAGGTGTGTTAGGTATTTCAGTCGTACTGTTCTGTGATTGCAGTAGTTCAGTAAGAAGGTTTGGATCTACTGAGTTTCCAGGTTCAAGGGCATTTAGCTCATGAACAATTTGTGTTCCCCCTGAGTTTATATTCTCAGTAGAGGTCTCAGTTACCACTGGGGCTTCCTCATCGACCGTTGTTACCTGTTGTTGATTCTGTTCAGTAGAATCAACCAGGTCAGCTACAATGCCTGTTGGCTGAGTCTGAATTTCTTCATCGTCTGACTCATCATCCCAACAATGTTGGATCTTTTCAGCTTTATCAGTTAGTGCGAGATCCTGTAGCTTGCTGCTGAAATTTTCAGTATCTGTCTTTGTAGTTTTCCTGTTCTCAGTAACAAACTCATCAAAAACAACATGAGGGCTTTCCTCCACGCAAAGGGTCCGATAGTTAAAGACTCTGAAGGCTTTACTGACTCGGGAGTATCCTAAGAATACTCCTTGATCAGATTTGCTATCAAAGACCTTCAACTGATCTTTCCCATTATTGTGGATAAAGCAAGGACAGCCAAAAATATGAAAATGAGAAATAGAAGGAATTCTCCATTTCCATAGTTCGTATGGTGTCTTCATGTGTTGCTGTGTAAGTAGTGAGCGATTCTGAGTGTAGCAGGCGGTGTCAGTAGCATCTGCCCAGAACTTTGAGGGTAGTCCAGAGTCTGCTAGGAGCGTTCTTGCTGCTTCTTTGAGTGTTCTGTTTTTGCGTTCAGCAAGCCCATTCTGCTGAGGGGTGCGAGCAGCTGATGTCTCGTGCTTAATTCCCTCCTTTTCGCAGTACTCTTTAACTACTGAGTTGGAAAATTCTGTTCCTCTGTCTGAGCGAATTCTCTGTACCTTGATGTCCTTTTCCACACTGAGCTTTTTCAGCAGTTTAGGCAACTCAGTCATGACATCAGATTTGTTGGTGATGAAGATGACCCATGTATATCTCGAGTAGTCATCAATAACGACGAGGGCATACTTCTTGCCTCTTATAGTCACTGGAGAGACTGGCCCGAATAAGTCCATGTGCAGCAGCTGAAGGATTCCATCAGTGGAAGGTGAAGGAATAGGTGGATTGCTACTCTTTGTCTATTTTCCCTTCAAGCATGCTTCACAATTTATGTCTTTGATAAATGATTCGGTGGGCAGTCCTCTGACTTTGGAGTTCTTGACTAGCTTGTTCATAGTCTTGAAGTTCAGATGGCTGAGTCTCTTATGCCATAGCCATCCTGACTTGTCACTTGATTTCGTCTGTGCTAGTAAGCAAGCCTCAGGTTCTACGGTTTTCCAGTTTGCAACATAGATATTCTTTCTCCGCGAGCCCGATAACACCGTTTTCCCCGTAGGATTTACAACAATATCACAGAAACCAGCGTCAAAGATAACTCTGTTAAGATTGTCACAGAATTGACTGACAGAAAGGAGATTATGTTGAAGTCCTTCAACATATGTTACTCTTGGAACTGAAGCATTCCCAATATTCAGCGTTCCATATCCCCTTGAGTAGCCTTTTGAGTTGTGACCGAACTCAATTCTGGGACCATCTTCTTGTACGTAGTTGGTCAGCAGGCTCTTCTGGTATGTCATGTGTCTTGAGCAGCCGCTGTCCACTATCCAAGGGTCCTTATGCACCTACAAAACAGAAGCATTTTTAGGTACCCTTTGGTTCAGTTGGGTCCTTACATGTTAGTGGGTGATTTCGGAACCCAGATCTGCCTAGGGACCTTAGAAGTCTGAGACTTCTTCTTCTGAACCTTGTCAGTTTTCTTCTCCATATGACCTGGAGATACTGACTTTCTGATGATTTTGGGCTCAGGAGCTTTCTTCTTCTGAGTCTTTGCGCTCCTCCTGACCCTGGGCTCATAGTAGTACGAGCCATACTGAGCCGGGTGCTCATACAGTGGCTCATTGTACTGTTCCGCCCACCTGACCTTCTTGGTTCCCCCTGAGTTTGATCGTGGTGTCCTGGGGCTGGAACCTTTGGTCAGCTGCTTCTTGCTGCTTGGCTGAGGTACAACTATTTTCTATTTATTCTTCGTCTGAGGTGTGGTGTCAGCAGCTTGCACCTTTCCTCTGATGAACCTATCAGCCAGCATTTCTGAGTTTTTTGAAGTGGAAGCCTCGTGAGTATAGCCAAGTCCTTCTTTCATGACTGTTGGCCTTTGTGCTCTGAGTATACTTTCCAGCTTCTCCTTAGCTCCCAGGTACTGTTCAGTCATCAGTCCTCACCAGACCTCGTCACTTCTTCTGAGTGAGTCATAATCCTTTTCTACGTCTGTGAGCTTCTGACTGAGTCGGGCTATTTCAGTCTCTTTCTCAAAATTGTCCTTTGTTAGAACTGAGATCTGAGTCTCTTGAAGCTGAGACTTAGTCATAAGAGATTCAATCTCTTCCTTGAGTCTCGCTACCAGATTCTCTGACTCAGTAGAGACCTGACAATCAGAAGAAAGTCTCTGATTCTCAGCCTTTACCTGTTCCAATTCCTGAATAGTTCTGCTAAACTCTCTGCTCAGCTGAATCTGCTCCTCTAGTAGATCGTCGTAGGCTTGTACCATATCTAGAGGCTCATCTGTGACCGAGCATGTATCGTGTGTGCTATGTGAAGAAGAGGTTATGTTAAGTTTAGAATTTACCTCAGCCTCTTCTCTGGCCATTAGATAGTATTCAGCCGTTTCTTCAGGAACCGTCTCTCCGATCTCAACTGCGACGAATGCAGCTTCGTCCTCAGAGGAATACATAAATGTATCTTCCTCGATTGAGTTGTCGGATATCTCTCCGGCTATGTAGGCCTGCCTTCTTCGGGTAAATTTTTCACGTCTAGCCTGCCGTTCTGCTCGATGAGCAGCTGAGAGTTCGGGACAGTCGTACTGATAATGACCCTCCTTCTTGCAGTTATAACAGGTAGATGTTCTGCTGCTTTTTCCAGCTGAGTCTTTGGATGGACTAGCAGCAGGCTCTGAGTTCCTGCAATCAGTAGAAGGTTTAGATTCTTCCCTTTTCTGATAGTCTTTCTTACCTAAGGGAGAATCTCTGTTGTATTTCCTCAGCTTTCTGACTCTCTCCTTTTCTCTCTGATATTTGAGAGCCATCAATGCGAGTTGGTCGTGCCTGAAGTCTCAGAGGACTTTGCTTCTATCGTGGCCACTGCCTTGCTGGAGGAAATAGGTTTGGCTCCAGTTTTGCTGACTGTTGCTTTGAAAGCATGGTCAATCTGAGTGTCAGCTGGAGCAATGGAACATCTTTGGGGTAAGCTGTGCTCAAATTCCTCTGTTTTTAATTCTGAAAAGATAACATCAGGAGTTAGAGCATTAAGATCAGAGCGTCGTAAATAAGTAGCAAATGGAAGCCACTTCTGTCGAGGTTGCGCTCTCAAGATCTTGGTGTTCATCTCTTTGTTGGTGAACATCTTCCCCAACCCGTTGATCACATTGACTTGATTTGTGAATCTGACGCTAAGCTCGTCAATGGTTTCACTGGGCTCCATAGCAAAGGCATCAAACTTCTGAAGCTCTAATTCGAGCTTGTTCTCTTTGATCTGCGGGGTTCCTTAGCTCAGGGCATCCCAGAGTTCTTTTGCCGTTTTGCAGTCCTGCACCCTCCCGAGGTGAGAGTCACTGAGTGTAGTCAATATAGCATTTCGCGCGACTCGGTCGAGGTTGTGTAGCTTTTTCTCTTCCGGTGTGAAGGCAGATTTTTCTTTGGGGATCTTAGCACCGGTTTGTGCTCCTACACCTCCCACAGCGGCAAATTGTACGTTGTCGATCATGGGAATGATGGGTCCTATTTCAAGGACGTCCGTCATGCTGTCATGCAGCGATGTAAGGTGTGCCTCCATTCTCACACGACATACCGTATAGTTTTCTATTGACAACATCGGTACCATCCGAATACCTGACATATCAGACATGTTGTGAACGAGTATAAGGATGAAAGAAGAGATGCTTGTGCAGTGAAAACGTTTTCAGGATCTGTTCGAGAAGACCAGTAGTACAGAACCGGCGATCAGAAGAACATCGTTGCTCTAATACCAATTGTTGGTCCGGAGACGATAGTCAGGTGTAGAGGGGGGGGGGGTGAATACACCTGATCATAGTTTCTTTCCTCGAAACGTGAAGGACAGCTGAGCTGTAGGTTGCAACTGATGAATAGTGTCAGATAATAACCTTCGATCACGGGTCAGAGTGTGTCAGCTACTGAGCTCTCCTACTGACTTTTGTCAGTACTTGAAACTCAGTCGGAGACGTTGTGCAGATAAGTGTGTAGGGCCCAGAGATTCGTCTCAGTTTGAAAACGTGTTTTTGCAGGTTAAAATATTTTGGCTAGTGCGCTTTTATAAATACGTTTTATGCAAAGATTTGATTTTAAACCAGTTTGTATGCAGTGCAATAAAACAGTAAATAACACAAGCAATTTAACGTAGTTCGGATACGCAAGATCCTACGTCCCCGGTCCTGACAAGGCAGGAGAACTTGTTGATTTATCTAAGCAAGCCTCAGCAAGGAATCTGTGCACTGGACAGACCCTTCTAAGTTATAGTCCTTAGCGACTTTACAATTCAAACCTAAGTTCGAAAGGGAGGGGATAATCTCCAACTAGAAGGAGTTCTTACAATAAGAACAATTCACAGAAAGTGAACTCCTTCGAATTTCTAAGCTATTGTTGGATATGAGTCAGTAGATGATACTCAGCTGTTCGTGGTTAAAAGAAAA
The DNA here is from genome assembly GCA_028984105.1 of Lavandula angustifolia. Taxonomy (NCBI): domain Eukaryota; kingdom Viridiplantae; phylum Streptophyta; class Magnoliopsida; order Lamiales; family Lamiaceae; genus Lavandula; species Lavandula angustifolia. The sequence goes on along the minus strand of CM054814.1, from coordinate 29,412,076 downwards.
TTGGGGGAAATCATAGTAGTACTATGGAATTGAAGATCCCAAAACCGAGCTGATATCAGTTGTGTAGTGTGTCGTTAGGATTAGCTGATGTATAGGTTAGACTTGTAATCGTTTTTATATTTTGTCTAAGTCCTGTACGGGGTAATTGTTGAACAGATCTTCTGCCGAAGATATTTTCAGAACACCACGTCATCAGTGTAATCACTTGCGTTCTTCAGTCATCAGCTGAGTAGACCTTAGTAGAAGCCAACCCAAAGACCGATCGCTCATCGCCAGAAGAACTCATGCAAGCCCAAGATCTTCGCAGCTGCCACCGACTTACTCGAAGTGACATTCCTTGTCGCCGACTCGGCCGAAGAAGACAGAGACTTAGCAGCTTCATCAGATCCGACGTAAAGCGACCCAGCCTACTTAAGTCTTTTCGAAAGTTCAGCAGAAGATCATACGAGGTTGTTTGAACGGTCAACTCTGACATTCTCACCAACCACAAACCTCGACCAATGAGAAGCCGACAACGCCTTACCTGCACCAAACAATAAAGATGCTCTCATGTACAGTAATTAATGCCCTGCTGCAACAAGTTCGAATTAATGGCCGTTTTCTTTGGAAGCTTGTGACACGTGGCATCGTCGTCTCCAACGGACATATGCCATAGCTCACAGCTATAAATAAAGAAGATTTCGAAGCTCCAAAAAAAAAAAAAAGAAGAGAAGCACGAAATTAAAAAGGGAAATTGCTCAAGCTCTCAAACACTCTAGCAAACTCATCAGAATATCCAGCGAAGTATCTGCATTTAGTAGAATATTTTGTGATTCTTCTCTCTAGAGGCTTTAGATCCCTTTCTTCTCTACCTAAGCTCATTGTCAGATTTATAGCTTAGATTCGAAGGAGTTCATTTTTAGTGAACTGTTCTTATTGTAAGAATTCCTTCATTAGTTGGAGAACTGTTTCGCTCCCTTTCGAACTTAGGTTTGAATTGTAAAGTCGCTAAGGACTATAACTTAGAAGGATCTGTCATGTGCACAGTTTCCTTGCTGAGACTTGCTCAGACTAATCAACAAGTTATCCTCGCTCGTTCGGACCGTGGACGTAGGATCTTGCGTATCCGAACCACGTTAAACTGCTTGTCTTCTTTACTGTTTTAGTGCATACAAACCTTTGAAAATCATAAGTTTGCATAAAACGTATTTCTAAAGTCGCGCAGCCAAAAGAATTTAATCTGCGAAAACACGTTTTCAAAAGGAGACAAACTCCGGACCCCACACTTATCCGCACACTTAAGTCTCCGACTGAGTTTTGAAGTAGAGCTCAGTAGCTGACTCACTCTGTCCCGTGATCGAAGGTTTATTTGGCACTGTTCATCAGTTGCAACCAACAGCTTCAGCTGACCTTCACCGAGAAAAAGAAACGGTATTCAGGTGTATTCACCCCCCCCCCCTCTACACCTGATATTTGTCTCCGGACCAACAATTGGTATCAGAGCGCACGATGTTCTACTGATCACTTGTTCTGTATTACTGGTCTTCTCGAACAGATCCTGAAAATGTTTTCTCTGCACAAGCATCTCTTCTTTCATCCTTATACTCGTACACATAATGTCCGACATGTCAAGTATCAGGATGGTGCCGATTTTCTCGATAGAGAACTTCACAGTATGTCGTGTAAGAATGGAGGCACACCTTACGTTGGTGCATGATAGCATGACTGACGTACTGGAGACCGGACCCATCATTCCAATGATAGACAGCGTTCAGTTCGCTGAAGTGGGAGGTGAAGGTGCTCGTATCGGTCCGAAGATTCCCAAGGATAAATCAGCCTTCACGCCTGAAGAGAAAAAGCTACATAACCTCGACCGAGTCGCACGAAATGCTATACTGACAACGCTCAGTGACTCACACCTCGGGAGGGTGCAGGACTGCAAAACGGTGAAAGAACTTTGGGACGCCCTGGCTGTACTGAGCCAAGGAACTCCTCAGATCAAAGAAAACAAGCTCGAATTAGAGCTTCAAAAGTTCGAAGCCTTTGCGATGGAGCCCAGTGAAACCATTGACGAGCTGAGCGTTAGATTTACGAATCAAGTCAATGTGATAAACGAGCTGGGAAAAGTGTTCTCAAACAAAGAGATGAACACAAAGATCATAAGAGCGCTACCTCGACAGAAGTGGCTTCCTTTTGCTACTTATTTACGTCGCTCTGATCTTAATACTCTAACTCTTGATGTTATATTTTCAGAATTAAAGACGGAGGAATTTGAGTATAGTCTACCTCAAAAGTGCTCCAGTGCTCCAATGACACACGCTTCGATCATGCCTTCAAGGCAACTTTCAAAGAAAACCGGAGGTAAAAATATTTCTTCCAAAGCAAGGCAAGAGGCTGCCGCAGATACAAAGACCTCGAAATATCTCGCACCGACCAACTCGCACCGATGGCTCTCAAATACCAAAGAGAAAAGGAGAGAGTCGAAAGTCAAGAAATACCACAAAGATTCTCCCTCGGGTAAGAAAGATTATCGAGAGAAGGGAAGAGTCTAATCCTTCTACCGAATGCGGGAAAACGGAACTCGCCGCTAGTCCATCAAAAGACTCACTGAAAGCGGCAGCCAGAGCATCAACATGCTACAACCGCAAGAAGGAAGGACACTATCGGCACGATCGTCCCGAACTCTCTACTGCTCAAAGAGTAGAACGGCAGGCCAGAAGAGATAAATTTGCCCAGAGGAGGCAGGCCTATATAGCCGGAGAGATATCCGACAACTCAATTGAAGAGGATACATTCATGTACTCTTCTGAGGATGAAGCTGCATTCGTAGCTGTTGAAGTCGGAGAAACGGTTCCCGAAGAATCAGCCGAACAACGTCCGATGGCCGCAGAAGAGGCCGAGGTAAATTCTAAACTTAATATAACCTCCTCTTCACACAACACACATGATACTTGCTCGGTCTCGGATGATCCTCCCGGACGTAGTACAAGCATATGAAGACCCGCTAGAGGAACAAATTCAATGAGAGCAGAGTTCAACGTAACCATCCAGAACTTGAACAGTAAAGGCTGAGAATCAGAGACTTTCTTCTGATTGTCAGGTCTCTACTGAGTCAGTGGATCTAGTTGCGAGACTCAAGGAAGAGATCGAATCTCTTATGACTAAGTCTCAACTTCAAGAGACTCAGATCTCAGTCCTGACCAAGGATAATTCGGAGAAAAAGACTGAAATAGCCCAACTCAGTCAGAAACTCTCATACGTACAGAAGGACTATGATTCTCTCAGGAGAAGTGATGAGGTCTGGAGAGGACTGATGACTGAACAATACCTGGGAGCTAAGGAGAAGCTCGAAAGCATGCTCAGAGCACAATGGCCAACTGCTGTGAAAGAAGGCCTTGGCTATACCCACGAAGCTTCTACCTCCAAAAGCTCAGCAACGCTGGCTGATAGGTTCGTCAAAGGAAAGGTGCAAGCTGCTGAAACCACACCTCAGGCGAAGAACAAACAGAAAGTAATCGCACCTCAGCCGAGCAGCAACAAACAACTGACCAAAGGCTCCAGCCCCCGTGACACCGAGATCAAACTTAGGGGGGAACCAAGAAGGTCGAGATGGGCGGAATGCACAAGGAGCCACCGTATGAGCACCCGGCTCGAGCGGCTCGTACTATTATGAGCCCGGGGTCGGGAGAAGCGCAAAGACTCGAAGAAGAAAGCGCCCGAACCCAAAATCATCGCGAAAGTCAAGATCTCCAAGTCCTCGTGAAGAAGAAAGCCGACAAGGTTCGAAGAAGAAGTCTCGTACTTTTAAGGTCCCGAGACAGATTTGGGTTCCGAAATCACCCACTAACCAAGAAGGACCCAACCGAACCAAAGGGTACCTAAAGATGCTTCGTTTTGCGGGTGCATAAGGACCCATGGATAGTGGACAAGGCCGCTCAAGTCACATGACATATCAGAAGAGCCTGCTGACCAACTATGTACAAGAAGATGGTCCCAGAATTGAGTTTGGTGACAATTCAAAAGGCTACACAAGGGTATACGGAACACTGAACATTGGGACTGCCTCAGTTCTAAGAGTAACATATGTTGAAGGACTTCAACATAATCTCCTTTCTGTCAGTCAATTCTGTGATAATCTTAACAGAGTTATCTTTGACGCTGGTTTCTGTGATGTTGTTGATAAATCTACAGGGAAAACAGTGTTATCAGGATCGCGGAGGAAGAACATCTATGTTGCAAACTGGAAAACTGCAGAACCGGAGGCTTGCTTACTCGCACAGACAAAATCTGGTGACAAGTCAGGATGGCTATGGCACAAAAGACTCAGCCACCTGAACTTCAAGACCATCAACAAGCTAGCCAAGAACTCCAAAGTCAGAGGACTTCCCAACGAATCGTTCGTTAAAGATAGAAATTGTGAAGCATGTCTGAAGGAAAAGCAAACAAAGAATAGCAATCCACCTATTCCGTCACCTTCCACTGATGGAATCCTTCAGCTGCTGCACATGGACCTATTCGGGCCAGTCTCTCCAGTGACTATAAGAGGCAAGAAGTATGCCCTCATCGTTATTGACGACTACTCGAGATATACTTGGGTCATCTTCATCGCCAATAAATCTGATGTTCAAACTGAGTTGCCCAATCTGCTGAAGAAGCTCAATGTGGAAAAGGACACCAAGATTCAAAGAATTCGCTCGGACAGAGGAACAGAGTTTCTAAACTCAGTAGTTAAGACATACTGCGATAAAGGGGGAATTAAGCACGAGACATCAGCTGCACGCACCCCTCAGCAGAACGGACTTGCCGAACGAAAGAACGAAACACTCAAAGAAGCAAAGCAAGAACGCTCCTCACGCATTCTCGGACTACCCTCGAAGTTCGGGGCTGATGCTACTGACACCGCCTGCTACACTCGAATCGCTCAATACTTCACCAAGGAACACATGAAGACACCATATGAATTATGGAAAGGGAGAATTCCTTCTATTTCTCATTTTCATATTTTCTACCGTCCTTGCTTTATCCACAATAACAGGAAAGATCAGCGAAGGTCTTTGATAGCAAATCCGATCAAGGAGTTTTCTTAGGATACTCTCGAGTCAAGAAAGCCTTCGTAGTCTTTAACTATCGGACTCTTTGTGTGGAGGAAAGCCCTCATGTTGTTTTTGATGAATTTGTTATCGAGAACAGAAAGAAACAGAGTCAACTACTCGATGATGTCGGCAGAAGCTACGGGATCTCGGACTTACCGATAAAGCCGAAAAGATCCAAAGATTGTTGGGATGATGAGTCGACGATGAACAAACTCGGACACTCAACCAACAAGCCTACGTAGCCGACCTAGTTGATTCTCCCGAACATAATTAACAACAGGTAACATCGGTCGATGAGGAAGCCCCAATGGTAATCGAGACCTCTACCGAGAATATAAACTCGGGGGAACGATTAATGTTCCCGAGCTAAATGCCCCCGAACCCGGAAACTCAAATGGATCCTAACCTTCTTACCGAAATATTGCAATCTCGCAACGGTACTCATCGAAATGCCTAACACTCCTACCGATTCTCGTAAGTTGTATCGAAGAAGAAGCCGGACTCGACGATCATGGCTAGATGGTCATTCTTCGATCTTATCATTGGAGATCCATCAAAGAACGATAAGAACAAGATCCGGATTTAATCAAGGCGAAAGCTCACTATATTCTTGTTTCTTGTCTACGTAAGAACCTCGGCGATAGAGGCGCACTTAATGATGCCGACCGGATCATCGCCATGCAAGAAGAGCTGAACCAGTTCGTTCGAAACGAAGTTTGGGAGCTTGTAGACAGACCTAGACATCAGCATGTCATTGGTACTATGTGGGTCTTCAAAAACAAGCGAGATGAAAACAACGTCATTGTCAGAAATAAAGCATGACTAGTTGCAAAGGGATATAGTCAGGCGGAAGGAATTGATTTTGATGAAACATTCGCTCCGGGCCGCTAGATTGGAAGCCATTCGTCTATTCCTAGCTTATGCAACACATCAAGGCTTCAAAGTCTATCAGATGGATGTAAAGTCAGCTTTTCTGAACGGCGTACTGAAGGACGAAGTCTACGTGGAACAACCGCCCGGCTTTTAGCAGGGACATCAGGTGTACAGAGTTAGGAAAGCTCTGTATGGGTTAAAACAAGCACCCAGGGCTTGGTATGATACCCTATTAGACTTCCTACTTCGAAAGGTTTTCGAAGGGGACAAGATCGCACCCTATTCAACATAAAGTCGGAGATGACATCCTACCGGTGCAAATCTACGTGGACGACATCATTTTCGGTACGTAAACGAGATCATATGTCGCCAGCTTTGAGAAGATGATGAAAGAGAAATTCGAGATGTCCATGATGGGAGAGATGAATTATTTCCTTGGATTTCAAGTGAAGCAATCACCTCGAAGGAATCTTCATCAATCAAGCCAAATACACTCGAGACCTTCTCAAGAGATTCGGCCGCGACTCCGGCAAGCCGCCAAAAATCCCCATGAATACGAATTTTAAAATCGATCTTGACAAGAGGGAGCTTACGTTAACTCTACCGATTATAGAGCTATTATTGGTTCTTTATTATATTTAACGACTAGCCGACTCGACATAACTTATGCTGTAGGTGTATGCGCAAGATTTCAAGCGGATCCCAAGCGAAGTCATCTCGACTCAGCTAAAAAGATTCTGCGCTATCTGAGAGGAACACCTGATGTTGGGTTATGGTATCCTGCTGATGATAATCTAATACCGACGAGTTATTTTGATGCCGATTATGCAGGATGCGGGATAGATCGTAAGTCAACTTCCGGAACGTGTCGGTTCTGGCGCAAAGCCGATATCTTAGTTCTCAAAGAAACAAAGATTCGGTAGCAATGTCCACTACTGAAGCTGAGTACATGGCTGCTGGAAGTTGCTGTGCCCAGATCCTTTGGCTTCGACAACAACTGAGAGATTATGGTATCATTCAGAATGAAGTGCCCATCTACTGTGACTCCACAAGTGCTATTGCCATAACTCAGAACCCAGTTCTACATACGAGATGCAAGCACGTGGATATCCGACACCACTTCATCAGAGACCATGTCGAGAAGAAGGATATCAGAATGGAGAAGATCCATACTGACAAGCAAAGGGCAGACATACTGACCAAACCACTAGCTGAGAACAGATTCAGAGAATTATCAGTTGAGCTAGGTCTACTGGATCCTACTGAAATGCATCGTAGAAGACAACTACCGATAGCGACCCTTGGAGACAATTGGAAATATTTGGTATCGGTAGATGGAACCGATGACGACAAGTCGAGAGACTCCGTCAAGTGATTCAGTGGGAAGAATCACACTGTACACAGCAAGGGGGAACGTGCTTATCAGTACTTCAATCACCCTCCTGCGATATAACGGTAACCAGCTGATCGAAAGTTCAGCTGAAGAGGTTTGCGTAGTATCATATACTTAATTTCTTTTCAGAAGCATGTTTGCACTTATTATATCAGTCGCACGTAGTCAGCAGTTAATGTGCAATTATTTCCCGCCTTTAATAGTTTAAGGAAAGGTCAGTAGGAAACCTTCTCATTTGAATAACTGAGTAATTAATGCTGTCTGTCACGCATTTAATGCATGTCTTCTCACTTACCTTTATTACGTAAGTCTATGTTAGAGGCGGCTTTGGTAATCATTTTTTTTTAACATTTAATCTCAGCCGTCCATAGATTTGAAAGATTAAAATAGGATCGTTGGATCTAAACTTATAATCAGTCAATATATACAAATCTTTCATCTTCTATCCATTTCCTCACTTTCCGCCATTTTTCAACTTAAGAGCTATCTTCAAGCGTTCAGTTTCTTTCTCAAAAATCATCTTAATTGTCTCGCTTTTGCATCTCTCAAGCTCTTTAGTACTCGGTAATGTATTGAAACCTGTTGAATACATACTTACTCTATTTTCAAGTGCTAACAAATTATTTTGTAGATTTCAATGGCGACATCTCAAATTCCTGAGAATATAGAGGAGATTATGTCATCCAGGATTCAGTTTGAACCGACTTTGGCCTTCCGTCAAGTAGATATCTCTTATTTGGAGCCGTTGTTTGATGCTCTGGAGCGTTCTAGTCTTCAGGAGCTGGTGACGAAGCACTCAAGATCATATCTACCAAGGCAAGTGGTAGAAGTGTACTACAACTGGAGGTCGCTCGCGTCTGGAGGCTAGGAATCTTCCTTCGTCTACATGAAGGAAGTTGATCAGAATTGTTGGGATGCTACTCAGAGAGTCTTCAACGTCAGGGACGCTCTGATGCTGACGTTTGATCTTCCAGACTCCGGTATTTCTCCTATCGGATACAAGGAGAAGGAGATAAACGATTATGTCCATAAGTTCGGCGGACGAACTGACATATCGTTCAAGTCAGCTCTGCAGAAGAACCTTCTGCTTCCCCAATACAGAGGACTAGCCTACATAGTCTCTCATATCCTGACGAGCTCAGCTGGATCATACGATCAATTATCCAAGCCAAGGATTCAGCTGATGATGGCGATAGATGATGGAGTTGAAGTGAACTGGGCCGACTATTATGTTTCGGAGATGAAAGCCCAAGCCCAGAAGTTCACTACCCTACCCACTGGAGAGAGGAAGTTAGCTAGTGTAGGGAAATTACTCTATGGGACTAAGATGTCAGTCCTTATAGAAAACTCTGTTCAAAGACACTCGTCGTTTGCTGATTCTAAGTTCTTCGACGTAAAACTGATTAAGTTCAAGACTCAAGCAGCGACTGAGAAGTCTATCGGTAAGGGGCCGCCTGAGCCGAAGAGAGCTGCATCCGCTCTGCCCCCTCATACCGAAGTGCCTAAGAAGAGGCGGCTAACTAAGACCAGACCGGCTGAGGTCTCAACTTCTCAGCCCCTCTCTGTTATTGAACCACCTCCTCCTCCTCCTACTCAAGAAGAGCAGATCTTGGACTCTGATACTGGCATTGAGGGTGCGACCCTCAAAGATAAAGTCCAGGTAATTAGCTCTGAGGAGACACAGTCGGACGTCAGGGAACCGACTGAGGAGACTGCGACTGAGTGGACAGCTATTCACACCACTCGTCTCCGTGCCACATCTGAAGTACACGCTCATATTCCTGAGATCGCTGGGCACTCAGACTTAGTCGACATAGCCATCAGGGCTAGGGTTCAAATGCTTCTAAGATTTCTGAGTTGGGATATTCTAGAAGACATAATCAAAACCCACTCAGTCATCTACTTGCTCAATGAGGAGCAGAAGCTACAAGAAGTAATAGGGTACGGAGAACTAACTGACTTAGCTACTCTTAAAGATCTCAGAGCCGCAATGCTTTACCTTATAAGCTTGCGAGAGTCAGTCCCTGGTAACACTCCTCCGCCCCCATCTCCTCCTGCTGATAAGAAAGATGATGATAAAGATGATGATAACAATCAGAGGAAGGATCAGACACCCAAGGATACAGAGTTGGGAGGCTCTGCTGAGGGTTCAACTCCCCGTGAGAAGAGCAAATCACCACATCCTGATACATCAGGTGATTCTCAAGGTGCTCTGAAGTACAGTAGGGAGCAGCTCCTCACGTTTTCTGAGCAGAGGCTCGGAACCAGCTCATACTAGATACAACCTATCGGTTCCGTGTCCTCGAAGTCCGTAAATAAAGCCATTCAACGCCAAGGAGAGAAAAACAGACTTTTGGCTAAGGACGTCCATCTGAAATGGACAAAGTATACAAAGGCTCAGACACAGAGCTTAGACAGAATAGCTGCAGGCATCTCAAAGACTCCAGTAACTCCTCCTCAACCCAACTTTCAGGAGATTATTGAGGCAGCCTTAGCAGCTCAGAAATTTGATCTAGAAGCTCGAGTCGCGTTGCTCCGAATCGCCAGAAGATATTTTCAGAGCAGCTGACTCAAGCTCTCGCAACTGTTAAGCTCGAAATCGATGAACGGAATAAGATTCCCACCTCTAGCCTTCAGGAAGCTATTACCCAACAGGCAGAGGCTCTGAAACTTATTCAGAAAGAAATGACAGAATCGCAGGATCAGGCTCTGCTGAAACTCCGTCAGGAGTCAGCTGCACAGCTTAAAACATCTAGAGCTGATCAGGAAAAAGACTGGGAATTATATTGCGATCTCGTCAAGGACTTCGAATCCACAGCAAATCAGATTAAGGATTCAGTCCACAATGTGGAAAGAGACATTCAAGCCATCCGCACCCAACTCTCTAAGGCAGATGATGCCAAAAAGGGGGAAGGTATTATGAAGGATGAACCTGATACGGATATGGCTGATGTCCAAATAGTAGAGGGTAGTCAGGAGGAAGGACCCTCAAATGCTCAGAATCAGGGGGAAGGTATTCAGGCGGAACAACCCTCAACTGCTCATGCTCAATCCTCAGCCGCTCAGGCTGAAGATACTTCAGGGGTTCTGCTGCTCGAATTTCCTCTAGAACCTACCCCCATCTCATCTTCTGCTGCTCACATAGAAGATATTGCTCACTTCATTGAGCAAGAGTCTGAAGAAGAACAGGCTCCTCCGCAGAGGCCGGGGAAGGAGACTGCTACCGCTACTACTCCTCCTTCCTCCCCGATCCGAAAATTCAAATCTAAAGCGGAACAAGAGGCCTTCGACCTCCGCGTAGCCCAACAACTACAAGACAAGCTGGACCATGAGCGTCAGCTGGAAGAAGCTCAACTTGCTAAAAAGCCTAAGGGCAAAGTTGTTAAGGGCAGAGGTAAGAAGAAGCAAGAGTCAGTGGACGAAGAAAAGAAAAAGGCTCAGGAGGAGTTCGCAAAAACTCTTTCTACTACAAAGTTAATCTACGCTCAGAGTCACTATCAGACCCATCTTACACCTGAGCAGGAAGCTAAAGATAGAGCCACTTGGGAAGCCACGCTGCGAGGCCTAAATCTCAGGAAAGGAGACTGTAGGGCAGCGGCTCTCCGAGAAAAGAAGAGAATGGCTGATAGGGCTAAGATGATTAGCTTATCTCAAAAGCCAGCAGCTGATCCCAGAAGACAAATCCCACGAGGATCAAGGAAAAGAGCGCCTTATGTCAAAAAGGACCCTGTGCTTCATGTTGATAAATGGGTTCCTGCTCTGGTTAATGATCAATGGGAAGAGCTCAAAGAGGAATTTATCAAAGGCTACTACATATGGAAATTCTATCCAAGTGAGCAGACTATCGAACAAGCCTTTGACGAGTTTATGTTCAATTATAACTCTGAGCTGAGGGAACAACTTCTGGAGATTATGAAAAGAGAGAACATTCCTTTCAGAGCTCCGGCTTTCAGGCGCATCCCACCTCCTAGAACTGCGCGCGGAGTTCTATGTACAAAGGATATAGAGGATGAGATCAGAACTGTAGCTTCTCGCTAAGACCTGAGTGTCGACCTAGCTGAAGACGACGAGGATGTCCAGACACTGAGGAAGAGAATCTACTTATACTATAGTCTGCAACCTCCTGTCGAAAGATCTGCTGATTTCAAGAAGCGTATTCAAGGCTTCAAGCGTCAGTAGTTTTTATCTCCTCTCTTTTGTAATAGTGATAGGAACTTGTAATTTCCTGATCATATATGCTATCGTTCCTATTGCTTGATAGACAATTACTCATTGTCGTACAGCATTTTGCTTTGTGTTTTCACAACTGATCACTAAGTGATCTGACACACACTCACAATCAGTTTCTCTGATTTTGCCTATCTCTCACCTGCTGATGTTTTGAAGTCATCATATCAGTTTTTTTTCCTCGAGTGGATTAAGGGGGAAATTGTTTGTCGTAGGTTAGCATATCTTATAAGATGTTTAGAGATTAGAAGTAGAGGTTTTGGCATCATCAATTAGGGGGAAATTGTTGGATATGAGTCAGTAGATGATACTCAGCTGTTCGTGGTTAAAAGAAAATTGGGGGAAATCATAGTAGTACTATGGAATTGAAGATCCCAAAACCGAGCTGATATCAGTAGTTTAGTGTGTCGTTAGGATTAGCTGATGTATAGGTTAGACTTGTAATCGTTTTTATATTTTGTCTAAGTCGTGTACGGGGTAATTTTTGAACTGATCTTCTGCTGAAGATACTTTTCAGAACCCCACGTCATCAGTGTAATCACTTGCGTTCTTCAGTCATCAGCTGAGTAGACCTCAGTAGAAGCCAACCCAGCAGCTGATAAGTCATCAGCAGAAGAACTCATGATAGCCCAGTACCTTCGCAGTCGCCAGCTGACTTACTCAGAAGTTACATTCCTTGTCAGCCGACTCAGTCAAAGAAGACAGAGACTTAGCAGTCTACTGTATCCGACAGAAAGCGACCCAACTACTTAAGTCTTTTCGAAAGTTCAGCAGAAGATCATACGACGTTGTTTGAACGGTCAACTCTGACATTCTCACCAACCACAAACCTCGACCAATGAGAAGCCGACAACGCCTTACCTGCTCCAAACAATAAAGCTGCTCTCTTGTACAGTAATTAACTGCCCTGCTGCAACAAGTTCGAATTAATGGCCGTTTTCTTTGGAAGCTTGTGACACGTGGCATCGTCGTCTCTAACGGACATACGCCATAGCTCACAGCTATAAATAGAGAAGATTTCGAAGCTCCAAAAAAAAAAAAGAAGAGAAGCACGAAATTAAAAAGGGAAATTGCTCAAGCTCTCAAACACTCTAGCAAACTCATCAGAATATCCAGCGAAGTATCTGCATTTAGTAGAATATTTTGTGATTCTTCTCTCTAGAGTCTTTAGATCCCTTTCTTCTCTACCTAAGCTCATTGTCAGATTTATAGCTTAGATTCGAAGGAGTTCATTTTTAGTGAACTGTTCTTATTGTAAGAACTCCTTCATTAGTTGGAGAACTGTTTCGCTCCCTTTCGAACTTAGGTTTGAATTGTAAAGTCGCTAAGGACTATAGCTTAGAAGGATCCGTCCCGGCGCGGTTTCCTTGCTGAGACTTGCTCAGACTAATCAACAAGTTATCCTGCTCTGTTCAGGACCGTGGACGTAAGATCTTGCATATCCGAACCACGTTAAACTGCTTGTGTTCTTTACTGTTTTAGTGCATACAAACCTTTGAAAATCATAAGTTTGCATAAAACATATTTCTAAAGTCGCACAGCCAAAAGAATTTAATCTGCGAAAACACGTTTTCAAAAGGAGACAAACTCCGGACCCCACACTTATCCGCACACTTAAGTCTCCGAATGAGTTTCGAAGTACTGACAAAAGTTCGTAGGAGAGCTCAGTAGCTGACTCACTCTGTCCCGTGATCGAAGGTTTATTTGGCACTATTCATCAGTTGCAACCAACAGCTTCAACTGACCTTCACCGAGAAAAAGAAACGGTACTCAGGTGTATTCACCCCCCCCCCCTCTACACCTGATATTTGTCTCCGGACCAACAGCTATGAATATGGCAATGAGCTTAGCTAGAGAAGAAAGGGATCTAAATAACTCTAGAGAGAAGAACTAGAAATATTCTATGAAGGCAAGTTCTTCGCTGGATGATCTTTCAAGTTTGCTAGAGTGTTTGAATGCTTGAGCGTTTTCCCTTGTGAATCCCGTGCGTGGAGCTCGGTTTTATTCTCTATTTATAGTTGTGAGCAGGCATATGTCCGTTGGAGAAGACGATGCCACGTGTCACAAGCTTCCAAAGAAAACGTCCATATTTTTCGAATTGTTGCAGCAGGGCAGTTGACACTGTACATGAGAGCAACTTTAGTTGGTCAGATCAGGTAAAGCGTTGTCGGCTTCTCATTGGTCGAGGTTTGTGGTAGGTGAGAATGTGTCAGTGTTCAGAGTTGACTATTCTTCAACCTCGTATGATCTTCTGCTGAACTTCGAAATGACTTGTGCGACTGGGTCATTTTCTCGTCTGGACACGATAGACTTAGGACAGCCTCTCTGTCTTCTTCGACCGAGTCGGGCCGACAAGCCGATAAGGCTTTGGTAGGTCAGCTGATAACTTCGAAGGTACTGAGCTTTGCATTAAGTTCTTCTGCTGATGTCTACCGGCTGATGAAGAATCTTCTACTGAGGACAAATTCAGCTGAAGGCAGAAGAATGAAAGCGATTACACTGATGACGTGGGGTTCTGGAAAGTAACTTCGTCAGAAGATCAGTCCAACAGTTTACCCCGTACAGGACTTAAACAAAAAGATAAACTATCACAAAAAGTCTAACCTATGCATCATCTAATCCTATCGAGACACTACACTACTGATATCAGCTGGGTTTTGGGATCTTCAATTCCATAGTACTACTATGATTTCCCCCAATATTATTTTAACCACAAACAGTTGACTACCATCTACTGACTCATGACCCAACATCTATTCCAGCGAAGAACTCGCATTCAAAGAGATCCCTTCTAGTTCTTCACTCTAGAGTTTAATTTGTTCCCTTTCTCTATTCTAAGCAAGCTCATTGTAAAATCATTAGCTTAGAAAGCTCAAAAGAGTTCACCTTTATGAATTTTTCTTATTGTAAGAACTCCTTCATAGTTTGAGAACACAACTTTCACGGTTGAAATTGTAAAGTCAGTACGACTATAAGTAGATATCTATCCAGCATACAGATTAATTGAGACTTGCTCAGTATAAGCAAACAAGACCACATATGTCCAGTGCACAGATCAACTGAGACTTGCCCAGTATAATTAATACAAGAACTCCTGCTTCATTCAGGACAGTGGACGTAGGATCATGTATATCCGAACCACTTTAAAAATCATGTGTCTTTTTTAACTGTTGCAATGCTTACTGTTCATATTGCATAAAACTGGCTTTTAAACAATCAGCATAAAATGAGTTTTTCAAATCAAGACGAACATATTCTATGGCCTACACTTCCGCACACAATATCCAATACTGAACTATTGTTCTATGACTGAAGTCAGTAGATAGGACTCAGTAGAAGGTTATTTCTGCCCACGCGATCCAGAAGTTTATTTGGCACTGACTAGTTCAGTAGTAACATTCAGCTTTGCTGACTTTCGCGTTTGAGTTTGAAATTTGCACTCAGGTGTATTCACCTCCCGCCCTCTCTCTATACCTGAAGTCTCGTCTCTGGACCAATAGTAACTTAGTATATACAAATGTTAATGATCCTACAGCATACGCTTATGATCTATGTCTACAAAGCATATACACATGTTAATTATCACAAAGCATGAGCATAAGCATAATGCTCAAACATCTGATCCAGAGCTGTGCAGAAAGCTATTCAATTTCATTCAACAGAACAAGATAAAAGTGTTGGGATTTTGTATACTGGAAGCACTTTTTATGGTTGTATACATTGTGTTTTTGTCCTTACCACTATTTTATTCTCCTATCGAATAAATATATATTTGCACATGTTATCCTTTATGTTGTATAAAAGTTAGATTTGTGTTGTGTGTCGGGTATCACAGAAGACAACACAAATTGGTTGAACTAACAAGATATAAACAGTTATCACAACTGAGACAACTAAAGGATAAGTTGTCGGTTTAAGCTGCAGTTTAGATAAGAAGTGGCTTGTCTTAGTTGCTTGTCTTTACTGGTACACTTAAGGTGGTGTATTGATGGATCACAATGAAATGTGTTCTCCTAACTGACCTTAGTGGAGAACCAAAATCTCGGTGACTTAGCTGGTCTTAAGCATGGTAAGACTTCAGCTGAGAGCATTTGACTATCTATCACTTTGACCTACTATGGTGAACGTCATCGCGACAAAATCTACGTATCTTGGGTGCTAGTAGTCATTTGTGGCTCAGGCTGGTTGTCTGTATCTTGCAACCATATCCTAGTAAAATGGGTTGATAATATCCCCTGAGGAACTCGAAAGGATTAGCACCCTAAACCCGACCGGTTGATTAAGTTCAGGCGTGTTAATAAGGTCGAGTGGTACTACTCAGGAATATAAGATGTTAATTAATTTAAGTTGTCAGTAAGCTTAATTAATTAACGGCTATTTCTATCTTAAATACGGAGATCGATTAAGTCTAAAATACAAGCTCTTGCTCAATTTAGGATAAAGGGGTAAGTCAGCACGGATTCTCTAGTGGAATGAATCTGTGTTTATTAATTGCTCTGGGCTGAGCATATATAATTAATTAATTTGAGGTCCGACTTTATTTCTTGTATTAGATCCCTGATCTGGCCCAATTAGTTGCCTAATTATTTATTGTCTCTCAGAAATCATTATTAATGGATTAATATATTTTTACATTATTTAATAATGTTATTTATTTGGAATTAATTTGTTGGGCCAATTAATTGATAAATATTAGTAGCCCAATGGATTAATTAATTATATTATGGGTTAATTATGTGGAAGCCCATTAGGAATATAATTAAATTAATGGGCTACAAATATATTAATATTATATTGGCTTTTGAAGCCTATATATATTAGTATTCTGTTCAGAAACAGAATACACACACATAAGATTCACGCACGCCATTTTTGTGTGGAGAGACAGAAATCTTATTTTCTCCAGTTCTCTGACCACCCAGAGGGAGAAAAAGGTCGGGACATAGATCAGAAGATCTGACACACGAGCAACAATCAGAGCTGCAACAACATACGAAGGAGGAAGGTATCGTTCTTAACCTCTATTTTCTTTCAACAAGTACTTCAGCTTAAGGTTCTAGTCACAACTAATGCAGCAGAGTAAGTCATAACACTTTTCTTATTCTTATTTATTCAGATCATTCCAGCAATTAAAGCAAAATGGCCAAGAACTGCAAGCAAACTCATATTTATTCAGCAAGACAATGTCAAGCCACACATCAAATACACAGATCCATATTTCAGAGCAGTTGCTGGTTCTGATGGATTTGACATAAGAATAGTTCATCAACCAGCCAATTCACAAAATACAAATGTAAATGATCTTGGATAGTTCGGAGCCATCCAATCAATACAAGTAGAATCGTCTTGTTATAGTGTTGATCAACTGGCTTTAGCGGTGCTCAAGTCATTTGAAGACTTGTCACCTATGACTGGGAACAAGGTTTTCGTAAGTCTACAATGCTACATGGTTGAAATTATGAAGGTAGAGGACACAACACCTATAAAATCCCACACATGAAGAAGGATCAACTACTCGGCCAAGAAGCATTACCTACTGATTTGGGTGTGACCTCTAATTTGGTTATGGAATGTTTAAGATACTTATTTGAGAATGGGTTGATACAAGATTAGTCGAATCTCAGAAAAAGGCTTGGATTGAGCTGAGGAAGCACTAACTATTTTGTAAGATGCATGATCATAGGGTAGGAGTGTAAGTAAGAAGTGGTTATGTTTTGTAAGTAAGAAATGGAGTAACTCTTTTGTAAGAAGCATATATATAAAGGATATTTTTGCTTCAAATGTATCATGCATATAAGCAGGTTTCAGAAAAGCTTAATGACTAGAAGTCAATATAGTGTTGATCTGAATATAGATGCAGATTTTTGAAAAGCTGGGAATCAGAAGTTAATATAGTGTTGGTCCCAATATAGATCCAGATTTTATGAAAGCTTAATAACATAAGTCAATATAAGACATAAGCCAATTGCAGACTAGAAGCTTAAGCTTTACCTTAAGCAAATTTCAGAAGTCAATATAAGGATACAATATATAGATGCAAATAGAAGTCAATTCAAGGCTAGAAGGATTTTCATTCAATATAAGGATACAAGTGAATATAGATGCAGACATAAATCACTTGCAGTTCAAAAGAGATTTCAGAAGTCAATATAAGGATACAATATTGACTTCTATTGTACATTTCACAAGTGATTATAGATTTAGATTTCAGCAGCCCTAATTCAAGGCCAGAAGCTTAAGGATAGATGCAGATAAGCATAAGCTTCTCTTGTTATAGTGCTTAAGATGAAGTTAGACCAAGATTTCGCAAAGCTTAAGTTTTGTTTGACTGGTAAGAGCTTATCTACGTGTAGATTACATACTATATTAAGTATGTACAAACACAATAAGCTCAATCTTAACTTCATTAATCAAGTTTCTTATTAAATTAGGGCTTCGAGGAAACATGAACCTTATAGTTTCACAACGCGGAACAAATATCACGCATAAGTGATCATTAATCATAAATCCACACTTTAATAATCATAGATCAACAAATTAATAATCCAACAATGAGCAATAGTTCATCATTTTAGCCACACAACTGATTCCACATCCATAAAGTGCCGAACCCAAGCATAAACCGACGCAACAAAGGACAATAAGATAAATAGGGTTCATAAATCACCAAATCAAAGTAGCAAGGCAACCATATCCGAAGCATCTCCTCACAGATCTCGGGTATCTGTGGTTTTTGTATTGGAGATGGCTGCACATTGATGCAATCGGAGTTGTCAAATACTCCTTCCTCACCCTCAATCTCTGCTTCTCTACGAACCCACATTTGTAGAGCCTCGATCAACACCTTTTTTTCGCTGGTAATCGGCGTAGAGACAACGATGTCGTTCAGCCCAAGGTTCTTGATCGCACAAACTGGCGTCACCGTCGCACGGCGATGAGGAACCCTCGATCTCTACGTTAGCCACCTTCCCATCGCTCAAATCAATCGGAGTTAAAGAATCTGCTCGGTTTTCTTGAAGAAAAATTGGAGACATCACAGCGTGGGGGCGGCGCAGGTAATGTTTTCGAGGAGACATCACAGCGTGGGGGCGCCACAGGTAGGGTTTTCGAGTGAGGGAGATGGAGAGAATGGTGAGGAATGTAATGAAGCGGCGGAAAGAACGAAGATACACCCATAGGGTTAGACAATGAACAGTAAAGGGGGTGTTAAAAACTAATTTGCCCTCACAATTAATCTCCTTACTAATTTATTTCCATTTCGAGAAAGTGGACATGAAAAATGAAACAGCCATTTCGACAATACTGGACATGAATAATGGAATGAAGGGAGCATCAAATTATACTTATTAAATTAATAAAATATAAAATATAATTTTTAATTACTAATTCTATGTTTAATCTCAGTCATCCATGTTATGAAATAAAGAGTGATAAATTGTTCTTAGTTCTTTCATTAAGGGAGTGTTTACAAAAGAACCCTCTCCTATATAACAATACTATATATTCACTTATCTTTACACGATAAGTTCTTCCAGTTTGATATTACTTGTCTCATTGTTTACGAATAAATAAGAATATATGCAAGTTAAGTACGATTAAAACAAACAACCTCATCAGGGCTAAAATATATCAGTTGAGTCTTTTTCATTTCAAATTCTACCTTTTTAATTTCAGCTTCGGTATTTTTAATGCACTTCAACTCAGCCAAATGTTGACAATGATTTCGAAATTCTGCCCTATGTGATTATTGGCATCTCCAACGTTGCGACAATTGGTTACATTTGCTTTTTTCGTCGGCTTTCTTTTTGCGGCCGTCTATCCAATCGAGTGTACTTCTTCATTTAAATCAAAATCAACACACTTATGTCTTGTGTGGAAGATGTTGTTTGCTCCCGATTCAAAGGTCCTTTGTCTTCTTCATTGCCATAAAGTCGTCAGTCTGTGATTGAAACGATAGACGATCTTTGACGATCAGCCACACATGATTAAGTTTAGATTTAGCATTTGACATTTCGCGGTACTTTTGTGGTCTTGTTTTATATGTTTTTGCTACTAGACTCGGTTATGTAAATTCTACTTATGATTGTGTAGTACGCGTTGAATCTCACCACATTAATAATCCTGATGGAATGCTAGAGAGATCTTAAGGTGACATGCTTATGTGTAGAAAGATTATTAGGTTTACTTTCATTGTAATAAAACATGATTCCAAAAAGTCATGTCCTTCTAACTATTACTAGTGAGTGGGTCATCATATATGGTGCAAAATGCATTTATTAGACAGACGTCCTCTTCTTTGAAGTCAGTTGTTTGTTCTTACCGATTGCATCGATTGTTACTTGTTCCATACTCTTGAGTGAACTAGGTGACTCCCGATCAAAGAATTGAGTCTGCGGGTATGAAGATGGAGACTCAAGTTCTTTCCTCCTAGAAGATATAGACGGCTTGTTTGTTGATGGTGGAGTTGAAATATGGATAATTTGACATATTCCAATAGCTAGATAAATTTTGGGTATATGAATAATCGGTTGAAAGACTTAGTGGATAAAATTGTGTTGGGTGGTTGAATTGAGAGTACGAGAAATTTGGAAGAACTTGATAATTTAGAGCGGATTCATCTTCGTCCAAATTACGATAATTCAATCGGCTAATTGAAATTGTTATTTTAATTTATTTCGGATAAGAATTAGACAACCAATAGTGTTTGAAAAAAAAAAGAAAAAAGAGATAGTTGAGAGGATAAATAATTAATGTATGCTTGAGATAAGAAAATAAAGGAATGATGTGAACAACAATTCTAACGATATCACGTATACGTAGCATTTTTTTAACATATATATGAACACTGCTATTTTATAATAGATCATTTGAACGGGTAATATTTGCATTCGATGAGATTTTTTCTCACTTCATTTTTGCTAGATATATTTTGACAATGTGCATCATTTCTATACCCAGCTTTCAGTCGCCAATATTCATGAGTAAGCAATCTCTCTCCAATTCTCTCTATGAGCCCACATATTCACCTTCTCTCCATTTAAAAATTTAAACTGTTCTTAGTCTCTCACCATCCATATCTCATCTACAAGTCCCCTCAACTCATTCATTTATGGATTGCATATACTACATGAAAATATGTTATTTACCGACGGACATAACAACGGGAAAGAATACGGGTCGATATTTACCAACGAACACTCCATTCGGGAATCCGCAAGGGCTTACTAACGGAATATGTCATCGCTAGGTTAATGACAATATCTTTGCATCGGAAAATCTTGAAATAAAGTTTCGCTATTTTATTAATAAATGTCGATGGATTGCCCCATCGTTATAATATACTTTGCTTTTTAATTAAGTTTAACAACAAAATTATCATCGTTAATAATAATTTAATATACAGACAGAATAATCCATTAGGAAGTCTGTAGTTGTAGCCCTAGAATAAGAGCATAAGTGATTAATAAATCGACTTTTCCGACTTTTCAACCCCTTTTCTCTTCAAAATTGACTTTTCCGATGACGAACTGATTCCAGTATTTCTTCTCTCGAAAATCGATGAGCAAGGCACTAATTCCGGTGGTGTCTTCTCTAGGCATAGAATTCTCCTCCGGCAACCATCGAGTTTCTAGGCATTTGACTCGACAACTCTTGATAAATCTTGTTGGGAGATGATTCAGCAGTAGAATGTTCAGAAGATTTGGCTGATCCCAAAACCCTAATTTGATTGGTGAACATTTCCTTGTATTTGTAACGCATTGGTCTCTGAGAGTTTCAGACTCAGTAGACTTGCTTTCAGCATGGTCCCAAGCTCAGAAGTTCTGTCTGCTGAACCTCAGTAGACTATCTGCCTCAGTACCATGGAATGAAGATTTAGTAGTGCTGGACTCAGCAGGAGTAACATACTGAAAGGTGTTCAGATTCAGTAATGCTGGACTCAGCAGGAGTAGCATATTGAAAGGTGTTTAGGAGTCAGTAGAACTAGACTCAGCAAGAGCAATTTACTGAACTCAGAGTCGACCTTCAGTAGAGTTGAACTCAGCAGGAGTATACTACTGAACCCCTGGTCAGACTCAGCAACGGCCTGGCAATTTCCTTAACTTTCAGTGGTCTTCATAGTATAAATCAGTAGAGTTGTCCGAGGTCGTACACATCAGAGAAGTCAGCTTCAGTATCTGCCTTGAAGTTTGAATGTCTCAACAACTTTCTATACCTCGACCAATGACAAGCAGTCAGCTGTCAAAGTACTGGTAAAAGCTGCAAGTCAACCACTTTCCTGAAAAAGATAGTGGACTCTGCACGATTTCAAAAGAGTCGTTAGCTATCCAAATAGAGTGACACGTGGACAGTTCGTCTCCAACGGATCTATCCATAGCTCACCTCTATAAATAGAGGGAAAATCAAATCCTTGAACACACAAAAAAATGAGACGACATACGAGCATTGAACAAACAAGAACACAAGCTTTCCGCGAAGAACTGCAGAGAAAACAACCTACCACGAAAAGCACTCATACTGCTCTAGGGAAGCAAGCCTCATAGAATCAAAACTTCTAGCATCTAAGTGAAAGAACACGAACCCAGAGAGATTATTCATCACTGTTCTTCACTCTAGAAGCCCTTCCTTGTTCTATTTCCCTCTAACATAAGCTTAACTGAACTTATGTATAGCTTAGAACCGAAGGAGTTCATCTCTTGAACTGTTCTTATTGTTAAGAACTCCTTCATCGTTGAAGAAATCGTTCAAACATATTTTTTTTTTACTTTGTAAACTGAGACTTGCTCACTATAATCACAAGACAGTGGACGTAGGATTCTGGATATACGAACCACTTTAAAAGTTGTTGTGTTATTTACTGTTGCATTGATTTACTGTTCATTCTGAAAACCGTTTACAAAATCATTCAACAGAGTTTCAGTAAAAACCTTAACTGAGTGCACTAATCTATTGAAACAGTTTTAATTAATTACGTTTTCAAACCAAACTGAATCGGGCCTACACTATTCCGCACGCTACTGAACTTCTACTGAACGGCACTGAATTCTGACATCAGTCAGCTAGCAGACCTCCGTTTAGTCAGTCACTCTGTCCACGCGATCTAGAACAGTTTGTCTGGTCTATTGAATCCATTAAGTAGACAATCTCCGTAATCGGACTGTTCGCGTTAAAGTTTGGGAAAAAAGTTTTCAGGTGTATTCACCCCCCCTCTAACCTGAACGTTTGACTCGGGACCAACAAATCTTGACTTATTTATTTCTGCCACATGATCCGACAATCATCCTAGTAAGAAAGAGTGGCAGACACATGATTTTTAAGAAGGGGAGGTGTCTTCCAGTTACTAACTGCTTCGATTTTCTTGGTCCACTTCTATTCTTTCTGCGGTTACTACGTGGTCAAGAAATACTACTTGATTAAGCCAAAACTCGCATTTTTTTAATTTGGCGTATAACTTTTCCTTTCTCAATGTCTTCAACACAATCCTCAAATGTTCTTCATGTTGACTCCGATCTTTTGAATATCTAAAATATCATCAATAAAGACAAATATGAATTGATCCAAATATTGATGAAACACTATGTTCATCACGTCAATGAAAACGGTTGATGCAGCTAGACAGTCCAAAAGGCCTCACTGTAAATTGAAAAGTTAATTGTAGAAACTAAAAGGATAAATGGTGTGTTCATCAAGACATAGAGACGATGATTATCGTTATTTAGAATTAAATTGGCAGTTTATGTCCAAACTCTATTCTCCAAAAAATATATGATGGTTTCCATACATACATACGTATACATACACACTAACATCAACAATTTCAAAATCAAATTAAGTTCCTCCCCCGTTCAGGATCTTTCCAGAATTAGCAAAAACTTTGAGTATCTGTTTTGTCCAGTCGCACACACAGCAGAACGAAAAGATGGAAGTAAGACTTAAGGCTTCCACGGAGCTGGTGGCGGTGGTGGTGTTGGAAACATGGGCGGCACTGCCGAGAATATTGTATTCTTGTCAATCCCAACACTCGAATCTCCAGATAGAGCGACCAGAGCAGCAACTAAGCCGGCATTTCCAGCAAGTGTTGGCTCTGTGTAGTTGTAGTTTGAACGGACGTCTTTGAAACCATCGTGTCTGTCCGGGCCAGCAACCATAGCTCCAACGAGAATATTAGGATTCGGCTTGGATGTGTCCCTCCATTTCCATCCGCCCTTGCAGTTGTACTTGACCTTGTTCTTCGGAATGGAGGCACCTCTGTGGTGGACATGCTTTGGGTAATGATTCCCGAAGCCTACAAGATAGCTCATCTTCCTGGGGTTCTTACCTAGGATGTAATTGATCTGTAATAAGGGGAACAACAGAGATACCGGTTAGCACCAACAACAAAGCCGAAAGACCATTCTTCGTGTGTCTTACCTGGGTCCCTGCAAATTCACGGAGGACATCTGTTGAGTAGAAATGCGGCCCACAGTACCAGCCGGGTGTATCAGCAGCTTTCATATAGTCACTAAACAATATAGCCAGGAAAGCTGCATTCACTACGTACTGAAGAGGCTGAGGGTTTCCATGGTTTAATTGGATCATACCACCTGCGCCGGTTAACCACAATAGAACAAGAATAAACATCTTATTCTGCACAAGATGCAATAAAGCAAAATAGATTACCTTTTGTTCTGTTAAATGATGTATAATACGGCAGGAACGAGCACATGTAAATGCTGGTCTGGTTGTGGAATGAGCTCAAAATTTCTTCATATGGGTAGCCCGGGCTTAGGAATAATCTTAGACGACTAAGAAGCAACTTCCAGAGGATGAAAAGTTTGTTACACAATACGTTGATAACACATCTTCTTGACAAAAAAGTATATAGTAGTGTAAATAACTTACTTGGGCACCAGCAAGCTTATTTTCCCAACTAAGCACACCATAGTAGGGGCCTCCCCAGAATGCACCCGCATGCTTGGCAATACCAGGAGTTGTAGCAAGCTGAAGATACGAAGAATTACCCGTAGCATAGTACAACCAAGAAGCTCCCCACACAAATTCATCCCAATAACTTGTGGAATTATAGAAAGTTTCTGCCTCTGTACCGACGCTATATCTACCACGCTGATCCCTTGAAAACTTAAAGAGAGTCCTGGAACCATGGACAAGCTTTTGCGAGTACGCCTTGCTGTCTTTGAAAACTATAGATGCAGAAGCCAAAGAAGCTGCCATCTCTGCTGCCAGATCTGAGCAACTGTGACATTCAGTAACAGGTCTTTCGTAATCAATGTCCTCCGGCCGCATCCAACAGTAGTGATCATTGGGGTCCGACCCGCCTGTTGTATCCCCTTTCCCTACCTGCAAATAGATGCTTAAATACTTATTTTTAAGCCCATGAAAACAAGCAAATCTTATAAAGAGACAAGACATTAACAGAAGCAGAGGAAAGCCAAAAAGTTGAAGATGATAATTTGGGAAATATCCAGTAATCTGAACATAACATAAGACACAAGTAAAGTTTCTAGAGTTGCACATATATACCCAGTGGCGTAGGCAAAGGGGGGCAGTGGGGGCCAATGCCCCCACTGGAATTCGAGAATTTGTTAGGGGTAATTTCGTAATTTCCAATTAATTATAAAATTTATTAATATATTTAATATTCTAAATATGTTTTTCAATTTAAAATCTTTTGGGTAGCCCAACTGCACCCATTATGAATAACAACAGGCCAACATCACATAATAAAATGTTTCCTATCTATATGCATGAGGCCTCGACGGCTGGACAGAGCTACCAAACTGTGAACACTCCTACCAAACCGTACGTAGCCTAGCCCGACGACGGGCCGACGCCTCGAGGGTTCAATTAACGACCGGAAGCAGTAATCTTGTGATTCATAAATCATAATACTTTTCGTGGCTCCATACAGTAGATATTATTATTCTTCATAATTTCCTATTAACTAAATTTAGAGTGATGTCAAAATAGGATTGTGTATTATGTTTTTCGAATAAATATAAAAAATATATGAGTTATTCATGAAAGAATAATATAATCCTTAAATAAGACATAAAGAGTAAGTATAATTAGATATAAGTAGAAAAATATGCTAAAAAAAAATTTTCGGGGGCTCCGCCCCCGAACCCCCGTACAAATAAAACTCAAACCCGATAAATTTTGCCCCCACTAACTCAATTTCCTAGCTACGCCACTGTATATACCTGTGCTACGACACGGTCTATAGTATCAGCAGTGTGGTTAAAAGTCTTAAGGAAGTAATCATTCCCCCATTTGATAATATCCTTCACATGGTTAAGCTCTCCAGCTGCTTCGTATTTTGCTTTGTACTCTATCACGCTCCAACTCAACATAGTCATGGCAAAAGCTTGAGGAAAGTTGAACTTAATTGCATCTCCAGCATCGTAAAAGCCACCAGTCAGATCCTTAAACAAAGTCGAAGAATCAGACTTGCCATCATTTAAACATGAGTTGCCCCTCCAGGATACGTTATTGTGTTTTGGTAGTTTTCCAGCTGAGAGTAGGAGTATAAGGCATCAGACCATGTGCTTAAAACTTAAAATGAAAGAAACTAATTATTACGCCAAGAATTTATAAGCTGTTCAAATTTTTAAAATTTAAATTGCAAAAAGGGTAGTAAATCATATAAAGATAGAGCCTTCCTTCATAATAAAACCAAAATTATGAATGGATCACCCCCTCATCTATCATGAAATGACCTTAATATATTGAATCATCATAATTGACTTCCAACCAATTTAAATAAAACAAAACATGATCAAACACAACTGCAATAACGACAACAAAAGTCATAGACATATTCCTAGTATTTTACTCTTTCTACTATCTCTCTCCCACAAATCGAATCTACCCGTATTCAGTTGTATAAAATGCATCAACACCGTTACCCTCAATTCCTACTTCACAATCAGAAACTTCCTCGCGAAATCCACCAGATCCGCAAAAGCTTAAAACCAAAATCAAGCAGATAAACCTAGCAAATCACGTTTGAAAACTCAACAGAACACAATTTTTATACTCACAACGCTGAGCGTTAAAGAACATGAGAGCCTTATTCAGCGCCAGCGTGTAATTATCCGGCGGCGGCGGGCGATGGTGGTGCCGCGGCACGGTCTTAACGATCAGAGTTATAAATCCGGCCAATAATCCGGCAGCCAAAATTGTTCCGACAGTCCACACAAATATCTTCCTGCTAACAATAATGCATCCAAGATCGACATACTTCTTTTTCTTCTGCTCGCCGGGGCCCAGCAACCAGCTCTGCTGCGTCTCATCGAGCGGCCGTGACAGAGCCGCCCTATCATAGTCCTGCAGATTCCGGCTACGGTCGTCGTCTGTAGCGGAATCGGCGGCTATCTCCAGCGGCCCGCCCCATGGATCCCTTCCGTACATGCTAATGCCCTTTCTCTAATAAGAACTATAGATATCTGGGTTTGGATCCAAGCTTTTGGTGAGATCAATTGATAATGGATCTAGGCAATGTAAGATCGGGATCAGATGTTTGGTGAGAGAAAAGTTAGTGAAGTAAAGAGATGAGGAAACCTCTCTCTAGCTGTGAGTGTGCGAATAGGAAAAAGAGCGGGGACCTTATTGGACTTAAAACTAGTGGTTTGGGATGTGGAGTTGCTGTATTTTTGTATGCGTGTATTTATTTTTATAATATTAGCATATTATATTATATTGGTGGTGAATGTGATTTTTGTAGCGATTAATTATGGAGATTGGTTAGATGAAAGTGATCGCTTCATAAGCGACAATGACACTCTGTCTAATTCTTACCATATGCATACAATAATTGATTTCTTCGAAATTAACTAATAGTATTTTTTTAGATTTTTACTAATCACCAAATTTCCAAGTGCTGTCGGTACCTTCATATTTACCTAATTTCATTATTTATGTTAGTTTTATATCATGCAAATTATACAAAAGGAACCAATCATTTTAGACTACATAGGTGAAAACTCACTGGAATAATCTTAATTGGTATTGAACTGAACTCCGTTATTAATGTTATCTTAATAAATGGAGGCTGGTAGTTTTGCATTTTATGTCAACATATGTACATTACCATTTGTCACTAAAATTTATTGTATTTAATGGGAAATCATTGGATTCTTGTAGATAGCTTTATGGTCCCAGATATATACTCGACTTAATACTTCCAATTTTATTGTTATCTTAAATAACCTATTAATTTCTTTATTAAAAAAACTATAAGCCTAGATAATAGTAGCATCTTTTAGCAACTTTTGTTTAATGTACTTTTCTATTTACTTTTATTTAAAGTTAAAATATTATTTTCCAAACTAAAATACTATTTTTGCGATCAATAAGCATTTACAAACTTAATATACTTAACAAATCCAATATATAACTTATAACAGTTTTTGTGTAAGTATAAGTTATACAGTTTTTTTTTTCTGGTCCATTGAAAACGAATCCAAAAAATATCAAGGCATAATTGTACAAAAAATTGAAAATATCATTATACTTTTATTTAAATTTACTAATTTTGCATTTCAATAATTTATTCCATTCGCATCTCAATTTGTCATTCATTCAAAAATCACTTTAAACCAAAATGAATGTACAGTTGTAATGTTTTAGAGGAGATTGTAAATCTAATTACACATTTTTTTTTCCTCACTAAAGAAATAAATCTCAATATAGAATTTAGATAATTGAACCAACTAGCAATTTTTAACCCATTTTTCAACATTTGCATTATTCATTCTAGATTCGATAATTTCGTGCCAAATCAAATTTTTTTTCTGAAACTTCTTTTTTTTGCAAAATGAACTACTCAACTTGATCGGTTAATAATAAATGGAAAAGTCGTCCCCTTGGGATGACAAAGTTGGTGAAGGTGGTTGGCCCGGGACCGATAGGTCCTGGGTTCGAATCCCACTGGAAGCAACTTTGTAGAGTCTGTCACTTATGGTTAGCCTAGGGTGGTTGAACTCTCTCGCGTGGGTTTGCGGGCTCGCGCACAAGGAGCGGGGTTTACGCACGCTACCGCACAAGGAGCGGGGTTTACGTCTTGCAAGGTAGGCGTAGCTGCCGCGGTTCCACGTATCACAAAAAAAAAAAAAAAAAAAAAAAAAAGGGAAAAGTCCTAATTTAATACTTCTATTTTCTAAGTGATAATAATGACGGACAATTACTTATAAAACCTAAATTGCTGATTACTTTCTTGCCGGTTAGATTTTTCTTGTGAGGTGGTGTTGGTGAATAGACTTGTTAGGTGCTTTGCTTGGATTCCACTGCAGTTTTCTACCTAACGGATCGATAAAGTTGCAAAGAATAAATTAAATGAGAAAAAAAAATCAAGTTAATTTTGATTAATTAAATGGTGGCTGAAAAGGAAACTTCTCCTTGCGTCCACCGACACAAAATTGCCCACAACTCCAGACAGATTTCCATTAAACAACTCAGCAACTGGGTCCCACAAAGATAACCATTTAGACTCCAATCACATTTTATTGATCATATCTTATAAAAAAAAAATAATGTCGTCATCATATCACATGCAGTGGTTGTAACGCAGAATATAATGTAAATAAACAATAATAATTGAAAAAACTGAAAGAGAGAAAGTAATTGAAGGATAATGTAATAAAAAGAGAGAACATTAGCTTAAGTCTAACATACAATGTAAACAGACTTGCTTGCCCTTAATAAAAACTATTTCTCCTTTTTGAATTAAATATAAATAAAAACTCAACAAAAATCTAGGACTTTAGAAAACAAAAATAGATGGAGGTGATCTTAGTTTTTATATAGATTTGAAGTTGTCAACATATACATTTCCTAAATATATATATATATATGAAAGAGTTCAGATAAGAACACCATTTGAGTAAGAATAAAAATAATTTCAAATCTTTCAGATATAAATAGTTATTATAGCTGAAACAACTTTTGAACAAATTATCGTTTTAAGTTGCAGTTTAGATAAGAAGTTGTTTGTCTTGACTGCTTGTTTATACTAGTACACTGAATGTGGTGTATTGTCGTCGGACGTGCCGGGAATCCCTGCCGCATGATGCAGCGGAACCCTTGCCAAACTAGGGTTTTCGGCCAATTGGAGCTTTCTGGATAGCATGACCACTTCACCTCTCCGAGGCTATTCCGGACAAACCAGAAATCAGAATACATCGTGCGACCTATCCAAACGAATCTAACGAAATGACGAAAAAAATATCCGATCGGACTGGTGAAATATGCTAACACGCGCCCCCACACACCTCCCGAAGCCAGAAGTAGTGATCTGGCAGAAATTAGGGTTTTGCAATTTTCCGTCTTTCCGCGTCGTCGCGCCGTCCCCTCGATTTATGTGTGTCCAGTACAAAACAGCAAATTCAAGTATACACATTGGTCATATAAACTACTAGTGGATTTTTTTACGAGAAAAACGGTACAAAGGTTCAAACCAGTGGCACGCAGGTCGCCCTACGCACGAAAATAACCTGATAACGACGAAAATAAATCCTAAACATGCTCCTAAAAAGCAAAAATCAGAGCCCAAAGCAGGCTCTGATACCAAACTGAAGGAATGGAATTTACCTGCCTCTTTTCTATATTGTAGTAGCTCTGATTATTGCTCCCGTTCAGATCTTCTGATCTGTGTCCCGACCCTTTTCTTCCTCCGCGTGGTCAGAGAACTAAAGAAAATATAAATTTGTCTCTCTCTAACACGCGTGTATACGTTAGTGAGTTTGTGTAGGTGTGTTCTGATTATGAACAAAATATTACTCCCTCCGTCCCGAATGAAACGTCCTGTTTCTTTTCGGTGCGGTAATTTATGCGGTGGACTTTTGTGTGTTAGGAGAGAGAGTAGTGTGAATGGGGCCCACAAAAAAGTAACTTTTTGTGAGAGAGATTTATTTCCTTTTTAGGAAACAGGACATTTGGGTGGGACAACCCGAAATAGAATATAGGACGTTTCAGGTGGGACGGAGGGAGTAATATATATAGGCTTCAAAAGTCAATATTATATTAATATTTGTAGCCCATTAATTTAATTATATCTCTAATGGGCTTCCACAACAATTAGCAAATAATACAATAACTTAATCTACTACGCTACTTTTATTTATCAATTAATTGCCCTAACCAATTAATTTCATATAAATAATATTCTTAAATAATGCAAAATGTATTAATCTATTAATAATGATTTTTGAGAGACAATAAATAACTAGGAAACTAATTGGGCCAGATCAGGGATCCAATACAAGAAATAAAGTCGGACCTCAAATTAATTAATTATATATGCTCAGCCCAGAGCAATTAATAAACACAAATTCATTCCACTAGAGAATTCGTGCTGACTTACCCCTTTATCCCAACTTGAGCATGGGCTTGTATTTTAGACGTAATCGATCCCCGTATTTAAGATAGAAATATCTGTTAATTAATTAAGTCCAGTGACAGTTAAATTAATTAACATCTTATTATATTCCTGAGTAGTACTACTCGACTTTATTAACACACCTGAACTTAATCAACCGCCCAGATTTAGTATGATAATCCTTACGAGTTCCTCGGGGGATATTATCAACCCATTTTATTAGGATACAGTTGCAAGATACAGATAACCAGCCTGAGTCAAAAATGACTGCTAGCACCGAAGATACTTATCCTAAAGTTGTCTCAGTTGTGATAACTGTTTATGTCTTATCATGTCAACCAATTGAGTAGTCTTTTGTGATCTACAACACACTACACAATCTAACTTATACACTAGATAAAGGATTACATGTGAAAATATATATTTATCAGATAGGAGAATAAAACAGTGGTAATGACAAAAACACGTTGTATACAAGCATAAAAACAGCTTACAATTTACAAAATCCCAACATTAATTAGGTTTGTAAAATCCCAACGATGCTGACTGGATCATTGCCATGCAAGAGGAGCTGAACTAATTTGTCCGAAATGAAGTTTGGGAGCTTGTTGACAGACCTAGACATCAACACATAATCGATACTAAGTGGGTCTTCAAGAACAAGCGAGACAAAAACAACGTCATAGTAAGAAACAAGGCTCAACTTGTCGCAAAAGGATATTGTCAAGCAGAGGGAATAGACTTTGACGAAATGTTCGCACCAGCCGCCAGATTGGAAGCCATTCGTCTATCCTAGCTTATGCAACGCATCAAAGATTCAAAGTATATCAAATAGATGTTAAGTCAGCATTTCTGAATGGCGTGTTGAAGGAAGAAGTCTACGTGGAACAACTGCCCCGCTTTCAGCAGGGCAATCAGGTGTATAGACTTCGGAAAGCTCTGTATGGGTTAAAACAAGCACCCAGGGCTTGGTACGATACCCTATCAGACTTTCTTCTTCAAAAAGGTTTTCAAAAGGGGACAGTAGATCGCACTCTGTTCAGCATTAAGTCAGGCGATGACATTCTACTGGTGCAGATCTATGTGGACGACATCATTTTCGGATGCAGGAATGTGACTATATGTCAACAATTCGAGAAAATGATGAAGGAGAAGTTCGAGATGACCATGATGGGGGAGATGAACTACTTCCTTGGATTTCAAGTGAAGCAATCACCTGAAGGAATATTCATCAACCAAGCTAGATATCCTGAAAAGATTTAGCTGCGACTCAAGCAAGCCAGTCAAGATCCCCATGAACGCGAATTTTAAAATCGATCTAGACAAAGAGGGAGCTTCTGTTAACTCTACTGATTATAGAGCTATTACTGGTTCTTTATTATATTTAACAGCAAGCAGACTTGACATAACTTATGTTGTAGGTGTATGCGCAAGATTTCAGGTGAATCCCAAGCGAAGTCATCTAGACTTAACAAAGAAGATTCTGCGATACCTGAAAGGAACACCTGACGCAGGGTTATGGTATCCTGCTGATGATAATCTGATTCTAAGTGGTTATTCTGATGCTGATTATGCAGGATGCAGGATAGATCGAAAGTCAACTTCTGGAACATGTCAGTTCCTAGGCAGCAAGCTGATATCATGGTTCTCAAAGAAACAGCATTCAGTGGCGACGTGCACTACGGAAGCTAAGTATATGGCTGCTGGAAGTTGCTGTGCCCAAATCCTTTGGCTTCGACAATAACTGCGAGATTATGGTATTACTCAAGATGAAGTGCCCATCTACTGCGACTCCACCAGTGCGATTGCAATAGCTCAGAACCCAGTTCTCCATACGAGATGCAAGCACGTGGACATTCGACACCACTTCATCCGAGATCATGTCGAGAAGAAGGATATCAGGATGGAGAAAATCCATACTGATAAGCAAAGGGCAGACATACTGACCAAACCGCTAGCCGAAATAGATTCAGAGAACTATCAGTCGAGCTAGGTCTACTGGATCCTACTGACTCGAATCCATAAGAAAATTCAGTACGACAGGTCAGAAGTCACACTCAGTACTTGATTCAGTAGGGTGAATCATACAGTACATAGTAAGTGTTGGGATTTTGTATACTGGAAGGAAATTTTATGCTTGTATACAATGTGTTTTGTCCCTACCACTATTTTATTCTCCTATCTGATATATATATATATATATATATATATATATATATATATATATATATATATATATTTGCACATGTTATCCTTTATCTTGTATAAAAGTTAGATTTGTGTGGTGTGTCGGGTATCACAGAAGACAACACAAATTGGTTGAACTGACAAAATATAAATAGTTATCACAGCTGAGACAACTTAAGGATAAGTTGTCGATTTAAGCTGCAGTTTAGATAAGAAGTGGCTTGTCTTAGCTGCTTGTCTTTACTGGTACACTTAAGGTGGTGTATTGATGGATCATAGTGAGATGTGTTCTCCTAACTGACCTTGGTGGAGAACCAAGATCTCGGTGACTTAGCTGGTCTCAAGCTTGGTAAGACTTCAACTGAGTGCATTTGGCTATCTATCACTTTGACCTACTATGGTGAACGTCATCGCGACCGGATCTACGTATCTTGGGTGTTAGTAGTTATTTGTGGCTCAGGCTGGTTGTCTGTATCTTGCAACCGTATCCTAGTAAAATGGGTTGATAATATCCCCTGAGGATCTCGAAAGGATTAGCACACTAAACCCAGCCAGTTGATTAAGTTTATGTGTGTTAATAAGGTCGAGTGGTACTACTGACGAATATAAGATGTTACTTAATTTAAGCTGTCAGTGAGCTTAATTAATTAATTAACAGATAGATTAATGTAATTTTTACATTATTTAATAATGTTATTTATTTGGAATTAATTGTGTCGGCCAATTAATTGATAAATATTAGTAGCCCAGTGGATTAATTAATTATATTATGGGCTAATTATGTGGAAGCCCATTAGGAATATAACTAAATTAATGAACTACAAATATATTAATATTATATTGGCTTTTGAAGCATATATATATTAGTATTCTGTTCAGAAACAGAACATACACATCCACGAAATCACACGCGCATACGCGTGAGTTTGAGAGAGATTTCTTCAGTTCTCTGACCACCCAGAGGAAGAAAAAGGCCGGGACACAGATCAGAAGATCTGACACACGAGCAACAATCAGAGCTGCAACAACATACGTATGAGGAAGGTAATCGTTCTTAACCTTCTATTTCCTTCAATTGGTATCAGAGCCTAGTTTAGGCTCTGATTGTTGCTATTAGGAGCATGATTAGGGTCTATTTCCGTCGTTATCGGGTTATTTTTCGTGTTTGGAGCGGCCTGCGACCCACTGTTTTGACACCGTTGCAACGTTTTTCTCGTGAGAAAATCTACGAGTAGTTGATAGGACCAATGTGTTACGTGATTTTGCTGTTTTTGTACTGTATTTTGGTCCGGTTTGCACGAAAATTGAGGCGCGACGGCGCAGAAGGATGGAAAAGGGCGAAACCTAGTTTTTGGTAGAACACGACCATCATCTTCAAGAGGCGCATGGGGGAGCGTGCCGACTTATTTTT
Source organism: Lavandula angustifolia (assembly GCA_028984105.1). NCBI lineage: Eukaryota > Viridiplantae > Streptophyta > Magnoliopsida > Lamiales > Lamiaceae > Lavandula > Lavandula angustifolia. The sequence continues at coordinate 29,377,541 of CM054814.1, read as the reverse complement.
CTGATCCGCTCGGATACTTTTGTTTATTTCTTCATTAGCTTCGTCTGGATAGGTTGCACAACCCATTTCGATTTCTAGTTTGTCCGTAATAGCGTCGGAAAGGAGAAGTGGTCGTGCTGTCCAGAAATCCCCAAATTCGGACGAAAACCCTAATTCGGCTAGGGTTCCACCGCATCTTGCGGCGGCGATTCCCGGCGGGTCCGGGGTCTAATTTCCGATCAGCTTGAATCGATGGATTTCTCGTCACACAAGCTTCGTGTCGATATATTGTACAGGATCATCCGATCCCGGATGCGATCGGAATCGACGTCTGAAGTTCGCTGCTCACCATAATATTTTCTGGCGATAAATTCGAAAATTGAGGGAAATTAATGGACGATTTCGGCCGGAATCCGTTCATGGTGGCCTAAAATCGTCCAATGATCATTAACCATGAACCAATTGAATGAATCGCGGATCCAAAAGAGGTAATTTCGCACCGATGGAGCCGGCGGCGATGGGTTGCATAATTATGTGGATTCCCGTCGCAGTAGCGGAAATTGCCGACCTTTTGGCACGGCCCAGACGTCACCCAGACGTCTGGAGAGAAGAGAGATGGTGGAGGAGGGTTGGGGACGGCCGGGGAAGGCGTGGCGGCGCGCGTCTGCGGCGGGAGTCGCGCTGTGCGGTGTCTCGGCGTGGGGCAGTCGGGTCCTGGCTCGTCATCATCCAGTGCTTCCCTGTGTGCCAGCGTCCGGCCGGGAACCGGCCTGGAACATCGGGGGCGGCGGCGGCAGTTTCGTGAAGAAGATGATGTGGCGGCTGATGTGGCACGCCACGTCAGCCCTAGCTTCCACGTGTCTGCCACGTGGCAGACGCCCTGATGACGTGGTGACGATGCAGTTTTCGATGCGGTTTTCAAATTTGAAGATTTTTCAAGATATCGAAGATCTGTGTTTTGATCGGGCTATGTAATAGTTAGGAATTACGTGTTTTAAAGCCCGATAACAATGTTTTAATTTCCTACTTGCGCATTTATTTATTTTTATGCTTTAGCATGCGATTATGTGACTAATTGCGCTTAGAAAAGCATGTAAATAGGATTTACGTCGCATTAAAGCATGTTTTATTTTTGGCGAGCACGTTTTATTATGTGCGTTTAGAAATTGCATGCTTTAGGATTTATGTGATGATGCATGATTCGTAACAAACCTTTTGAATAAAAAGACTAAGCAATTTTAAATTAAATGTGTAATTAGATTCCATTAATTTGGATATTAAACACTTAATCGGACCTCCATTAATTGGACTCTACACGAAAGTAGTAAGATTATGTGAATAAACATCCACCTGCGTGGCATGCTTGCATTTTTGAGCTACCAGTTTTGTGAGATGAGTTTTCCAAAACAAAAATTGATTATTATTGAGTAGTGGGAGCGAAGCCCTAAACGTCCACCGGCATGGCTTGCGTGCCTAGTAAACACGAGTACTCTAGAAGATAATAATTAAATATGATGGCTAATTAGATAAAATTGAATGCGGCATGGTTCGAGTAAGTATATCAATTTCGAGAATTTGATTCTATCTTGGTCAAATTAATGGTCAATGCTTAGATGTCACCGCATGTACAATTCACTTCCCTCGAAGTCCCTTCCCGCGTTTTAATAGTGACATGGTCCAGAATATCGAACTATTAATTCCATTCGTCTTAAGAACCTAGACGTGGATTGAAATTAAAGAGCTAGGTAAATAGCTTGGTTTAGGGTTATGTTAGTAAACGTCCACCTGCGTGGCTTGCTAGTGGAATTCCTAGAGCTGTTCGAGGTTTTTAATATCATTGTTTTTACAAAAGGTTACAATGATTATTAATTACGAATTATGTGCAAATATTAATTTCATACATGCTTTTAAATTACATTTTTTCAAATATGTCTGTTCGAAAAAATTTCGAGTTCCTAAACCGTCTCACCAACCAAACCCTAACGGGTTTAACAATTTTAAATAATTTCATAGAGTGGAAGAGATATCTTACCTTCCCAATAAATGTTCTGCAAAGGTTCTATAAGAACTTCTGTTTTAGGACCGCTATGTCTAAGAACGAGTTTACTATGAGTATGCTACTCAAATCTTGGGTAGCGATCAAAGAGGTTATAGGAAAGGGAAAGAGTGCTCAAGTCTTGAATATCCCTAGTAGTTCAAGGAATCCTCCGAAAGGCGGAAACCAGAAAAAGAGCAGAAAGGGTGGTCAATTCAAGAAGAGCAGTGGGAGTAAGAAGACGGTCCTTATCGGCGGCATGCGAATGCCAAAGAAGAAAGGATGGTTCTTCAATTATGGTAAGAAAGGACACTGGAAAAGTTATTATCCAGATGTCAAGGCAAAACAGAAAGAGACGCGAGTCGCTCTTGTAACTGAAACTGTTCTAGTTTCCTCTTCTACCCACGAATGGGTAGTGGATTCGGGGGCAACTGATCATGTTTGTTACACCTTGCAAGGTTTCTTGCAGAAAAGACAATTAAGCAATGGCGAGGTGGTAGTCTCAATGGGCAATGGATCGAAAGTTCCTACAATTGCCATTGGAGATTTACATCTATCTTTTGATAGTTCTGTTTTAGTACTTAAAGATGTTTAATATGTGCCTGAGTTTAGGCGAAATATTATTTCTGTTTCAAAACTCTGCACCATGGATGGTTATAAATCAAGTTTTGATAGTGAAGTTTCTATCATGAAAGACGATGATTTTATCTGTGGCGGACTATTAAACGGATCTTTCTATACTATTACTTGTAAACCGTGTAGTTCTGTTAATATTGCTTCCTCATCATCAAATCCTAAGAAGAGGAAAGAGTCTTCTAAGGTAAACCAAACTTATCTGTGGCACTTAAGACTAGGTCACATCAATCTTAATAGGACTCAAAGGTTGGTGGTATATGGATCATTGGAGTCTCTCCAAGTTGAACCATTTCCAACTTGCGAAACCTATTTGGAAGGAAAGATGATGACTATGCCTTTCAAGGCAAAGGGTTATAAAGCCACAGAAGTATTAAGTTTGGTACGTTCTGACTTGTGTGTGTCTATGTTTACTCAAGCTCGTGGAGGGTATGAGTACTTCGTCACATTTACTGACGATTACTCGAGGTGTGGATATGTTTACCTTCTTCGCCATAAGTTGCTTTGAAACCTTTAAGGAATTCAAGGCAGAAGTGGAGAAGAAGCTAGGTATAGAAATCAAAACACTACGATCTGATCGTGGTAGGGAATACTTGACAGAATGTGGGATTACATCCCAGTTGACAGCACCGGGCACGCCTCAGCAGAATGGTGTGTCAGAGAGAAGGAACTGAAGTCTCTTAGAGATGGTTCGGTCGATGATGAGTTATGCAACTTTGTCAGTTTCCTTTTGGGGATATGCCCTAGAGACTGCAGCATACTTGCTGAACCATGTGCCTTCCAAGTTGGTACAAAAGATCCCTTTCGAGTTGTGGAGCGGGCACAAACCCAGTATGCACCACTTAAGGATTTGAGGCTATCCTGCTTATGTGCTAAATAGGCAGGCCGACAAATTGGAATCACGTTCATAAGTGATGTTGTTCATAGGGTATCCGAAAGAAAACGAAGGGTGGATACTTTTATGATCCTAAAGAACATAAGATCGTTGTTAGCCCTAACGCTTGGTTCTTAGAAGGGGATTACATTAGTAACCATAAATCTCGAGTCGACATCATCCTTGAGGAATTACAAGGTGGTCGACTTCCACTTGAACAGCCAGTTGTGCAAGATAGTACTCCACGAGTAACTGCACAATCTGTTAACACAACGCCTTACACTATTCGAAGTAGTGGGAGGGTGATGTTTACACCTGATCGGTATATGTTCACTGGGGAGACGTTTGATCATCTCCCGGTAGATAAACAAGATACCGTGGATCCCTGGACTTACAACGAAGCAGTGGGAGATGTAGATTCCTAGCGAATCGTCATGGACTCAGAATTTAAGTCCATAATTGATATGGATGTATACGAGATCACTGAACTACCTGCGGGCTGCAAGGTTATTGGTAGTAAGTGGGTATACAAGAGAAAGAGAGAGGACCGAATGGAGAGATCATGACGTTTAAGGCTAGGCTAGTGGCGAAGGATTTTACCCAGAAAGAAGGTATCGATTACGAAGAGACCTTCTCGCCTGTAGCAATGATCATGTCCATTCGGATTCTCCTTGCCATAGCAGCTCACATGAGCCTAGAGATCTGGCAAATGTATGTCAAAACCGCATTCCTAAATGGTCACCTTGAAAAAAAACGGTAGGGACATCTACATGAAACATCTAGATGGTTATGTGAAGGAGGGCGAAGAGCATCTAGTTTGGAAGCTTAAGAAGTCTATTCATGGACTTAAGCAAGCTTTCCGATTATGTCACCAGCGTTTTCGATGAGGTAGTCAAATCCTATGGATTTGTATCCTGTCCTAACGAGGTGTGTGTACCGTATTTGTGTTAACAGATCAGTGGTGTTTCTTGCATTTTACGTAGATGACATCCTTTTCATTGGCAACAATGTTGAAGTGTTATAAGACGTTGACGTGGTTATCCGAGCAGTTTCAAATGAAGGACTTAGGTAAAGCTGCTTACATCCTTGAGATTAAGGTTATCTGAGATCGCCAGAAAAGGATGTTAAGCTTGTCACAAGCGTCCTACATTGACACTGTTATTGCTCGTTTTAGCATGGAAAAAGCCAAGATAGGTTCAGTACCTTTCAGACATGGCATTTTTCTATCCTAGAATATGTGCCCTAAAACGCCTGAAGAGATAGAAAGTATGAGGCTAGTATCATATGCTTCCGCTGTCGGTAGCCTCATGTATGCGATGCTTTGTACGAGACCATATATCTCATATGCTGTAGGCATGGTCTGAAGATATAAGTCTAACCCTGGAAAGGAACACTGGACTGCGGTCAAGCATATTCTCAAGTACCTTAAACGGACTAGAGATTATAGACTTGTTTACCAGTCAGACAGTCTAGTGTCTTTGGGTTATACAGACTCGGATTTCCAGGCTGACAAAGACGAGAAGAAGTTTACCTCGGGTTATGTGTTTACCTTGGGAGGTGGAGCTATTTCATGGAGGAGTGCAAAGCAGAAATGCATTGCGGACTCAACCATGGAAGCAGAGTATGTGGCTGCTTCAGAAGCTTCGAAAGAGGCAGTTTGGCTCAAGAATTTCCTCCTGGATCTTGATATTTTTTAGAATTTTCCTAAGGCGATCACGATTTATTGTGATAATGTGGGTGCAGTGACAAATTCTAAGGAACCTAGATCTCACAAGGCGTCTAAACACATAGACAAGAAGTACCACATTATACAAGTATTCGTAAATCGAGGTGACGTGGTGATTGACAAAATTAGAACTGAAGTCAACCTAGCTAATCCTTTCACAAAGAGCTTATCACTCCCGGCTTACGAGAAGCATGTTCGTGGCTTAGGAGTGGTAGAGGTGCCCCCCCCACTTAGGACTACAAAAACTTTTGTATAAGTGGGAGAAGATGCAGTGATAGATAGGATAAATAGCTGAGAGATAGTTGAGTACTACTTTGTACCTAAAACTGGCACATTGTATACTAAAAGTTTACTTTAGTATAAGTGGGAGAATTGTTGGGATTTTGTGTACTGGAAGCAACTTTTATGCTTGTATACAATGTGTTTTGTCCCTACCACTATTTTATTCTCCTATCTGATAAATATATATATTTGCACATGTTATCCTTTATATTGTATAAAAGTTAGATTTGTGTGGTGTGTCGGGTATCACAGAAGACAACACAAATTGGTTGAACTGAAAATGTATAAACAGTTATCACAGCTGAGACAACTTAAGGATAAGTTGTCGGTTTAAGCTGTAGTTTAGATAAGAAGTAGCTTGTCTTAGCTGCTTGTCTTTACTGATACACTTAAGGTGGTGTATTGATGGATCACAGTGAGATGTGTTCTCCTAACTCACCTCAGTGGAGAACCAAGATCTCGGTGACTTAGCTGGTCTTAAGCTTGGTAAGACTTCAACTGGGTGCATTTGGCTATTTATCACTTTGACAAACTATGGTGAACGTCATCGCGACCGGATCTACGTATCTTGGGTTTTTGTAGTTATTTGTGGCTCAGGCTGGTTGTCTGTATCTTGCGACCGTATCCTACTAAAATTGGTTGATAATATCCCCTGAGGAACTCGAAAAGATTAGCACACTAAACCTGGCCGATTGATTAAGTTCACATGTGTTAATAAGGTCGAGTGGTACTACTCAGGAATATAAGATGTTAATTAATTTAAGCTGTCAGTGAGCTTAATTAATTAACGGATATTTCTTTCTTAAATACGGAGATCGATTAAGTCTAAAATACAAGCCTTTGCTCAATTTGGGATACAGGAGTAAGTCACACGGATTCTCTAGTGGAATGAATCTGTGTTTATTAATTAATTTTGCTCTGGGCTGAGCATAGATAATTAATTAATTTGAGGCTCTGCTTTATTTCTTGTATTAGATCCCTGATCTGGCCCAATTAGTTGCCTAGTTATTTACTGTCTCTCAGAAATCATTATTAATAGATTAATGTAATTTTTACATTATTTAATAATGTTATTTATCTGGAATTAATTGGTTGTGCCAGTTAATTGATAAATATTAGTAGCCCAGTGGATTAATTAATTATATTATGGGCTAATTATGTGGAAGCCCATTAGGAATATAATTAAATTAATGGGCTACAAATATATTAATATTATATTGGCTTTTGAAGCCTATATATATTAGTATTCTGTTCAGAAACAGAACACACACATACACGAAATCACACGCGCATACGCGTGAGTTTAAGAGAGACAATTTTTTATTTTCTTCAGTTCTCTGACCACCCAGAGGAAGAAAAAAGCCGGGACATAGATCAGAAGATCTAACACACGAGCAACAATCAAAGCTGCAACACCATACGTAGGAGGAAGGTAATCGTTTTTAACCTTCTATTTCCTTTAGTTGGTATCAGAGCCTGGTTTAGGCTCTGATTGTTGCTGTTAGGAGCATGATTAGGGTCTATTTCCGTCGTTATCGGGTTATTTTTCATTTTTGGGGCGGCCTGCGAGCCACTGTTTTGACCCCGTTGTAACGTTTTTTGTCGTGAGAAAATCCACGAGTAGTTGATAGGATCAATTCTCTAGTGGAATGAATCTATATTTATTAATTAATTTTGCTTTGAGCTGAGCATAGATAATTAATTAGTTTGATGTTTGACTTTATATCTTGTATTGGATCACCGGTCTGGCCCAAATAGATGCCTAGTAGTTTTTTTGTAGTCTCGAATAATTATTAATAGATTAGTGTATTTATACATTATTTAATAATGTGGAAATTATTTATCTGGAATTAATTGGATTGACCAATTACTTGATAAATAGGCAGTCCATTTTTTATTAATTATATTACGGGCTGAATATTAATTTATTAGAAGCTCATTAGCGACATAATTACTAATGTGCCACAATTACAATATAATAATTATTTAAAACATTATAGTATATATATCCATAACACACGTTCAGATGATTAACTCAAATACATACGCACATTAATTTTCTTGAGAGAACGTGAGATACATAAGTTTTGTTGGTCCGGAGACGAGTGTCAGGTAGGGGTGTGCGCGGGCGGGTTCGGGCGGGTTTAGACGTAAAAAATGAACCACCTATATATAGGCGGGTTAGGAGAATTAAAAAACCGTGGCGGTTTAGTTTTTTTCCAAGCCGTAGCGGGTCGGGTAAGTGGGTAGGCAGGCGGTTGCGGGCGGTTTGGCGGATTGTTACTTTCTCTAAATCATATCGATAAAATTAATCATTCCATATCAATAAGAAGTGTCCAATGCGGAAAATGAAATAATAATAAAGAATAAATATGATATCACTTTAGCAAATTTTGATGAACATAATTAAAATCCTACAACTTGAAAATTAAAGTCCTTCAAGTAATCTGAAAATTGTATTCTGCAACCAATCGAACATAGAAAGAAAAGAAACTTCGAAAAAGAATAGGAAATTGACTTAAATTGAAGGCCATGAATGAATTTTAAAAAGTTAGAACTTAAAATGGAAGAGGAAGAAGGATAACAAGGATGAACCAATTTCTCTCAATTTTAAAAAACACATACACTAGACAATATTTTTATTATTTATGTATTTAAATATTATATTTTAGCCTAAAAAATTAAGATAAATAGGAGGCGGGCGGGTCGGGTGACCTCAACTCGTAACCGCCACCCACCCACCAAATGGCGGTTTGTTTAAATTTCAAACCGCGGTTCATTTTAAAAAATCTCAACCGGCGGGTACGGGTTGGAACGGGCGGTTTAAGCGGGCGGGTGGCGATTTGCGGTTTTTTTGCACACCCCTAGTGTCAGGTGTGGGGGGGGGGGTGAATACACCTGAGTACAAGTTTTTCCTCAAACGCGAAGGACAAACGAGTCAGAGTGCGACTGATGAACAATGCCAAATAGTAACCTTCTGATCGCGGGTCAGAGTGTCTCAACTACTGAGTCTGTCCTACTGACTTTTGTCAGCTGGATACCTGAGAACACGAGCTCTTACAAATTGATGACATGGGGTTATGGAATTTAACTTCCTACTGAAGTTCAGACCAACAAACACCCCTTACAGGACTTAGACAAAAAGATAAGGAATATAAGAACATGTCTAGTCTATTACATCATTAAGTCCGAAAACACACTATGGGTACAAGACAGGTTTTGGGATCTTCAATTCTATAGCGATAAAATCACTACAATTTCCCCCATTACCGAATTACAACAATAAGTCCTAAGTACATGAACTACTGGTGACAGTTCAAAGTACCCCTTTAGAAATTATCTAAACGATCGCTGACTCATAACCCAACAATTTCCCCCTATTGATGATGCCAAAACCACTAAGTACTAAACTACTGACCCAAGAGAATTCAGTAAATACTGAACAATGATAACAAGGTTATCAGCAGATAAAAGATAGGTATATCAGAAGAAAACGGGTTATGTGAGTGTGTCATATCACTTCAGTGATCAATGAGGAATAAACAATAAAAACACAGCCTCAAGACAATGAGTAGTTGTCTGGGCAAGCAAAAACTAATATTATAGATAATGGCAGGGATTACATCAGTCTATGCTATACATCAGAAGATACAAAAGAAAAACTACTCTCGTCTGAACTTCTTGATCTTTGCTTTGAAATCAGCAGACTTAGTAGCAGGTGCTTCCAATCCATAGGATTTGTAGATTCTTTCTCTGAGTTCTTGGATGGGGATGAGATCATCTGTAGTCAAAAGATCCAGATTGTTACGACGAACAGTTGTCTCCACTTCCTCTTCTATCTCCTTGGTGCAGATAACACCTTGGGTGGTCATGGGAGGCTTCAGCGGGCGGTAGGCAGGAGCAGTAAATGACAGCTTCTCCTTGAATCATAAGAGTTTAATCTGAGCTCTGAAGTTCGGGTCGTGATGATATCGAAACTGATCAAAGAGATCAACCGCCGAAACATCAGAAGGATAGCATTGCCACACATAGAAGGCTTTGATGAAGTCGTCCTTCAGCTCCTCCCACTCTTCGTTCAGATTCCACGGAATCCCTTTGTCTACACGGCGGTGCGGAGTCTTCTTCAGATGAGGCTTTGGAGCACCACGCCGGAAGAACTTGGAAGTCCTGGAAATCTGCTTGCTGCGATCGAGGTTAGGCTCTCTGGCTGCTTGTTCAGTAAGTTCAATGATCTTAGCCAGATCCATCGGCCTCTTCTTCTCTCTCAGCTCTGCAGCTCGTTTGTCCCTCGTCTTGAGGTTCACCTCTTGATGCACAGCATCCCAAGTCGCCTTGTCCTCTGCTTCCTGCTCAGCTGTAAGTTTAGGAAGATTCTTTAGCCGCTGAGCAAGGGCAGTTTATCCATGTCAGAGTCTTCAGTAGGCTCTGGAGCAGATTGTGCTTTCTTCCGCTGAGCCATGATCAATTTTGCTTGACTCTTTGATGTTCTAGACATTGGGACCCTCTTCTTCTTCTTCTTTTGTGCTTCTTCCTCCATCATCAGCTCATAATCTATCTGATCCTGCAGTTGCTGAGCCATCCTCTTGTCGTGTTCCTCCTGCTCTTCTCTTGATTTGAATTTGGGCGACGTGGAAGGAGGAGAAGTGCTTTTAGTAGCTTTCTCCTTCCCGGGCCTTTGAGTTGGCAGGGGCTCATCTTCGTGATCTGAGCCTTCGACAAATTTGGCCACATCTTCAATATGTTGCGCCTGAGTCGAGGATCCTTCACCCGATCCTCCGGCCTGCGTGGCCAGCTGAGGTTCAGAGGGCTGAGCCTTTGATGAAATTTGGACAACAGGGATTTGGACAGAGGGAGTGGGGACCGAGCTCGTTCCAGCCTGCGCTGAACTTTCCCCTTTGATTGGTTCCCTCTCAACTGGCTCTGTTAACACCTCCTTCACTCTTCCTTCCCCCTTTTTGGCATCATTTGCCGAGGACAGGAGAGTCTTGATTGCTGCTACCTCCAGTTAGAGTGCGTAGACAGCTGATTTGATCGTGTATGTGGTGGTTTTGAAGTCTCCGACTACATCACAGTAGTGGACCCAGTCGACCTCCTGATCCTTATGGATTTGTCGGATTTGGGCCTCTGCCTGATTTCGCTGTTGGAGTAGTGATGCATCGAGAGAGTCTGTCATCTCCTTTTGAATGAGCTTCAGGGCTGCCGCCTGAGTTTCTATGGTTGTTTGGACACTGGAGGTGGCCAGCCTGTTTCGCTCATCCATGGTTTTCTGGACAGTGGCCAAGCTCACAGACAGTTGCTCCGAGAATTTCTTCTGCTGGGCTTTGAGCAACTGCTGACATTGGGCGGCTATGTCCGCCTTCTGAGCTGCTAGCGCAGTCTCGACTATCTCCTGAATATTTGGAGTAGGAGCATCTGAGACTTTCTTGACTGCGCCAGTCAGTTCGTCAACCTTCTCTGTTTGAGCCTTCGTATATTGTGCCCATTTGAGATGGACATCTTTAGCTAGGAGACGATTCTTGTCTCCTTGCTTCCTTATGGCTCGGTTGACAAACTTAGAGGACACGGTACCTATCGGCTTTATCTGATAGCAGGAGGTACCGAGCCTATGCTCAGAGGCAGCGAGTTGTTGCTGTCTAGACGATGAAGCAACAGGGGCGGCACCTGATTCCGGAGGAGGAGGTGGTGATTCGCCCTTCTCATTGGGAGTCTTTCCCTCAGCAGAATCTCCCTTTTCTGCATCCTTGGGTGCCTGATCATCATCTCCATCATCGTGATGAGAAGGCGGCGATGGGCTTCTGGCGGGTTGCGATGAGGACCTGAGCTCTAGAAGATAGAGCATTGCAGAGCGGAGGTCCTCGAATGAGGCTATGTCGGCGGGTTCCCCAAACCCTATCACCGACTGAATGTGTTGCTCCTCGGCCATTAGAGAGAGCGTAAAATGCTGCTGAATGAGATCGGCAAGGATATCCCAGTTCAGGAATCGTAGCAGCATCTGTGTCCTCGCCCTTATCGCAACATCAACCAAATCCTGATGTAGGGCAACTCCGCTTGATGGAAGGCCATTGTGGGTTCAAACTGAACCCTGGAGAGGATGATCTCCTCGACATTTGAAGGGGTCGATACAGGTGCCATAATATCAGAAATCTGCAAGAAATGTGTTAGCACTCGAAAATAGAGTAAGTTAGATACACAGATTTCAGATAGATAAGAAATTTGCCGTAATCGAAGAGCTTTAAAAAGATATAAGCAATCAACAGTATGCAGCAGATTAAGATGATGATCGAAATCTCTAAGTCGTAAAAGGCATAAAGTGTGTTTAGAGAGAAAAGGTACATATTTTATAAGATTTGAATGTCAAGGGTTTTAAGATGGACGATCAGTATAAAATCTCGCTTTTTCTGGGCGGTTCAGATTTGACTTTAGAAACAGAATTATTACTTAGTCGCCTCTAAACTAGACCCACGTAAGCTATGCACAATTAGAGTAAGGTGAGAAGACATGCATTAAATGCGTTGCAGGCAGCTTAAAGGATAAGACATTTTAAATGAAAACGGTTTCTGCTGACTTTATCCTTAAAAATTTATGGCGGAAAATAAATGCAAGTCATGCCACTGAATGCGAATGATTGAGTTATTAAATATGAGCATGCTTATGAGAAAATTAAAGAATCTAATATGCAAACCTCTTCAGTTGAACTTTTACGATCAGCTATTTACCGAAACGACTCAGGAGAATCTTCGTGGTACTGAAGGTACCATGTTCCCCCTTACTGAAGGAAATATTAGGTTAGGAATCGATACCTTCCTCCTTCGTATGTTGTTGCAGCTCTGTTTGTTTCTTGTGTGTCAAAACTTCTGATCTGTGTCCCGGCCTTTTTCTCCCTCTGGGTGGTCAGAGAACTGGAGAAAATAAGATTACAATCTCTCCACACAACTCACGCACGACGTCTCTTTCTTTTGTATATGTATGTGTTCTGTTTCTGAACAGAATACTAATATATATAGGCTTCAAAAGCCAATATTATATTAATATATTTTAGCCCATTAATTTAATTATATTCCTAATGGACTTCCACATAATTAGCCCATAATATAATTAATTAATCCACTGGGCTACTAATATTTATCAATTAATTGGCCCAGCCAATTAATTCCAGATAAATAACATTATTAAATAAGGTAAAAATTACATTAATCTATTAATAATGATTTCTTAGAGACAATAAATAACTAGGCAACTAATTGAGCCAAATTAGGGATCTAATACAAGAAATAAAGCAGGGTCTCAAATTAATTAATTATCTATGCTCAGCCTAGAGCAAAATTAATTACTAAACACAGATTCATTCCACTAGAGAATCTGTGCTGACTTACCCCTTTATCCCAAATTGAGCAAGGGCTTGTATTTTAAACTTAATAGATCTCTGTATTTAATATAGAACTATCCGTTGATTAATTAAGCTCACTGACAGCTTAAATTAATTAACATCTTATATTCCTGAGTAGTACCACTCGACCCTTATTAACACACCTGAATTTAATCAACTGGTCAGGTTTAGTTTGTTAATCCTTTTGAGTTCCTCAGGGGATATTATCAACCCATTTTACTAGGATACGGTTGCAAGATAGAGACAACCAGACTGAGCCACAAATAACTACTAACACCCAAGATACGTAAATCCGGTCGCGATGACGTTCACCATAGTAAGTCAAAGTGATAGATAGCTAAATGCACTCAGCTGAAGTCATACCAATCTTAAGATCAACTAAGTCACCGAGATCTTGGTTCTCCACTAAGGTCAGTTAGGAGAACATATCTCACTGTGATCCATCAATACACCACCTTAAGTGTACCAGTAAAGACAAGCAGCTAAGACAAGACACTTCTTATCTAAATTGCAGCTTAAACCGAAAACTTATCCTTAAGTTTTCTCAGCTGTGATAACTGTTTATATCTTGTTAGTTCAACCAATTTATGTTGTCTTCTGTGATACCCGACACACTACACAAATCTATAATATGGTACTTCAACCACGTCACCTCGATTTACGAATACTCGTATAATGTGGTACTTCCTGTCTATGTGTTTAGACGCCTTGTGAGATCTAGGTTCTTTTGAATTTGTCAATGCACCCGCATTATCACAATAAACCGTGATCGCCTTAGGCAAATTCTGAACAATATCAAGATCCTGGAGGAAATTTATGAGCCAAACTGCCTCTTTCGAAGCTTCTGAAGCTGCCACATACTCTGCTTCCATGGTTGAGTCCGCAATGCATTTCTGCTTTGCACTCCTCCATGAAATGGCTCCACCTCCCAAGGTAAATACATAACCCGAGGTAGACTTCTTCTCGTCTCTCAGCCTAGAAATCCGAGTCTATATAACCCAAAGACACTAGACTGTCTGACTGGTAAACAAGCCTATAAACTCTAGTCTGTTTAAGGTACTTGAGAATATGCTTGACCGCAGTCTAGTGTTCCTTTCCAGGGTTATACTGATATCTTGAGACCATGCCTACAGCATATAAGATATCTGGTCTCGTACAAAACATCGCATACATGAGGCTACCGACAACGGAAGCATTTGGTACTAGCCTCATACTTTCTATCTCTTCAGACGTTTTAGGGCACTGATTCTTGGATAGAAAAATGCCATGTCTGAAAGGTACTGAACCTCTCTTGGCTTTTTGCATGCTAAAACGAGCAATAACAATGTCAATGTAGGACACTTATGACAAGCTTAACATCCTTTTCTAGCGATCTCGGATAACCTTGATCCCAAGGATGTAAGCAGCGTCACCTAAGTCCTTCATTTGAAACTGCTCGGATAACCACGTCTTTACATCTGATAACACTTCAACATTGTTGCCAATGAGAAGGATGTCATCTACGTAAAATGCAAGAAACACCACTGATCCGTTAACACAAATACGGTACACACACCTCTTTTAGACAGGATACAAATCCATAGGATTTGACTACCTCGTCGAAAACTCTGGTGCCATAACCGAAAAGCTTGCTTAAGTCCATGAATAGACTTCTTAAGCTTCCAAGCTAGATGCTCTTCGCCCTCCTCCACATAACCATCTTGCGGTTTCATGTAGATGTCCCTACCTTTTTCAAGGTGACCGTTTAGGAATGCGGTTTTGACATATATTTGCCAGATCTCAAGGTTCATGTGAGCTGCTATGGCAATGAGAATCCTAATAGACTTGATCATTGCTACGGGCGAGAAGGTCTCTTCATAATCGATACCTTCTTTCTGGGTAAAACCCTTTGCCACTAGCCTGGCTTTAAATGTTGTGATCTCTCCATTCGGTCCTCTCTTTCTCTTATATACCCGCTTACTACCAATAGCCTTGCAGCCCTCAGGTAGTTCAGTGATCTCATATACATCCATATAAGTTATGGACTTAAATTCTGAGTCCATAGCGATTCGCCAGGAATCTGCATCTATATCTCCCACTGCTTCGTTGTAGGTCCAGGGATCAACGGTATCCTGTTCATCGTCGGGAGATGATCAGACGTCTCCCCAGTGAACATATACCGATCAGGTGTAAATATCATCCACCCACTACGTCGAACAATATCAGGTGTTGTGTTAACAGATTGTGCAGTTACTCGTGGAGTACTATCTTGCACAACTGGCTGTTCAAGTGGAACTCAACCACCTTGTAATTCTTCAAGGATGATGTCGACTCGAGACTTATGGTTACTAATGTAATCCTCTTCTAAGAACTGAGCGTTAGTGCTAATAACGATCTTCTGTTCTTCAGGATCATAAAAGTATCCACCCTATGTTTCCTTCGGATACCTTATGAATAACATCACTTCTGAACGTGATTCGGATTTGTCGGCTTGCCTATTTAACACATAAGCAGGACAACCCCAAATCTTTAAGTGGTGCAAACTAGGCTTATGCCCATTCCACAACTCAAAAGGGGTCTTTTATACGGACTTGGAAGGCACACGGTTCAGCAAGTATGCTGCAGTTTCTAGGGCATATCCTCAAAAGGAAACTGGCAAAGTTGCATAAATCATCATGGACCGAACCATCTCTAAGAGAGTTCGGTTCCTTCTCTCTGACACACCATTCTGCTTGGGCGTGCCCGGTGCTGTCAGCTGGGATGTAATCCCACATTCTGTCAAGTAGTCCTTGAACTCATTGGATAGGCATTCCCCACCATGATCAGATCGTAGTGTTTTGATTTCTTTACCTAGCTTCTTCTCCACTTCTGCCTTGAATTCATTAAAGGTTTCAAAGCAATCCAACTTGTAGCTAAGAAGGTAAACATATCCATACCTCGAGTAATCGTCAGTAATGTGACGAAGTACTCATACCCTCTACGAGCTTGTGTAGACATAGACCCACACAAGTCAGAATGTATCAAACTTAATACTTCTGTGGATTTATAACTCTTTGCCTTGAAAGGCCTAGTCATCATCTTTCCTTCCAAAGAGGTTTCGCAAGTTGGAAATGGTTCAACTTGGAGAGATTCCAATGATCCATATTCAACCAACCTTTGAGTCCTGTTAAGATTGATGCGACCTAGTCTTAATTGTCACAGAAAAGTTTGGTTTACCTTAGAAGACTCTTTCCTCTTCTTAGGATTTGATGATGAGGAAGCAATATTCACAGAACTATGCGGTTTACAAGTAATAGTATATAAAGATCCGTTTAATGGTCCACCACTGATAAAATCATCGTCTTTCATGATAGAAACTTCACTATCAAAACTTGATTTATAACATTCATGGTGCAGAGTTTTGAAACAGAAATAATGTTTCGCCTAAACTCATGCGCATATTAAAAATCTTTAAGTACTAAAACAGAACTATCAAAAGATAGATGCAAATCTCCAATGGCAATTGTAGGAACTTTTGATCTATTGCCTATTGAGACTACCACCTCGCCATTGCTCAATTGTTTTTTCTGCAAGAAATCTTGCAAGGTGTAACAAACATGATCAGTTGCCCTCGAATCCACTACCCATTCGTGGGTAAAAGAGGAAACCATAACAGTTTCTGTTACAAGGGCGACTCACGTGTCTTTCTGTTTTGCCTTGACATCTGGATTATAATTCTTCCAGTGTCCTTTCTTACCACTCTTGAAGAACCTTCCTTTCTCCTTAGACATTCGCATGTCACCGGTAAGGACCGTCTTCTTCCTCCCACTGCTCTTCTTAAAATGTCCACCCTTTACGCTCTTTTTCTGGTTTCCGCCCTTCAGAGGATTCCTTGAGCTACTGGTGATGTTCAAGACTTGAGCACCCTTACCTTTTCCTATAAACTCTTTAACCACTACCATATAATTGAGTAACTTACTCAGGGTAATCTCAATCTTAGACATAGTGGTCATAAAACAGAAGTTCTTATAGGACCTTGTAAGAACATTTATTGGGACGGTAAGATATCTCTTCCACTTTGTGAAATTATTTAAACCCGTTAGGGCTTGGTTGGTGAGACTGTTTAGCAACTCGGAAATTATTTGAACAAACATATCTGTAAAATATAATAAAAGCATGTAAGAAAGTTATATTTCCACATAATTCGTAATTAACCATCATTGTAACCTTTTGTAAAACCAATGATGTTAAATACTCGAATAACCCTAGAGATCACACTTGCAAGCCACTCAGGTGGACGTTTACTCCTGTACCCCTAGACCAAGCTATATACATAGCTCTCTAATTCCAATCCACTCCTAGGTTCTTAAGACGAATGGAATTAATAATCCGATATCTCTGGACCGTGTCACTATTAATATTAAAATGCGGGAAGGGACTTCTTAGGAAGTTGTACCCGCGGTGACATCTAAGCTTTAACCAATAATTTGACCGAATTAACATCAAATCCTCGAAATTGGCATACTTACGCGAACCATACCGCTTTCAATTTGATTTAATTGGCCATCTTATTTAATTATTATATGCTAGAGTACTAGTGTTTACTAGGCACGCAAGGCACTCAGGTGGACGTTTACGGCTTCGCTCCCACTACTCAATAATAATTAAATATTATATTAGAAAATCCATCTAATAAACTCGTGGTTCAAAAATACAAGCAAGCCACTCAGGTGGACGTTTACTTATATAATTGTTCCACTTTTGTGTAGGGTCCAATTAATGGAGGTCCGGTTAAATATTTAATTTCCAATTTAAATGGAATCCAATTAAATATTTAATTTGTTATTTGCTTAGTCTTTTTCTGAAGGAATATGAAAGGAAGAAATCGATACCTCCTCCTTCGTATGTTGTCGTAGCTCTGATTGTTGCTCCCGTGTCAGATCTTCTGATCTGTGTCCCAGCCTTTTTCTTCCTCTGGGTGGTCAGAGAACTGAAGAAAATAAAAATATGTCTCTCTCAAAACTCGCGTGCGTGAGTTATGATTTTTCTGTATTCTGTTCTGAACAGAATACTAATATATATAGGTTTCAAAAGCCAATATAATATTAATATATTTGTAGCCCATTAATTTAATTATATTCCAATGGACTTCCACATAATTAGCCCATAATATAATTAATTAATTTACTGGGCTACTAATATTTATCAATTAATTGGCCCAGCCAATTAATTCCAGATAAATAACATTATTAAATAATGTGAAAAAAAAACATTAATCCATTAATAATGATTTCTGAGAGACAATAAATTACTAGGCAACTAATTGGGCCAGATCAGGGATCCAATACAAGAAATAAAGCAGGGCCTCCAATTAATTAATTATCCATGCTCAGCCCAGATCAAAATTAATTAATTAACACATATTCATTCCACTAGAGAATCCGTGCTGACTTACCCCTTTATCCCAATTTGAGCAAGGGCTTGTATTTTAGACTTAATCAATCTCCGTATTTAAGATAGAAATATCCGTTAATTAATTAAGCTCACTGACAGCTTAAATTAATTAACATCTTATATTCCTGGGTAGTACCACTCGACCTTATTAACACACCTGAACTTAATCAACCGGCCGGGTTTAGTGTGCTAATCCTTTCGAGTTCCTCAGGGGATATTATCAACCCATTTTACTATGATACGGATGCAAGATACAGACAACCAGCCTGAGCCACAAATAACTACTAACACCCAAGATACGTAGATCCCGCCGCTCATTTGACGTTCGCCATAGTAGGTCAAAGTGATAGATAGCCAAATGCACTCAGCTGAAGTCTTACCAAGCTTAAGATCAGCTAAGTCACCGAGATCTTGGTTCTCCACTAAGGTCAGTTAGGAGAACACATCTCACTGTGATCCTTCAATACACCACCTTAAGTGTACCAGTAAAGACAAGCAGCTAAGACAAGCCACTTCTTATCTAAACTGCAGCTTAAACCGACAACTTCATCCTTAAGATGTCTCAGCTGTGTTAACTGTTTATATCTTGTCAGTTCAACCAATTTGTGTTGTCTTCTGTGATACCTGACACACCACACAAATCTAACTTCTATACAAGATAAAGGATAACATGTGCAAATATACATATTTATCAGATAGGAGAATAAAACAGTGGTAAGGACAAAAACACATTGTATACAAGCATAAAAGTGCTTCCAGTATACAAAATCCCAACAATTCTCCCACTTATACTAAAGTAAACTTTTAGTATACAATGTGTCTATATCTCAGCTATCTAGGTACAAACTAGTACCCAGCTATATCTTAGCTATCTATCCTTTCTATCACGACATCTTCTCCCACTTATACAAAAGTTTCTGTAGTCCTAAGTGGGGCATCTCTACCATCCCAAAGCCACGAACATGCTTCTCGTAAGCCGGGAGTGGTAAGCTCTTCGTGAAAGGATTAGCTAGGTTGACTTCAGTTCCAATTTTGTCAATCACCAGGTCACCTCGATTTACGAATACTCGTATAATATGGTACTTCTTGTCTATGTGTTTAGACGCCTTGTGAGATCTAGGTTCCTTAGAATTTGTCACTGCACCCGCATTATCACAATAAATCGTGATCGCCTTAGGCAAATTCTGAACAATATAAAGATCTTGGAGGAAATTCTTGAGCCAAACTACCTCTTTCGAAGCTTCTGAAGCAGCCACATACTCTGCTTCCATGGTTGAGTCCGCAATGCATTTCTGCTTTGCACTCCTCCATGAAACGGCTCCACCTCCCAAGGTAAACACATAACCCGAGGTAGACTTCTTCTCGTCTGACTGGTCAGCCTGGAAATCGGATCTTGTATAACCCAAAGACACTAGACTGTCTGACTGGTAAACAAGCCTATAATCTCTAGTCCGTTTAAGGTACTTGAGAATATACTTGACCGCAGTCCAGTATTCCTTTCCAGGGTTAGACTGATATCTTGAGACCATGTCTACGGCATATGAGATATCTGCTCTTGTACAAAGCATCGCATACATGAGGCTACCGGCAGCGGAAGCATATGGTACTTGCCTCATATTTTCTATCTCCTCAGGCGTTTTCAGGACACTGATTCTTGGATAGAAAAATGCCATGTCTGAAAGGTACTAAACCTCTCTTGGCTTTTGCATGCTAAAACGAGCAATAACAGTGTCAATGTAGGACACTTGTGACAAGCTTAACATCTTTTTTCTGGCGATCTCGAATTACCTTGATCCCAAGGATGTAAGCAGCTTCACCTAAGTCCTTCATTTGAAACTGCTCGGATAACCACATCTTTACGTCTAATAACACTTCAACATTATTGCTAATGCGAAGGATGTCATCTACGTAAAATGCAAGAAACACCACTGATCCGTTAACACAAATACGTTACACACACCTCGTTAGGACATGATACAAATCCATAGGATTTGACTACTTCGTCGAAAACGTTGGTGCCATAACCGAAAATCTTGCTTAAGTCCATGAATAGACTTCTTAAGCTTCCAAATTAGATGCTCTTCGCCCTACTTCACATAACCATCTGGCTGTTTCATGTAGATGTCCCTACCTTTTTCAAGGTGACCGTTTAGGAATGCGGTTTTGACATACATTTGCCAGATATCTAGGTTCATGTGAGCTGATATGGCAAGGAGAATCAGAATGGACTTGATCATTGCTACAAGGCAGAAGGTGTCTTCATAATCGATACCTTCTTTACGGGTAAAACCCTTCGCCACTAGCCTTGGCCTTAAACGCCATGATCTCTTCATTCGGTGCTCTCTCTTTCTCTTGTATACTCACTTACTACCAATAGCATTGCAGCCCTCGGGTAGTTCGGTGATCTTGTATACATCCATATCAGTTATGGACTCAAATTTCGAGTCCATGGTGCATCTACATCTCCCATTCGCTTCGTTGTAAGTCCAGGGATCCACGGTATCTTGTTCATTTGCCGGGAGATAATCAAACGTCTCCCCGGTGAACATACCGATCAGGTGTAAATATCACCCTCCCACTACGTCGAACGGTGTTAGGAGGCAGTGTTAACAGTTGTGCGATTACTCGTGGAGTACTATCTTGCACTACTGGCCGTTCAAGTGGAACTCGACCACCTTGTAATTCTTCAAGGATGATGTCGACTCGAGATTTATGGTTACTAGTGTAATCCTCTTCTAAGAACCGAGCGTTAGGGCTAACAACGATCTTCTGTTCTTTAGGATCATAAAAGTATCCACTCTTCGTTTTCTTCGGATGCCCTATGAACAACATCACTTCTGAACGTGATTCCAATTTGTGAACGTGATTCCAATTTGTCGGCCTGCCTATTCAGCACATAAGCAGGATAACCCCAAATCCTTAAGTGGTGCATACTGGGTTTGTGCCCGCTCCACAACTCGAAAGGGATCTTTTGTACCGACTTGGAAGACACACGATTCAGCAAGTATGTTGCAGTCTCTAGGGCATAACCCCAAAAGAAAACTAGCAAAGTTGCATAACTCATCATCGACCGAACCATCTCTAAGAGACTTCGGTTCCTTCTCTCTGACACACCATTCTGCTAAGGCGTGCCCGGTGCTGTCAGCTGGGATGTAATCCCACATTCTGTCAAGTAGTCCTTGAACTCATTGGATAGGTATTTCCCACCACGATTAGATCGCAGTGTTTTGATTTCTTTACCTAACTTCCTCTCCACTTCTGCCTTGAATTCCTTAAAGGTTTCAAAGCAATCCGACTTGTGGTGAAGAAGGTAAACATATCCATACCTCGAGTAATCGTCAGTAAATGTGACGAAGTATTCATACCCTCCACGAGCTTGTGTAGACATAGACTCACACAAGTCAGAATGTATCAAACTTAATACTTTTGTGGCTCTATAACCCTTTGCCTTGAAAGGCCTAGCCATCATCTTTCCTTCCAAACAGGTTTCACAAGTTGGAAATGGTTCAATCTTGGAGAGACTCCACTGATCCATATTCCACCAACCTCCGAGTCCTGTTAAGATTGATGTGACCTAGTATTAAGTGCCACAGACAAGTTTGGTTTACCTTAGAAGACTCTTTCCTCTTCTTAGGATTTGATGATGAGGAAGCAATATTAACAGAATTACGCGGTTTACAAGTAATAGTATATAAAGATCCGTTTAATGGTCCACCTCAGATAAAATCATCGTCTTTCATGATAGAAACTTCACTGTCAAAACTTGATTTATAACCATCCATGGTGCAGAGTTTTGAAACATAAATAATGTTTCGCCTAAACTCAGGCACATATTAAATATCTTTAAGTACTAAAACAGAACTATCAAAAGATAGATGTAAATCTCCAATGACAATTGAAGGAACATTCGATCCATTGCCCATTGAGACTACCACCTCGCCATTGCTCAATTGCCTTTTCTGCAAGAAACCTTGCAAGGTGTAACAAACATGATCAGTTGCCCCGAATCCACTACCCATTCGTGGGTAGAAGAGGAAACCAGAACAGTTTCAGTTACAAGAGCGACTCGCGTGTCTTTCTGTTTTTGCCTTGACATCTGAATAATAACTCTTCCAGTGTCCTTTCTAACCATAATTGAAGAACCTTCCTTTCTTCTTTGGCATTCGCATGCCGCCGATAAGGACAGTCTTCTTACTCCCACTGCTCTTCTTGAATTGTCCACCCTTTCTGCTCTTTTTCTGGTTTCCTCCTTTCGGAGGATTCCTTGAACTACTAGGGATATTCAAGACTTGAGCACTCTTGCCCTTTCCTATAACTTCTTTGACCGCTACCAAAGATTTGAGTGACATACTCATAGTAAACTCGTTCTTAGACATAGCGGTCCTTAAACAGAAGTTTTTATAGGACCTTTGCAGAGCTTTTATTGGGAGCGGTAAGATATCTCTTCCACTTTGTAAAATTATTTAAACCCGTTAGTGGCTTGGTTGGTGAGACTGTTTAGGAACTCGAAAAATTTCGAACAGACATATCTGAAAAATATAATTTAAAAGCATGTATGAAATTAATATTTGCACATAATTCGTAATTAACAATCATTGTAACCTTTTGAAAAACCAATGATGTTAAATACTCGAATAGCCCTAGAGATCACACTCGCAAGCCACTCAGGTGGACGTTTACTCGTGCACCCCTAGACCAAGCTATTTACCTAGCTCTTTAATTTCAATCCACGTCTAGGTTCTTAAGACGAATGTAATTAATAATCCGATATCTCTGGACCATGTCACTATTAGTACGCGGGAAGGGACTTCTCAGGAAGTTGTACCTGCGGTGACATCTAAGCTTTGACCATTAATTTGACCGAATTAACATCAAATTCTCGAAATTGGCATACTTACGCGAACCATACCGCTTTCAATTTGATTTAATTAGCCATCTTATTTAATTATTATCTGCTAGAGTACTCGTGTTTACTAGGCACGCAAGCCACTCAGGTGGACGTTTACGGCTTTGCTCCCACCACTCAATAATATTTAAATATTATATTAGAAAACTCATCTCACAAAACTCGTGGTTCAAAAATACAAGCAAGCCACTCAGGTGGACGTTTACTCATATAATTGTTCCACTTTTGTGTAGGGTCCAATTAATGGAGGTTCGATTAAGTGTTTAATATCCAAATTAATGGAATCTAATTAAACATCTAATTTAAAATTGCTTAGTCTTTTTATTCAAAAGGTTTGTTTTGAATCATGCATATCCACATAATTCCTAAAGCATGCAATTTCTAAGCACACATAATAAAACGTGCTCGTAAAAAACTAAAACATGCTTTAATACGACGTAAATCCTATTTACATGCTTTTCTAAGCGCAATTAATCACATAATCGCATGCTAAAGCATAATAAAAAATAAATACGCAAATAGGAAATTTAAAATCGTTATCGGGCTTAAAAACACGTAATCCCTAACTATTACATTTCCCGATCATGATACAGATCTTCGAAATCTTCAAAAATCTTCGAATCTGGAAACTGCGATTCGAAAATCGCTCGAAAAACTGCCATTGCCATGTCATCGAGGGTCCGCCACGTGATAGACACGTGGCGGTTTCTGTGCCGAGCCCGGTCGGCGAAGAGGGCCGACGTGGCGCGCCACGTCGGCATCGTCTTCTTCATCACCATCGCGCCGCCGCCCGCCCCGTCCGGCGTCGCCGCCGGCGCGCCGTCGACGGCCGCCGCCTCCCAGGCCAGGTGCCGCGACCTCCCCAGGCCCGGCCCGCCGCGTGAAATCGGGCTGGGAGCGCGGCAGCCCGCGCGATCTGCGCCCGTCGCGCTTGCGGCGGCAGCCGCCACGTCGCGCCGCCTGCTTCGTCATCCCTGACGTCTCCCGGACGTCTGCCGTGAAGAACAGCCGGCGCTGGCTCCTCAAACGTGAGAAAACGCGTCGCCGTGCGCCGCCATCTCCGCCGCTCTTTGCCGCTCAAAATTCGTCCTCTCCGAGCCGCGATTCGATCAATTGAAAGAGGGGAAACGTAATTGGAACACTCACGACCACCGGGTAACGGATTCCTGTCGAGATTAGTTCCTCAATTTCCCGAATTTCAAACGATTCGCCGGAACGAATTCATAACGAGTAGCCTACTTCAGACGTCAATTCTGGTCGCATCCGGGATCGGATGATCCTTTACAACCTATCGACGCGAAGCTCGTAAGACGATGATTCTAGCGGTTTAAGCCGATCGTCGATCCGACGTCGGATGCGCCGGGAATCTCCGCCGCAAGATGCGGCGGAACCCTAGCCAAACTAGGGTTTTCGCTCGAATTGGGGCTTTTCTGGACAGCACGACCACTTCTCCTTCCCGACGTAATTACGAACAAACCGGAAATTGTAATGGGTCGTGCGACCTATACAGACGAAGCTAACGAGAAGACGAACAAATCTGTCTGAACGGATCGGACAAATGATTCTGCACGCGCCCGCACGTGCCTCTGCAATCAGGCGCTCGTGTTCTGCCAGAAAACTAGGGTTCCGCCTTTTTTCCGTCTTTCTGCGCGTCGTGCCTCGATTTTCGTGCAATCCGGACCAAAATACAGTACAAAAACAGTAACACATTTGTCCAATCAACTACTCGTGGATTTTCTCACGAGAAAAACATTACAACGGGGTCAAAACAGTGGCTCGCAGGCCGCCCCAAACACGAAAAATAGCCCGATAACGACGGAATTGAAACCTAATCATGCATCTAACAGCAACAATCAGAGCCTAAACCAGGCTCTGATACCAATTGAAGGAATATGAAAGGAAGAAATCGATACCTCCTCCTTCGTATGTTGTCGTAGCTCTGATTATTGCTCCCGTGTCAGATCTTCTGATCTGTGTCCCGGCCTTTTTCTTCCTCTGGGTGGTCAGAGAACTGAAGAAAATAAAAATATGTCTCTCTCAAAACTCACGTGAATGAGTTATGATTTTTCTGTTCTGAACAGAATACTAATATATATATAGGTTTCAAAAGCCAATATAATATTAATATATTTGTAGCCCATTAATATAATTAATTAATTTACTGGGCTACTAATATTTATCAATTAATTGGCCCGGCCAATTAATTCCAGATAAATAACATTATTAAATAATGTGAAAAAAAAACATTAATCCATTAATAATGATTTCTGAGAGACAATAAATTACTAGGCAACTAATTGGGCCAGATCAGGGATCCAATACAAGAAATAAAGCAGGGCCTCCAATTAATTAATTATACATGCTCAGCCCAGAGCAAAATTAATTAATTAACACAGATTCATTCCACTAGAGAATCCGTGCTGACTTACCCCTTTATCCCAATTTGAGCAAGGGCTTGTATTTTAGACTTAATCAATCTCCGTATTGAAGATAGAAATATCCGTTAATTAATTAAGCTCACTGACAGCTTAAATTAATTAACATCTTATATTCCTGAGTAGTACCACTCGACCTTATTAACACACCTGAACTTAATCAACCGATCGGGTTTAGTGTGCTAATCCTTTCGAGTTCCTCAGGGGATATTATCAACCCATTTTACTAGGATACGGATGCAAGATACAGACAACCAGCCTGAGCCACAAATAACTACTAACACCCAAGATACGTAGATCCCGCCGCTCATTTGACGTTCACCATAGTAGGTCAAAGTGATAGATAGCCAAATGCACTCAGCTGAAGTCTTACCAAGCTTAAGATCAGCTAAGTCACCGAGATCTTGGTTCTCCACTAAGGTCAGTTAGGAGAACACATCTCACTGTGATCCTTCAATACACCACCTTAAGTGTACCAGTAAAGACAAGCAGCTAAGACAAGCCACTTCTTATCTAAACTGCAGCTTAAACCGACAACTTCATCCTTAAGTTGTCTCAGCATTGTGCTTGTTTATATCTTGTCAGTTCAACCAATTTGTGTTGTCTTCTGTGATACCCGACACACCACACAAATCTAACTTCTATACAAGATAAAGGATAACATGTGCAAATATACATATTTATCAGATAGGAGAATAAAACAGTGGTAAGGACAAAAACACATTGTATACAAGCATAAAAGTGCTTCCAGTATACAAAATAATAATTAAATATTATATTAGAAAACCCATCTAACAAAACTCGTGGTTCAAAAATACAAGCAAGCCACTCAGGTGGACGTTTACTTATATAATTGTTCCACTTTTGTGTAGGGTCCAATTAATGGAGGTCCGGTTAAATATTTAATTTCCAATTTAAATGGAATCCAATTAAATATTTAATTTGTTATTTGCTTAGTCTTTTTCTTCAAAAGGTTCGTTTTGAATCATGCATATCCACATAATTCCTAAAGCATGCAATTTATAAGCGTACATAATAAAACGTGTTCGCGAAAAATAAAACATGCTTTAATACGACGTAAATCATATTTTCATGCTTTTCTAAGCGCAATTAATCACATAATTGCATGCTAAAGCATAATAAAAAATAAATGCGCAAATAGGAAATTTTAAAATGTCGTTATCGGGCTTAAAACACTTAATTCCTAACTATTACATAGCCCGATCAAAATACAGCTCGTCGATCTTCAAAATCTTCGAATTTGAAAACTGCATCGAAAACTGCACCGTGCCACATCATCAGGGGTCTGCCACATGGCAAACACGTGTCATCAAGGGCTGACATGGCGCGCCAAGTCAGCGCGCCACATCATCATCTTCTTCAAAAAAAAAAAAACCACCGCCGCTGGTTCACTTACCGCCGCTGCTGTAGGCCGGTTCTTGGCCGACGGCCGACGTGATGGTGGTCGCCCGTCCACGGCGAGCCAGGAACCGACGGCCTCCTCCGCCGGAAGGCCCGCTGTTTGGCGCTGTAGACGCAGCAGCGCGCGACCGCGTGTGGTGACAGCAGCCCGCACGCCGCCGTGTAATTCTGTCCTTCCGCTGCTGTCTACCATCTCCCTCAGCCTGACCTTGTTCTGGCAAGGCCATGCCGCCAAGGCCCGTCGCGCGCCACCACTTGCAGCAGCGGGAATCGCTACCGCGCGCAGCCGCGACTACCGGCAACAGATGTGCGGCTGTCGCGCCTTCCCCGGTCCGATGCCGCCATCTTCGTCCTCTCCCGTCGCCCCTAGGCATGACCCACACATCTGGGTGGCCTAATTCTGGCGACAATTGCCGCCGCCGCGACGGGAATCAAGCGAAATTCGCATCCCGTCACCGGTGAATTTCACTACTCAAATTCATGCTCTCCGAGCCGCGATTCGATCAATTGAAAGAGGGGAAACGTAATTGGAACACTCACGACCACCATGTAATGGATTCCGACCGAGATTAGTTCTTCAATTTCCCAAATTTCAAACGATTCGTCGGAACGAATTCATGACGAGCAGGAAACTTCAGACATCAATTTCAATCGCATCCGGGATCGGATGATCCTATACGATATATCAACACGAAGCTTGTGAGACGAGGAATCCAGCGGTTCAAGCCGATCATCGATCGGAAACCGGATGCGCCGGGAATCGCCGTCGCAAGATGCGGCGGAACCCTAACTGAATTAGGCCGAATTGGGAATTTCTGGACAGCACGACCACTTCTCCTTTCCGACGCTATTCCGAACAAACCAAAAATCGAAATGGGTCCTGCGACCTATCTAGACGAAGCTAATGAAGACACGAACAAAACTATCCGAACGGATAGAATAAACAAGTCAGCACGCACCCCCACGCACCTCCTGAAGATGACGGTCGTGTTCTGCCAGAAACTAGAGTTTCGCCCTTTTCCGTCCTCCCACCTCGATTTTTGTGCATCCCGGACCAATTATAATACAAAAATAGTAAAATCACATAATATATAGGTCCTATGATCTACTCATGGATTTTCTCAAGAGAAAAACGTTACAACGGGGTCAAAACAGTGGCTCGCAGGCCGCCCCAAACACGAAAATTAACCCGATAACGACGGAAATAAACCTAATCATGCTCCTAACAGCAACAATCAGAACCTAATCCAGGCTCTGATACCAATTGAAGGAAATATTAGGTTAGGAATCGATACCTTCCTCCTTCGTATGTTGTTGCAGCTCTGATTGTTGCTCGTGTATCAGATCTTCTGATCTATGTCCCGACCTTTTTCTCCCTCTGGGTGGTCAGAGAATTGGAGAAAATAAGATTACAGTCTCTCCACACAACTCACGCACGACGTCTCTTTCTTTTGTGTATGTGTGTGTTCTGTTTCTGAACAAAATACTAATATATATAGGCTTCAAAAGCCAATATTATATTAATATATTTGTAGCCCATTAATTTAATTATATTCCTAATGGGCTTCCACATAATTAGCCCATAATATAATTAATTAATCAACTGGGCTATTAATATTTATCAATTAAGTGGCCCAGCCACTTAATTCCAGATAAATAAAATTATTAAATAATGTAAAACTTACATGAATCTATTAATAATGATTTCTGAGAGACAATAAATAACTAGGTAACTAATTGGGCCAGATCAGGGATCTAATACAAGAAAAAAAGCAGGGCCTCAAATTAATTAATTATTTATGCTCAGCCCAGAGCAAAATTAATAAATAAACAAAGATTCCTTCCACTAGAGAATCCGTTCTGACTTACCCCTTTATCCAAAATTGAGCAAGGGCTTGTATTTTAGACTTAATCGATCTGCGTATTTAAGAAAGAAATATCCGTTAATTAATTAAGCTCACTGACAGCTTAAATTAATTAACATCTTATATTCTTGAGTAGTACCAATCGACCCTTATTAACACACCTGAACTTAATCAACCGGCCGGGTTTAGTGTGTTAATCCTTTCGAGTTCCTCAGGGGATATTATCAACCCATTTTACTAGGATACAGTTGCAAGATACAGATAACCAGCCTGAGCCACAAATAACTACCAACACCTAAGATACGTAGATCCGGTCGCAATGACGTTCACCATAGTAGGTCAAAGTGATAGATAGCCAAATGCACTCAGCTGAAGTCTTACCAAGCTTAAGACCAGCTAAATCACCGGGATCTTGGTTCTCCACTAAGGTCAGTTAGGAGAACACATCTCACTGTGATCCATCAATACACCACCTTAAGTGTACCAGTAAAGACAAGCAGCTAAGACAAGCCACTTCTGATCTAAACTGCAGCTTAAACCGTCAACTTATCCTTAAGTTGTCTCAGTTGTGATAACTGTTTATATCTTGTCAGTTCAACCAATTTGTGTTGTCTTCTGCGATACCCGACACACCACAAAAATCTAACTTTTATACAAGATAAAGATAACATGTGCAAATATATATATTTATCAGATAGGAGAATAAAATAGTGGTAGGGACAAAACACATTGTATATAAGCATAAAATTTGCTTCCAGTATACAAAATCCCAACACTTACTATGTACTGTATGATTCACCCTACTGAATCAAGTACTGAGTGTGACTTCTGACCTGTCGTACTGAATTTTCTTACTGATTTGAGTCAGTAGGATCCAGTAGACCTAGCTCGACTAATAGTTCTCTGAATCTATTTTCGGCTAGCTGTTTGGTCAGTATGTCTGCCCTTTGCTTATCAGTATGGATTTTCTCCATCCTGATATCCTTCTTCTCGACATGATCTCGGATGAAGTGGTGTCGAATGTCCACGTGCTTGCATCTCGTATGGAGAACTGGGTTCTGAGTTATTGCAATTGCACTGGTGGAGTTGCAGTAGATGGGCACTTCATCTTGAGTAATACCATAATCTCGCAGTTGTTGTCGAAGCCAAAGGATTTGGGCACATCAACTTCCAGCAGCCATATACTCAGCTTCAGTAGTGCACGTCGCTACTGAATGTTGTTTCTTTGAGAACCATGATATTAGCATGCTGCCTAGAAACTGACATGTTCCAGAAGTTGACTTTCGATCTATCCTGCATCCTGCATAATCAGCATCAGAATAACCAGTTAGAATCAGATTATCATCAGCAGGATACCATAACCCTGCGCCAGGTGTTCCCTTCAGGTATCGCAGAATCTTCTTTGCTGAGTCTACCTCGAATTATGTGTTTACCTTGGGAGGTGGAGCCATTTCATGGAGGAGTGCAAAGCAGAAATGAATTGCGGACTCAACCATGGAAGCAGAGTATGTGGCTGCTTCAGAAGCTTCGAAAGAGGCAGTTTGGCTCAAGAATTTCCTCCTGGATCTTGATATTGTTCAGAATTTGCCTAAGGCAATCACGATTTATTGTGATCATGCGGGTGCAGTGATAAATTCTAAGGAACCTAGATCTCACAAGGCGTCTAAACACATAGACAGGAAGTACCACATTATAATTGGAACTGAAGTCAACCTAGCTAATCCTTTCACAAAGAACTTATCACTCCCACCTTACGAGAAGCATGTTCGTGGCTTAGGAGTGGTAGAGATGCCCCCCACTTAGGACTACAAAAACTTTTGTATAAGTGGGAGAAGATGAAGTGATAGATACGATAGATAGCTGAGAGATAGTTGAGTACTGGTTTGTACCTAGAACTGACACATTGTATACTAAAAGTTTACTTTAGTATAAGTGGGAGAATTGTTGGGATTTTGTATACTGGAAGCAAATTTTATGCTTGTAAACAATGTATTTTGTCCCTACCACTATTTTATTCTCCTATCTGATAAATATATATATTTGCACATGTTATCCTTTATCTTGTATAAAAGTTAGATTTGTGTGGTGTATCGGGTATCACAGAAGACAACACAAATTGGTTGAACTGACAAGATATAAACAGTGATCACAGCTGAGACAACTTCAAGATAAGTTGTCGGTTTAAGCTACAGTTTAGATAAGAAGTGTTGGGTGATGATTCAGTCCTCAGCAATGTTTTACATAGTGGGAAATGATCCTATCTTCCGTACTGAAATGCACTCAGTAGGCTTATACCCTGAGTGATCCTATGAAGATTTGAAGATCCCAAAACCCTATCTGATTGATGAACCATTCCTTTGTAATTGTTTTTGTCTATGAGGATTCAGACTCAGTAGACACTCTGCACTGGTTCAGGCGGTCAGTAGATTATCAGCCTCAGCACCGGATGTAGAAGACTTAGTATGTACTAGACTCAGTAGGAGCAGTTTATTGAAAGACTCAGTGGAACTGAACTCAGCAGGAGTAGTTCACTGAACTAAAAGCTGACCTTCAGTAGAATAAATTCAGTTCTCTCTACAGGATCAGACTCAGTAACGGCAGACAGTCTTCTGAACTGTCAGATCTTTTGAACAACAATTAGCATAGTCAAATACGAGGAAGAGAGAAGTCAGCTTCATTATGCATCGAAGTCTATTCTGTCTCAACTACTCTGCAAAACCTCGGCAAATGACAAGCCAACACCTGTCCTTACCTGCTAAAGCTGCAAGTCAACAACTTTCCGGAAAAGGAGGGAAAGGACACTGTCACCTTTTTCATAAGAGCCGTTAGCTACCAAAAGAGTGAGATAAAGGGATCATCGTCTCCAACAGATCTTTCCTAATCTCTTCTCTATAAATAGAGGGATGATTCAAGTTTTTTCATGCGCACGCAGAGAGCCAAAAAGCAATGAACAAGCCAACACACTCTCGAGCAAGAAAACGGAAAAACGAGCAAAAACAGAATATCGCATAAGTCTTCCGCAAGAACTTAAAGAACATTCTCCGGTGAAAGACTACCTTCTAGCTCTTAGGGAACTAAGCTAAACAGACATAAAAGCCTCTAGTATCCAAATCGACGATACACGAACTCAAAGCTACAACTCAGCTGTTCGTCGATCTAGAAGCCACTTTCTCGTTCCCTATCCCTCTAACCCTAAGCTCAACTGAATTTATCCATAGCTTAGACGAAGGGGTTCACCTTTGAACCTTATCCTTATTGTAAAAGGACCCCTTCATAGTTGGAGAAGTTTGTCAAACACTTTAGTTTGATACCCGTTGTAAACTGAGACTTGCTCAGTATAAATTCCAAGACGCGGCTTTGTCCTGTGTACAAGCTGACTGAGACTAACTCAGGATAATAAATAGCCTCCTGACCTTTCGGGACAGTGGACGTAGGATCCTGTGCATCCCAACCACTTTAAAAATCTTTGTGTCTCTTATTTACTATTGCATTGATTTTAACTGTTCATACTGAATATCATATCTTTAAAATCATTCAACTAAGTTTCAGCATACTTATCTGATTCACTCTTCTGAACTGAAACTGTTTTTAAGAAAACGTTTTTCCACTCAACTGATTTGGGCCTACACATTTCCGCACCACTAAACTCCATCTGAAGATACTGAATTCTGACTTAGTCAGCTAGCAGATCTCAAAAGAGTCAGTACCTCTTTGCCTTAACACGATTCAGAACAGCTATTTGGTCTGCTGAACTCTTTTAGTACGGCACACTCCTGAACGGGACTGTTCGTGTTACATGTTGAGAAATAGGTTTTAGGTGTATTCACCCACCCCTCTACACCTAAACGTGCTCTCGGGACCAACAATTGGAATCAGAGCAGGAGTTCTATAAGACTCTTGTTATCTTGAAACTGGTCTACTTGAACGGATTCGGAAAATCGTTTTCACTGCATATCACTCTTCATTCATATCATTATTTAACATGTCTGATATGTCAGGAATAAGAATGGTACCTATGTTCTCAGTAGAGAACTATGGTGTATGGCGAGTCGAATGGAGGCTCAATTTGACTTCCCTCCACGACAGCATGACCGAAGTACTTGAGGAAGGACCTATCGTTCCTATGATCGATAGTGTCGTGACTCAGGATCCAGCAGCTGGAGGAGGAATGGTGACCGGGAAGAAGATTCCCAAGGATAGAAGTCTCTTCACTCCTGAGGAGAAGAAACTTCACAATTTAGACCGAGTTGCCAGGAATGCCATACTAACCACTCTTAGTGATTCTTATCTCGGCAGGGTTCAGGAATGCAAGACAGCAAAAGAGCTCTGGGATGCTCTAGCGCTACTGAGTTGGGGGACTCAGAAGATCAAAGCTAACAAACTTGCGCTGGAACTCCAAAAACTGGAGAGTTTGTCTCTCATACCTGGTGACAAAATAGAAGATCTAAATGTCAGATTTACGAATCTGATGAACTCCATCAACGGGCTGGGAAAGACATTCTCCAACCGAGAAATGAATCTCAAGATACTGAGGGCACTGCCAGATGGACATTGGACTCCTTTTGCCACCTTATTACGCCATTCTGATCTAGATATTGCTACTCCTGACCATATCTTTTCAGAACTTTAGGCAGAGGAATTCGAGTTCGACAGACCTCAACGGAAGCAGCAAGCTGAAGCTGACACCAAAATTGACCATGCTTTCAAAGCATCGATCGGCCAAAGATCTCCCGCGTCAAGCAAAACGAACCTTCACTAACTGACATACAAGAAGGAAGTTTAGCACAGAAGTACGCGCTGCTCGCTGTAAAATATCAGAAGGAGAAGGAGAGGCGCAGAAAAGTGACTAAAGCCTATCGAGAAACAAAAGGTAAGTTCGAATATACACCAAAACGCGCTCCTGACTCGAACACTTCTGAATACAAGAAAAGAGATGACTTAGCACCTTCAAAAGAAAGCGAAAACAAAGAAGGAAGAGTCATCACTTGCTACAACTGCAAGAAGCCAGGACACTATCAGTATGATTGTCCTGAGCTCAGTAGTGCTGAACGGGCAGCACGCAAAGCAAGGAGAGAGAAGTTTGCCAAGAAGAGACAAGCTTACATTGCTGGCGAACTCTCAGACGACTTAGAAGAAGTCGACTCCTTCATGGATTCATCAGATGATGAAACTGCTTTCATGGCTTTGGAGCTTGAAGCTGAAGGAAGTACTTAAAAGTGTCTGATGGCAGGAGAAGAAGATGAGGTAAACTCTCATGCATCTTTTAACTCTCCTTCACACTGCACACATGACACTATTTCAGGTGCAGATGAGAATCTGGACGTCAGCTCAGCATATGAAGAACTATTAGACGAACGTATTCGGATGAGTCTCAGGCTCGGTAAGACTCTTCAGGAATGGATACCACCGAAAGTGGAGAATCGAGACTTTCTCGGGAGAGTCGGGTCTCTACGAGTCCGAAGGACTTGTGTTGAGACTCGGGGGAGGAGATAAACTCTCTGTTGGCCAAGTCTCGGCATCAAGAAGATCGAGATCTCGGTTCGACCAAGGACTTAACTCGAAAGATAACTGAACTGAGTCTACTAAGCAACAACTATCAGGACTTCAGACCAAGCACGGCACACTGAAGAAAAGTGATAATGTCTGGAGGAACCTGATGACTGAGAGGTACATGGGCGCTGAAAAGAAGCTGGAGGCTATGCTAGCAAGCAACAAGCCCAAGCACTATAAGGAAGGTCTTGGTTTCAGCCACGGTGCTTCCTCATCTGCCCCCGTACACTCAGAAGTGCGACTTGCTGATAGGTTTGTTCGAGGGGAAACAATAAATACTGAAATACTAGCCAAAAACAAACAAAAGATGAAGGCACCTCATCCTACACATCAACATTCTGACAAGAAGATCAGTACCAAAATACCCCAGTTCAGTCAAGGGGGAACTAGCAAATCCAAATGGGCTGATCAGTATGGACCACCTCAGCTGACACATCCTGCTCAGTATGGGTCATATTATTATGATCCTATAGTCAGAAGAGGACCCAAGAGTCAGAAGAAAAAGAAGAAAATTGCACAAAAGGCAAAGGTCAGCAGTCCACCAGCTCAGAAGATCCGGACTCCTGAACCCGAAAAGCCTAAGAAGTCAATTCGACCAGTCCAGTGGTCAAGTACATTGACTCAAGTGGAAAGAAGATGTCTGAGACCACCAGGGTCGTAAGACAAATTTGGGTTACCAAAACTAACATCTAAGGACCCAAAATCAAAAATAAAGGGTACCTGAATATAATTCTGTTTTGCAGGTGCACAAAGACCCATGGTACATGGATAGCGGATGTTCAAGACACATGACGTACCAAAAGAGTCTACTGAAGAATTATATCCCTGAAGAAGGACCCAGAATCGAGTTTTGAGACAACGCTAAAGGCTACACAAGAGGATTTGGAACACTCGGCATTGGGCCGCCAGGGTCCCCTAGAGTATCATATGTTGAAGGACTTCAAAGATAATCTTCTCTCTGTTAGTCAATTTTGTGATAACTCGAATAGAGTGATATTTGAGCCGGTTTTACGTGATGTTATTGATAAATCCATATGGAAAACAGTGTTATCAGGTTCGCGCAAGAAGAACATATATGTAGTTGACTGGAACTCAGCTGAACCTGATGCTTGTCTGTTGGCAAAAAACGACAACCGAACGGGGTGGCTATGGCACGGGAGACTTCGGTCATCTCAACTTTAAGACGCTCAACAAACTTGCAAGAGACACTCTAGCAAGAGGACGCCGAATGAAGTATTCAAAGCAAAGACACTCGGTGTGAAGCATGCTTGAAGGGAAAGCAAACAAGGAATCAAAATCCTCCTGTTCCATCTCCTTCCACCGATGGAATCCTTCAATGCTACATATGGATTTGTTTGGTCCAGTCTCTCCAGTGACGATCAGAGGCAAGAAATATGCTTTAGTGGTCATTGATGACTACTCGCGCTATACTTGGGTCATATTCATTGCCAACAAGTCTGACGTCAAAACAGAGTTACCAAGGCTTCTGAAAAGGCTCAGTGTCGAGAAGAACACCAAGATTATCAAAATCCGTTCGACGGAGGAACCGAGTTCCTCAATTTTATGGTGGAGGAGTTACGCAAAACGAAGGAATAAAGCATGAGACTTCAGTGCACGCACACCTCAGCAAAAGGGAGTTGCTGAACGAAAGAACAGAACTCTAAAAGAGGCAGCTAGAACTCTACTCGCAGACTCAGGACTCCCAACCAAATTATGGGCAGAAGCTACTGACACTGCATGTTACACTCAGAACCGATCACTACTGACAAAGCAACAGAAGAAGACACCATATGAACTATAGAACGGCAGGAAACCTTCTCTATCCTATTTCCATATTTTTGGTTGTTCGTGCTTTATCCACAATAATGGGAAAGATCAGCTGAAAACCTTTGATGGCAAGTCAGATCAGGGAGTGTTCTTAGGATACTCCCGGGTCAGCAAAGCTTTCAGGGTATTCAACTATCGAACCCTTTGCGTGGAGGAAAGCCCTCATGTTGTTTTTAATGAGTTTGCTACTGAAGACAGGAGTAATAACTCTAATTCTGAATCGAGGACATCGGTAGACGGACTACGGGATCTAAGCCTTAAAAGATAAAGTTGAAAAGATCCAGCTTTGTTGGGATGATGATTCGGATGAGGAAACCGAAGACAAGTTTACTGAATCTCAACCAAAAGAAAACGTAGGCCGAACAGATTGACTCTCCCGAACGAGTCAATCCCGGGTAACTCAGGTCGATGAAGAAACCACTAGAGGTAAGCGAGACCACTACGAGAATAACGACTCGGGGGAACATCTAGTAATGTTCTCGAGCCGAATGCCCCTCGAACACGGTGACTCGGTAGATCATGCTCTCACTCTTGAATTGCTTCAATTTCGAATAGTATAACCGAAATGCCTAACTCACCTACTATCTGTGTTGAACAAATTTCAGATGAAGAGCTGAAACATCGTAGATCGTGGCTAGACGCTCACACTGCTGATCTAATTATTGGAGATCCCTCAGCAAGTGTAAAGACAAGATCCAGATTTTGTCAAGGAGAAAGCGCATTATTTTCTTGCTTCTTGTCTACTGACGAACCTCAGACGATTGAGGATGCACTAAAAGATGCTGACTGGATCATAGCCATGCAGGAGGAGCTGAATCAGTTCACGAGAAACAAAGTTTGGGAGCTTGTTGATAGACCCCGGCATCAACATGTTATTGGAACTAAATGGGTCTTCAAGAACAAGCGAGATGAAAACAACGTCATAGTAAGGAACAAAGCAAGACTCGTGGCAAAAGGCTACTGTCAAGCTGAGGGAATAGACTTCGATGAGACTTTCGCTCCAGTTGCAAGATTGGAGGCAATTAGACTATTTCTGGCCTACGCAACACATCAAAGATTCAGAGTCTATCAAATGGATGTGAAGTCTGCGTTCCTGAACGGCGTGCTGAAAGAAGAAGTCTATGTGGAACAACCGTCCGGCTTTCAGTAGGGACATCAGGTTTATAGACTCAGAAAAGCTCTGTATGGGTTAAAACAAGCACCCAGGGCTTGGTACGATACCCTATCTGAGTTTCTTCTTCAGAAAGGTTTTCAGAAAGGCACAGAGAGACCGCACTGCTTCAAAGATACGACCCGGAAAACGATCTACTACTTGTGCAGATCTATGTGGATGACATCATCTTTGGATCAAAGAATGTCATCATGTGCCAAAAATTTGAGAAAATGATGAAGGACAAGTTCGAGATGTCAATGATGGGAGAAATGAACTATTTCCTCGGTTTTCAAGTTAAGCAATCTGAAAAGGGAACATTCATCAACCAAGGCAGATACACTCGAGACCTCATCAAAAGATTCGATTGCACATCCGGCAAACCTATCAAGATCCCAATGAACACGAACATGAAAATCGATCTTGATAAGGAGGGAGTATCAGTAGACCAAACTGAATTTCGCGCCATAATTGGTTCTTTATTATATCTAACAGCTACTCGCCCTGACATAACTTATGTTGTAGGTGTCTGCGCTCGATTTCGGGGCGAATCCCAAGCGAGTCATATGGACTCAGCAAAGAAGATTCTCCGCTATCTCAGAGGAACACCTGACATAGGTTTATGGTATCCAGCTGATGATAATATAGAACTAACTGGTTATTCTGATGCTGACTATGCAGGATGTAGAATTGACCAAAAGTCAACTTCAGGAACGTGTCAGTTCCTTGGCAGCAAGCTAATTTCATGGTTCTCAAAGAAACAGCACTCGGTAGCCACGTCAACTACCGAAGCCGAATACATGGCTACCGGAAGTTCTTTGCGCCCAAATCCTTTGGGCCGAGACGAGCGGCTACGCGACTATGACGTCATTCGAGAATGAAGTGCCGATTTTCTCGCGATAGTACCGGTGCCATTGCAATCACTCAGAACCCTGTACTTCACACAAGATGCAAGCACGTGGACATCAGACATCACTTCATTCGGGACCATGTCGAAAAGAAGGACATCAGGATGGAAAAGATCCATACTGATCGACAAAGGGCTGACATACTGACCAAGCCTCTAGCTGAAGCAAGATTCAGAGAACTTTGAGTAGAGCTAGGTCTGCTGGACCCTACTGACCCCAGTCAGTAAGAGGTTTCAGGAGAGGATCATTCAGTAAGGGGGAATGTTCGCTCTCAGTACTGAATAGTTTCAGTACATAGAGACTCAGCAACCATCTACACGAGGTATCAGCTGACTACGATGTTTAGCTGACAGGTTTGTGTATTAGTGAGGGAAGCACTAAAGAGGAGCTTCAACCTACCCTCGAAAGGAGTTAGCACCATTGGGTATCTGGACGATCGGGTGGATGACTACCTTTCAGTCTTCTGCGGGAAGCCCACGGCCTTCAGAGCGGCCTTCCCAAAGAACGCCATGCTTGCCTCGATGCAGGCACCGGCTTACATAGTCACTCAACTGCCGACGAGCCAAGCCGGCCATTTTCGATCAGTATCTAGGCCAAAGATTCACCGATGATGGCGATACATGATCGTGCCTGTATTAACTGGATCGAATTCTTCCTCCGAGAATTCATGGTCCAGGCTGCCAAGTTTGACAAAGCCTCATTCATACTGAGCGCTAAAGGAAAATTACTGTATGGGCTCAAGCTCTCAGTAATAATTGAAGATTTCTGCGGCGATGACTTATTTCAATGTGAAAAAGGTCAGGTTCCTTCACCTTCCACGACAAGACTTATTTCAATGTGAAAAAGGTCAGGTTCCAGAACCGCACCGCAGCACTTCAGTAAATAGGGTCAGGACCCTCAGCTCAGCAGACACTGCCTCAGAAGGCCGCGCCCATGAAGAAGCGGTCTCCTCAAGCAAAATCTCCTAAGGCACCGACCAAACGTCTGAAGAAAACATTCACTGACGTGCCTACTGAATCAGAGGCGACTGCTGAAGTTCCTGAGATCCCTACTGAACAGACACAACCACTGCAGCTGGTTGATGATTCTGAGTCCTCTGAAAAGACTCACTCAGTGGAGATGGCCATCTCCACTGAACAAGCACAAGAAGTGGACTAAGGGGTTCAGACTGAAGAGGTTCAGAGTGGTGATTTGGAGACTCTGGACAGTCCCCTTGACATCCCTCCACTCAGCAGTTTTCCATCTGCTGAGAAACAAACGTCCGCCATAGACATTGAAGATTCAGAAACGGTGTCTGAACAGGAATCGATCGGAATGGAAGCTACAGCTCTTCGATCTCAAGCATTCCGAGAGATTACTGAACTCATACCGGAGATTACTGGCTATCCTGATCTGATATCTCTTGCCAAGCAGGCCAGGCTCCACATGTTCCTAAGGTTTCAGGAGTGGCATCCTCAGCTCCGCCTCATCCTACACTACTCCTGCGACCAGCTACATAAGAAGGAGCAGTTCTTAAGGCAGCAAATAGGCTACTCCCAGCCTGCTGACCTTGGAACCTTCGACGATCTGAGGGCCGCAATATTGGCCCTGGCCGAATGATAGACAAGCAGTAACCGCTCTGCCCCCTCAGATGGGTCTGACCACGACTGTCAGGACCCCATGATTCAGGCCCTGAGAAGCCTGATGAGGAAACTCACCAGGACGAGGATACAACTACTCAAACAGACCTACCACTGCGTACCCTTGCTCCTGTTAAGTCGGCGGCTGGAACTTCGTCCTCGGCGAGCAGGCTCGGCTCTTCTTGCCGGAGTCGACCTACGAGTAGCGCCCGGCCCAGTAGGCCGACGCTCAAAGTCGGTGGCAAAGGCTCTCCGGGCCAAGGCACTCAGAATCGTGCCCTTGCCAAGGCTGTCCACAAGACATGGAAGCACACTGCTCAGGCCACTAGTGCAGAGCTTCAGGGGCTGAAGAAATCATTGTCAAAATTAGTCGCCCCTGATGTCTCCTCCATCGTATCAAACACACTGGCCCAGCAGAAAGCTGACTTTGAAGAACAACTCAGACTATTCCAAGAGGGACAGGCTAAACTACTTGCTGAATTCAAGGCCTCTCAGTCCCTTCATACGGAGTCAGTCTCCACCTTATCTCAAGCCAATGAGCTCCGTCTCACATCTATTCAGAAGGCTCTGGAGAATTCGGTCAGTCTGAAGCTGAATGAGTTCAAGGCTGCAGCAGACACTTCTCACCAGAAATACAAAGATGAACTGATTAATGAGAAGAATGAGCTGCACGAGGAGCTGAACAAGATCCACACTCGACTTGATGAGTTGTCAGCATCCTACAAAAGCCTAAACACTAAGGTAACTGTTCCTAACCCGGCTCAATTTGCTGATGCCAAAAAGGGGGAAAAGAATAAGAAGCTTGAAAAGGAAAAGACACCTGAAAAGCAGCCATCAAGCAAGGGGGAAGAGAAAACCCGTAAGGCTCAGAACGAGGCACCAAAGTCTTCAAGGAAGACAAGGTCGATGGGCTGGAGCAAGCATCGAACCGACCGGGTGAGGCCCGTGGTGTCTCTATTGGAATCCCAACGAGGGACTCGTCCCCAAGTGGCTCGGGAACCGAAACACAAGCAACTCGGGCAACTCGGACCCCGTTGGATATGGTCAAAGAAATTGCTTGAGTATGCTTGAGGAGGATGAGTCCGAAGAGGAAGAGGCACCTCTCCCACCTCCGGTAGAAGGCAAAGGCAAGAAAGCCTTGAAACTCCCGACCCCTCCCTCCAAGAAACGAAGAGATATATAAGTAAGGAGGAGGCGGCTCGGATCGCACTGATGAAAAGCTAGCCGGGGAGATAGCGAGGAGCGGCGGCGAATAAGCTCCAAGGCCAAAACCACAACTGCCAAAACTAAAGCTCCTGCTCGTGGAGGAAAGAAGAAAGCTCCTGCTAGGCTGCCTCCCAGAAAACTGGTACTTCAGGATGATGAAGACAGGGAGCAGTAGCAACAACAGAAAAGTACTGAGAAGCAGGGTACATCTAAAGACAAATCTAGTACCCCTGCTGACTCAGAAGAACAGTCGTCTCAGAAGCTCTCATACACAAGATCAAAAGAACAAGATGCTGAGATCGAGGCCATCTTTGCTCAGATGGATTGGTATCTTTACAGAGGAGAAGAGGAGAGACAGATAGAAGCTGCCAGACATAGGATTCATATGGCAGACTTAGATGCACTCAGAATCCACACTAAACAAGAGGCCAAGCTGAGAGTACCTTCCAAAGCTGATATTCCATACAAATACAGAAGGTTCAGGAAGCCAACGGACATGAAGATTCAGAGATGGCCTAGGACGGATGAGTGGATTCTTGCTCAGTTTACTCAGAGATGGGAATCACAGAAAATAGAATTCATCAAGAGGAATTATTTTTGGAATTTCTGGTCAGATAAGACAAAGGCTGATGCCTACGAGGAATGGATGATAATCACTGAACCGGACTTATATCACTACATGGAAAATGCTGTAAGAGCAAACATTGAAGTCAAGGTTCACGAACCTGCACTCGCCACCACCAAGAAGACTTGATGATTCTATTCACTTTGGAGTGATAGAGAAGGAAGTGAAGGATCTTTGTTGCACACAAAGGACTTGAAGAAGATGAGCCGGCGGACTTCGCCGAGTATCTGAAGCTGAGGAAGTACACCTACAGAATGTATGGACTGCCCCTTCCCAAGACTCAATCGCAAAATTTCATGGACAGGATCAAGCAGTACAAGCGTTCATAGTTCTTAGACTTTTCTTGTACTTTCCTAGCTTGGCAAGAGATGTATCTGTACTGAACTTTCTTTATCTGATATACATATCTCTTTCTTTGGCTTTGACAATACCTCATTGTCTCTATAAGCCATGTTCTGTTTTTATGCTTAACACTCAGAATCACTGAAGTGATTACTGACACACACTCACTTGTTGATCTTTTGTCAGTAGCTGCTGAGATTCTGTTAGACTAGCTGATATGTTATAGAGGGAAATTGTTTCCTTGTAATAAGGGAAATTGTTAAGACAAGGTTATGCTTAATCTTTTTTATTCTGACTCCCTGCTCTGCTCCCTTCAGTAGTCTAGAACTTGCAGAACAACTCCACTGATTCTTCTTGTAATATTGTAAGGAGCTCTGTTTCTGTATAAGTTTAGTGCTTTGATAGCATAGATAGTGTTATATTTTTTTTGATAGTGTTAGGTTTTGGCATCATCAAATAGGGGGAAATTGTTGGGTGATGATTCAGTCCTCAGCACGGTTTTACATAGTGGGAAATGATTATATCTTTCGTACTGAAATGCACTCAGTAGGCTTATACCCTGAGTGATCCTATGAAGATTTGAAGATCCCAAAACCCTATCTGATTGGTGAACCATTCCTTTGTAATTATTTTTGTCTCTGAGGATTCAGACTCAGTAGACACTCTGCACTGGTTCAGGCGGTCAGTAGATTATCAGCCTCAGCACCGGATGTAGAAGACTCAGTATGTACTGGACTCAGTAGGAGCAGTATATTGAAA
This sequence comes from Lavandula angustifolia, assembly GCA_028984105.1. Taxonomy (NCBI): domain Eukaryota; kingdom Viridiplantae; phylum Streptophyta; class Magnoliopsida; order Lamiales; family Lamiaceae; genus Lavandula; species Lavandula angustifolia. The sequence continues at coordinate 29,334,599 of CM054814.1, read as the reverse complement.
GACTCAGTGGAACTGAACTCAGCAGGAGTAGTTCACTGAACTAAGAGCTGACCTTCAGTAGAGTAAATTCAGTACTCTCTACGGGATCGGACTCGGTAATGATGGCGCAGATCTTACGAACTGCCGGATCTTTTGAACAACAATTAGCATAGTCAAATACGAGGAAGAGAGAAGTCAGCTTCATTATGCCTCAAAGTCTGTTCTGTCTCAACTACTCTGCAAAACCTCAGCATATAACAAGCCAACACCTGTCCTTACCTGCTAAAGCTGCAAGTCAACAACTTTCCGGAAAAGGAGGGAAAGGACACTGTCACCTTTTTCAAAAGAGCCGTTAGCTACCAAAAGAGTGAGATAAAGGGATCATCGTCTCCAACGGATCTTTCCTAATCTCTTCTCTATAAATAGAGGGATGATTCAAGTTTTTTCATATATACGCAGAGAGCCAAAAAGCAATGAATGAGCCAACACACTCTCGAGCAAGAAAACGGAAAAACGAGCAAAAACAGAATATCGCATAAGTCTTCCGCAAGAACTTAAAGAACATTCTCCGGCGAAAGACTACCTTCTAGCTCTTAGGGAACCAAGCTAAACAGATATAAAAGCCTCTAGTATCCAAATCGACGATACACGAACTCAAAGCTACAACTCAGTTGTTCGTCGATCTAGAAGCCACTTTCTCGTTCCCTATCCCTCTAACCCTAAGCTCAACTGAATTTATCCATAGCTTAGACGAAGGGGTTCACCTTTGAACCTTATCCTTATTGTAAAAGGACCCTTTCATAGTTGGAGAAGTTTGTCAAACACTTTAGTTTGATACCCGTTGTAAACTGAGACTTGCTCAGTATAAATTCCAAGACGCGGCTTTGTCCCGTGTACAAGCCGATCGAGACTAACTCGGGATAATAAATAGCCTCCTGACCTTTCGGGACAGTGGACGTAGGATCCTGTGCATCCGAACCACTTTAAAAATCTCTGTGTCTCTTATTTACTATTGCATTGATTTTAACTGTTCATATTGAATATCATATCTTTAAAATCATTCAACTAAGTTTCAAAGATACTTATCTCGATTCACTCTTACGAACCGAAACCGTTTTTAAGAAAACGTTTTTCCACTCAACCGATTTGGGCCTACACATTTCCGCACCACCGAACTCCATCCGAAGATGCCGAATTCGACTTAGTCAGCTAGCAGATCTCAAAAGAGTCAGTACCTCTTTGCCTTAACACGATTCAGAACAGCTATTTGGTCTGCTGAACTCTTTCAGTACGGCACACTCTTGAACGGGACTGTTCGTGTTACAAGTTGAGAAATAGGTTTTAGGTGTATTCACCCCCCCCCCTCTATACCTAAACGTGCTCTCGGGACCAACAAGAAGTGGCTTGTCTTAGCTGCTTGTCTTTACTGGTACACTTAAGGTGGTGTATTGATGGATCACAGTGAGATGTGTTCTCTTAACTGACCTAAGTAGAGAACTAAGATCTCGGTAACTTAGCTGGTCTTAAGCTTACCAAGACTTCAGCGGAGCACATTTGGCTATCTATCACTTTGATCTACTATGGTGAACGTCATCGCGACCGGATCTACGTATCTTGGGTGTTAGTAGTTATTTGTGGCTCAGTTCGGTTTGTACGTATCTTGCGGTCGTATCCTAGTAAAATGGGTTGATAATATCCCCTGAGGAACTCGAAAGGATTAGCACACTAAACCCGGCCGGTTGATTAAGTTCAGGTGTGTTAATAAGGTCGAGTGGTACTACTCAGGAATATAAGATGTTAATTAATTTAAGCTGTCAGTGAACTTAATTAATTAACAGATATTTCTATCTTAAATACGGAGATCGATTAAGTCTAAAATACAAACCCTTGCTCAATTTGGGATAAAAGGGGTAAGTCAGCACGAATTCTCTAGTGGAATGAATCTGTGTTTATTAATTAATTTTGCTATGGGCTGAGCATAGATAATTAATTAATTTGAGGCCCAACTTTACTTCTTGTATTAGATCCCTGATCTGGCCCAATTAGTTGCCTAGTTATTTATTGTCTCTCAGAAATCATTATTAATGGATTACTGTATTTTTTACATTATTTAATAATGTTATTTATCTGGAATTAATTGGCTGGACCAATTAATTGGTAAATATTAGTAGCCCAGTGGATTAATTATATTATGGGCTAATTGTGTGGAAGCCCATTATAAATATAATTAAATTAATGGGCTACAAATATATTAATATTATATTGGCTTTTGAAGCCTATATATATTAGTATTCTGTTCAGAAACAGATTACACACACACATGAGATAGACGTGAAGGATAATTGAGGGTTAGGAACGATTACCTTCCTCCTTCGTATGTTGTTGCAGCTCTGATTGTTGCTCGTGTGTTAGATCTTCTGATCTGTGTCCCGACCTTTTTCTTCCTCTGGGTGGTCAGAGAACTGAAGAAAATAATATTTTTGTCACTCATACTCACGGTAGGCGTCTCCAATTTTTGTGAATATGTGTCTATTTCTAAACAGAATACTAATATATATAGGCTTCAAAAGCCATTCAAAAGCCAATATAATATTAATATATTTGTAGCTCATTAATTTAATTATATTTCTAATGGGCTTCCACATAACCAGCCCATAATATAATTAATTAATTTACTGGGCTACTAATATTTATCAATTAATTGGCCCAGCCAATTAATTCCAGATAAATAATATTATTAAATAATATAAAAATACATTAATCTATTAATAATGATTTTTGAGAGACAATAAATAACTAGGCAACTAATTGGGCCAGATCAGGGATCCAATACAAGAAATAAAGCTGGGCCTCAAATTAATTAATTATCCATGCTCAGGCCAGAGCAAAATTAATTAATAAACACATATTCATTCCACTAGAGAATCCGTGCTGACTTACCCCTTTATCCCAAATTGAGCAAGGGCTTGTATTTTAGACTTAATCGATCTCCGTATTTAAGATAGAAATATCCGTTAATTAATTAAGCTCACTGACAGCTTAAATTAAGTAACATCTTATATTCCTGAGTAGTACCACTCGACCTTATTAACACAACTAAACTTAATCAACCGGCCGGGTTTAGTGTGCTAATCCTTTCGAGTTCCTCAAGGGATATTATCAACCCATTTTACTAGGATACGGCTGCAAGATACAGACAACCAGCCTGAGCCACAAATAACTACTAACACCCAAGATACGTAGATCCGGTCGTGATGACGTTCACCATAGTAGGTCAAAGTGATAGATAGCCAAATGCACTCAGCTGAAGTCTTACCAAGCTTAAGACCAGCTAAGTCACGGAGATCTTGGTTCTCCACTAAGGTCAGTTAAGAGAACACATCTCACTGTGATCCGTCAATACACCACCTTAAGTGTACCAGTAAAGACAAGCAGCTAAGACAAGCCACTTCTTATCTAAACTGCAGCTTAAACCGACAACTTATACTTAAGTTGTCTCAGCTGTGATAACTGTTTATATCTTGTCAGTTCAACCAATCTGTGTTGTCTTCTATGATACCCGATACACCACACAAATCTAACTTTTATACAAGATAAAGGATAACATGTGCAAATATATATATTTATCAGATAGGAGAATAAATTAGTGATAGAGACAAAACACATTGTATACAAGCACAAAATTTGCTTCCAGTATACAAAATCCCAACAAGACGCACGGCGTTGATGTGGGAGAGACAGTAATCATAATTTTCTCGAGTTCTCTGACCACCCAGAGGGAGAAAAAGGCCAGGACACAGATCAGAAGATCTGACACACGAGCAACAATCAGAGCTGCAATAACATACGAAGGAGGAAGGTAATCGTTCCTAACCTTATCTTTCCTTCAATTGGTATCAGAGCTAGGTTTAGGCTTTGATTGTTGATGTTAGGTGTATGATTAGGGTTCAATTACGTCGTTATCGGGCTAATTTCATGTTTGGGCGGCCTGCGAGCCACTGTTTTGACCCCGTTGTAATGTTTTTCTCGTGAGAAAATCCACGAGTAGATGATAGGACCTATATGTTATGTGATTGTACTGTTATTGTACTGTAATTGGTCCGGGAGGCAACAAAATCGAGGCGCGACGGCGTGGAAAGACGGAAAAGGCGAAACCCTAGTTTCTGGCAGAACACGACCACCAACTTCAACAAGCGTGTGGGAGCGTGTGCCAAATTATGTTTTCGATCCGTTCAGCTAGTTTTGTTAGTTTTTTCGTTAGCTTCGTCTGGATAGGTCGCACGACCCATTCCGATTTCTGGTTTGTCCGAAATAGCGTCGGAAATGAGAAGTGGTCATGCTGTCCAGAAATCCCCAATACGGCCGGAAAACCCTAATTCGGCTAGGGTTCCGCCGCATCTTGCGGCGACGATTCCTGGCGGGTCCGAGGTCCGATTTTCGATCGGCTTGAACCGCTGGATTCCTCGTCACACAAGCTGCGTGTTGATATGTCGTATGGGATCATCCAATCCCAGATGCGACCGGAATCAACGTCTGAAGTTCGTTGCTCACAATGAATTTTTCCGGCGAATCGTTTCAAAATTGAGGGATATTGTTAGACGATTTCGGCTGGAATCCGTTCATGGTGGCCTAAAATCGTCCAAGGATCATTACCCATGAATCAATTGAACGAATCGCGGATCGGAAAGAGGTAATTTCACACCGGTGGAGCAGGCGGTGATGGGTTAAGCAATCGCGCGGATTCCCATCGCGGTGGTGGAAATTGCCGGCCGTTTGGCACGGCCCAGACATCTGGACGACGTCAGGGGTCAGCGGGGATGGTGGCGGAGGGCCGGGGACAACCGGGAATGCACGGCGGCGCGTGTGCTGCCGGCGGTGTCGCGCCCACGCGCAGAATCTGCACCGCCGCAGGTGGCATCTCAGCACGGGGCAGCCGATTCCCGGCTCGCCGTCGTCCGGCACTCCTCCAGGGGCAGGCGGCCGGCCGGGAATCGGCCTGTAATGGCGGCGGCAGTTCGTTGAAGAAGATGCTGACGTGGCGCGCTGACGTGGCGCGCCACGTCAGCCCCTGTTGACACGTGTCTGCCACGTGTCTGACATGTGGCAGACGACCCTGATGATGTGGCGATGCAGTTTTCAATTCAGTTTTCAATGCACTTTCCAGATTCGAAGATTTTGAAGATTTCGAAGATCTGTATTTTGATCGGGCAATGTAATAGTTAAGAATTACGTGTTTTAAAGCCCGATAATGACGTTTTAAATTTCCTATTTGCGCATTTATTTATTATTATGCTTTAGCATGCGATTATATGATTAATTGCGCTTAAAAAAGCAAGTAAATATGATTTACGACATATTAAAGCATGTTTTTATTTTTCGCGAGCACGTTTTATTATGTGCGCTTAGAAATTGCATGCTTTAGGAATTATGTGGATATATGCATGATTCAAAACGAACCTTTTGAAGAAAAATACTAAGCAAATAACAAATTAATTATTTAATTGGATTCCATTTAAATTGGAAATTAAATATTTAATCGGACCTCCATTAATTGGACCCTACACAAAAGTGGAACAATTATATAAGTAAACGTCCACCTGAGTGGCTTGCTTGTATTTTTGAACCACGATTTTTGTGAGATAGGTTTTCTAATATAATATTTAATTATTATTGAGTAGTGGGAGCGAAGCCGTAAACGTCCACCTGAGTGGCTTGCGGGCCTAGTAAACACGAGTACTCTAGCAGATAATAATTAAATAAGATGACCAATTAAATCAAATTGAAAGCGGTATGGTTCGCGTAAGTATGCCAATTTCGAGAATTTGATGTTAATTCGGTCAAATTAATGGTCAAAGCTTAGATGTCACCGCGGGTACAACTTCCTGAGAAGTCCCTTCCCGCATTTTTAATATTAATAGTGACATGGTCCAGAGATATCGGATTATTAATTTCATTCGTCTTAAGAACCTAGGCGTGGATTGGAATTAAAGAGCTAGGTATATAGCTTGGTCTAGGGGTACACGAGTAAACGTCCACCTGAGTGGCTTGCGAGTGTGATCTCTAGGGCTATTCTAGTATTTTTTAACATCGTTGGTTTTACAAAAGGTTACAATGATAGTTAATTACGAATTATGTGCAAATATTAATTTCATACATGCTTTTAAATCACATTTTTCAGATATGTCTGTTCGAAGTTTTTTTCGAGTTCCTAAACAATCTCACCAACCATACTCTAATGGGTTTAACAATTTTATATAATTTCAAAGAGTGGAAGAGATATCTTACCTCTCCCAATAAAAGCTCTGCAAAGGTCTTATAAGAACTTCTGTTTTAGGACCGCTATGTCTAAGAACGAGTTTACTATAAGTATATTACTCAAATCTTTGGTAGCGGTCAAAGAGGTTATAGGAAAGGGCAAGAGTGCTCAAGTCTTGAATATCCCTAGTAGTTCAAGGAATCATCCGAAAGGCGAAAACCAAAAAAAGAGCAGAAAGGGTTGTCAATTCAAGAAGAGCAGTGGGAGTAAGAAGACGGTCCTTATCGGCGGCATCTGAATGCAAAAGAAGAAAGGAAGGTTCTTCAATTATGGTAAGAAAGGATACTGGATGAGTTATTATCCAGATGTCAAGGTAAAACAGAAAGAGACGCGAGTCGCTCTTGTAACTGAAACTGTTTTGGTTTCCTCTTCTACCTATGAATGGGTAGTGGACTCGGAGGCAACTGATCATATTTGTTACACCTTGCAAGGTTTCTTGTAGAAAAGGCAATTGAGCAATGATGAGGTGGTAGTCTCAATGGGCAATGGATTGAAAGTTCTTGCAATTGCCATTGGAGATTTACATCTATCTTTTGATAGTTATGTTTTAGTACTTAAAGATGTTTAATATGTGCCTGAGTTTAGGCGAAACATTATTTCTGTTTCAAAACTCTGCACCATGGATGGTTATAAATCAAGTTTTGATAGTGAAGTTTCTATCATGAAAGACGATGATTTTATCTGTGGTGGACCATTAAACGGATCTTTATATACTATTACTTCTAAACCGCGTAGCTCTGTTAAAATTGCTTCCTCATCATCAAATCCTAAGAAGAGGAAAGAGTCTTCTAAGGTAAACCAAACTTATCTGTGGCACTTAAGACTAGGTCACATCAATCTTAATAGGACTCAAAGGTTGGTGGTATATGGATCATTGGAGTCTCTCCAAGTTGAACCATTTCCAACTTACGAAACCTGTTTGGAAGGAAAGATGATGACTAGGCCTTTCAAGGCAAAGGGTTATAAAGCCACAGAAGTATTAAGTTTGATACATTCTGACTTGTGTGGGTCTATGTCTACACAAGCTCGTAGAGGGTGTGAGTACTTCTTCACATTTACTGACGATTACTCGAGGTATGGATATGTTTACCTTCTTCGCCACAAGTTGGATTGCTTTGAAACCTTTAAGGAATTCAAGGCAGAAGTGGAGAAGAAGCTAGGTAAAGAAATCAAAACACTACGATCTGATCGTGGTAAGGGAATACCTATCCAACGAGTTCAAGGACTACTTGACAGAATGTGGGATTACATCCCAACTGACAGCATCGGGCACGCCTCAGCAGAATGGTGTGTCAGAGAGAAGGAACCGAAGTCTCTTAGAGATGGTTCGGTCGATGATGAGTTATGCAACTTTGCCAGTTTCCTTTTGGGGATATGCCCTAGAGACTGCAGCATACTTGCTGAACCGTGTGCCTTCCAAGTCGGTAGGAAAGATCCCTTTTGAGTTGTGGAGCGGGCACAAACCCAGTACGCACCACTTAAGGATTTGGGGTTATCCTGGTTATGTGCTAAATAGGCAGGCCGACAAATTGGAATCACGTTCAGAAGTGATGTTGTTCATAGGGCATCCGAAGGAAACGAAGGGTGGATACTTTTATGATCCTAAAGAACAGATGACCGTTGTTAGCCCTAACGCTCAGTTCTTAGAAGAGGATTACATTAGTAACCATAAATCTCGAGTCGACATCATCCTTGAGGAATTACAAGGTGGTCGAGTTCCACTTGAACAGCCAGTTGTGCAAGATAGTACTCGACGAGTAACTGCACAATCTGTTAACACATCACCTGACACTGTTCGACGTAGTGGGAGGGTGATATTTACACCTGATCGGTATATGTTCACTAAGGAGACGTTTGATGATCTCCCGACAAATGAACAAGATACCGTGGATCCCTGGACTTACAACGAAGCAGTGGGAGATGTAGATGCAGATTCCTAGCGAATCGTCATGGACTCAGAATTTAAGTCCATAATTGATATGGATATATACGAGATCACTGAACTACCTGAGGGCTGCAAGGCTATTGGTAGTAAGTGAGTATACAAGAGAAAGAGAGAGGACAGAATGGAGAGATCATGGTGTTTAAGGCCAGGCTAGTGGCGAAGGGTTTTTACCCAGAAAGAAGGTATTGATTACGAAGAGACCTTCTCATCTGTAGTAATGATCAAGTCCATTCGGATTCTCCTTGCCATAGCAGCTCACATGAACCTAGAGAACCAATGATGTAAGCAGCTTCACCTAAGTCCTTCATTTGAAACTGCTCGGATAACCACATCTTTACGTCTGATAACACTTCAACATTGTTGCCAATGAGAAGGATGTCATCTACGTAAAATGCAAGAAACACCACTGATCCGTTAACACAAATACGGTACACACACCTCGTTAGGACAGGATACAAATCCATAGGATTTGACTACCTCGTCGAAAAATGTTGGTGCCATTACCGGAAAACTTGCTTAAGTCCATGAATAGACTTCTTAAGTTCCAAACTAGATGCTCTTCGTCCTTCTTCACATAACCATCTGGTTGTTTCATGTAGATGTCCCTACCTTTTTTCAAGGTGACCGTTTAGGAATGCGGTTTTGACATACATTTGCTTTACAAAAGGTTACAATGATGGTTAATTATGAATTATGTGCAAATATAACTTTCTTACATGCTTTTATTATATTTTTCAGATATGTTTGTTCGAATAATTTTCGAGTTTCTGAACAGTCTCACCAATCAAGCCCTAACGGTTTAAATAATTTCACAAAGTGGAAGAGATATCTTACCTTCCCAATAAATGCTCTGCAAAGGTCCTATAAGAACTTCTGTTTTAGGGCCGCTATGTCTAAGAACTAGTTTACTATGAGTATGTTACTCAAATCTTTGGTAGCGGTCAATGAGGTTATAGAAAAGGGCAAGAGTGCTCAAGTCTTGAATATCCCTAGTAGTTCAAGGAATCCTCCGAAAGGCGGAAACCAGAAAAAGAGCAGAAAGGGTGGACATTTCAAGAAGAGCAGTGGGAGTAAGAAGACGGTCCTTACCAGCGACATGCAAATGTCAAAGGAGAAAGGAAGGAGTGTTTGCTGAGTCTAGATGACTTCAGGTGTTCCGTTCAGGTATCGCATAATCTTCTTTGCTTAGTCTGAATCTTGTCCTTACTGCTGCTGATGGATCTCCAATGATAAAATCAGAAGAGTGAGAATCTAGCCACGAACGTCTGAGTTTGGCTTCTTCTTCTGAGATTACTTCTGTACAGTCAACAGGAGTGTTAGGCATTTCGATAGGCTTTGTTTTGTGGTCAAGCAATTCAGTAAGAAGGTTAGGATCTACTGAGTTTCCAGTTCAGGGGCATTTAGGTCAGGAACATTAGTCGTTCCCCCTGAGTTTATATTCTCAGTAGAGGTCTCAGTTACCACTGGGGCTTCCTCATCGACCATTGTTACCTGATGTTGATTCTGTTCAGTAGAATCAACCAGGTCAGCTACAGTGCTTCCGAGATTGGTCTGGATTTCTTCTTCGTCTGACTCATCATCCCAACAATGCTGGATCTTCCTTTTCCTAGTTCCAAACTAAACGGGATGGCCAAAAGGTAATCATTCCAAAATATTTCCTTTTCCTTTCATGATTCCTTTCCCTTTCTCTTGCCGAACCAAATGACCTCTTACTGTATTAAGAAATTGACATAATTTTCGAGTAATGGTTGAAGGGAAGGAATGAGAGCCGAATTCTATTAAGACATAGTCGAGACAATTGATTATATTTTATTTTACTTTTTTTCATTTTGTAATTGAAGAAATAATCTAAAGTTTCTAAAAACCATGAATCATGAATTTTTGAGTTCGGAGCGGAACGAAATCGTGTGTGAGATAGAGAGGCTCTTGGAGAGAGAGAGAGAGAGAGAGAAAGTATAAGAGTGGGGTGGTAGTGAGTAAGGAGAGCCCCACTTTACTTTAAGATAAGGAGTTTAATTTTTTTCATTTTCGGAATAGGACATAAATAACAAGACAACCCGATTAGGAAAACATAGTAGTTATAGCGGGATAGAGGGGTATAATAAAATATCAATTTTTCATTTTTGGTCTTATAATGTAATATGTGTCCTTTTTGGTCCTTTAATGTGGTGGTCGTCTGTTCATTTTTAGTCCTTTAATGTGATTATGTACGATTTTGATCATTTATTATGATTCTGTCCGATTTTGTTTTATAACATTCAACAACGTCTGATTTTTGGTACTCTAACTCTAAGAAATATCCCATTTTTTTCCCTCTGGTGGAGAGCTTACTTCACACGCCTTTTCACGTTCAGAACTCTCAATCATTAAGCTAAAATCGGACTGTTTTACACTCCCTCCGTCCCGCTATTAGCGGCTAATTTATTTTCAGTAAGGTTATTAAGAGAGTAAATGATAAAGAATGAGAGAGAAGTAGTTGCTACAGTAGGAAAGAGAAGATGAGTGAGATAATGAGAGATTAGACGATAAAGTATGATAGTGAAGATGAGTGAGATAATAATAAAGTAAATGATAAAGTATGACAAAGAAGATGATAAAGTAGGAGATAATGTCTTAAAATTTCCTCCCTCCATCTCGCTATAAGCAACTCAAAACTTTTCGGTACGATTATTAAGAAATAAATGATAAAGTATGAGAGATGAGTAGACGATAAAGTAGGAGAGAGAAGATAAGTGAGATAATGAGAGAATAAATGATAAAGTAGGAGAAATAATTGATAAAGTAAGAGAGAAGATAGTAATTTTTTGCCAAATTGGGTTCAAGCCACTTTTAAAGGGATGTCCCAATCGGGAAAGTGAGACACAAATAGCGGGACGAATGAAGTACTAAATTTGGAATGAACTACTTTTAATAGGACTTCTCAATTCAGGACGTCCAATCGAGAAAGTGAGCCACAAATAGCGGGGGAGTAATTGTTAAAATATCAAAATTGGATAGATGTAAGGGCTAAAATCGAGATTTTCTTTACGTTCTAAACTATCAAAGTCAACTTAACTCAATTCACCTCTCGTTTACATTTCAATTTTTCCGATTGGGCTCGATTCTGAAGTCTGAACCAAAGTGGCCGGTTGCATACGAGGTAGTAGTGGTAGAAACAGGCCCATAAACCTCTTTCGAAAAGACCAAAGGATACCAGTTCTGTCCGCGCGTCTTAAAATTATTCTTCGTTTTTGCGGAGGTTGGACTTTAGAAGAGGAAGACTCTGATCATGGAGAGTTTAATGGGTAGCATCAGGACCAAATCGAAGCAAGCATCGCTTTTATGGGCGGAGGGGTTCAGAGAGGCTTGCTGTCTTCACCGCGTTGTCATATATTGTCTCAGGTGGTGAAACTGAAACCAATTATGTTGTTTGAATTTGAAAACTTTAGCTCTCTCTCTCTCTCTCTCTCTCTCTCTCTCTCTCTCTCTCTCTCTCTCTCTCTCTCATATGGGTTGAATTGAAAAAAATTGCAGGTCAAGGGAGATTGCCATCCGTACTGGACAGTGTTTCCTCTTGAATGGTTTCATATTCTTGGGAAGGTCCATCACAGAATCTCCACCTTGATATGTTCTTTATTTATGTGCTTAGCTTGAGATGAGATGATGACTAGTTGAATGAAATTGACAAAAAAAATTTGCATCGTTAAAGCCATCTGTTATAGATTTAATTCATTACCTCATGAGGGGTTGTTAGTTTTTACCTGCATCAATTATACATTACGATTGTTCTATGTTAAGTTTTTCAGTCATTTGATATCAATTATGCCTTGCATAATTTCTTTTCCTATTTTCTTTGTATATATTCCTCTGAATTGGACTTGAGCATGCAGCTTACCCTGTATAAAAAGCTGCATTCTAATTCTCCTCCCTTAAGAGGAAATATGCTTGCTTAGCAATTTATACGACTCCTTTTTATGATCATGACTGGAATATGTACTTTGCAGTATACTTGTTCTGAGATCTATTGTCATTCCCATTCTGCAATTGGTGCTGCCTGATGTGTGTTCACTGGTTAAGTCTGAAAACTCATGCCAGTTTGGGGGTATTTTCAGATTTTATTCCTTCTTAAGGCTTGGACTGATTCAACTCTTCTATGTGAGTGCTGATCTTTTTTGTAACACTATTCTTCATAATTTCAGCTAACTTTGATTTAATGCAGATTGTGAATGTAAAAGGTTCCCTGTTCTATTTATATTTCTATTATTTTTGTTTTTCATAGTCGCAATGATATAGGACCATAGATGATTAAGTCATTGTGTTTAAGCATATCTTTCTAGTTCTCTTGTTTTGTACAAAATCTTGATCTCATTATCACTCAAAAGATTTGACTTGTGTCACTTTATTGACTAATTGATCAGACTATCCAAAATCAGTATCAAGTTGGTTGGTACTTTTCCATAATTTTATATTCAGGATACACGGTCTTCCATAGTCTGATATTCAACATTTATCTCAACTAGGCTATTGTGTCAGTCATGTAATAGAATATGAGTCAAAAGGATGCTTACCTGTTATTATGATTACTAAGGGTGCTGCATCTTGCTAAGACATAGATGACTGACTGCCTTATGCCGCTCTTGGAATCGTTCAATTAACTAAGAAATCAGGTTTTTTTGCTTGGTTTACTTGTGGTTGTACCTAATGTTAATTTTAGTTTAGCTTTTCAAGTTGTTTCTGAAGACTGGGAGAAGTTTTTTTATGGTCTTTCAGTTCTCCCAAGTAGTGTGTATACTTACAAACATACTGAAAGACTTTCTTTTTATTGAATTGAAACACACACTTATATCCCGACATTCGAGAGGGTAAGGCTCTCCTTTACAAGATGGATGCTTAATTTCTTGATGATCTCTATTGCTCTTCTTCTTCTTAAGTAGACCCCGATCTTACCTTCTTTATTATCAATAAACAGAGAGCACATTTGGTTAGTTTGTAACACCTATGGACAACCTTCAATGCAATTAGTTGAGTTGAGTTATTGTCTCCTTCTGTGATATTGCAAGTCTGGAGTGTGATCAATACCCCGTCCCGAAACACTCACCTTGTCTACTTACTAGGTGAAACTTTGGAAATAGGTGCACTACTTGACGATAATCTTCCCTAGTTGCTTTAATGTCGGAGAGAGCATCCTATTGAATGAAGACCTGTCTTTCTTTGTCCGTTGCACTTGGATTGATTCTATGTCCCTTGACCTCGACTGGTTTAGTCTTGATTTCGAGTTCATATGACTACATGAGAGTGGTGTGGGTACTTTTGCAGTTGTGTAGGTGAGACCTCGTGCTTGCTTGAGTTGGGAGACATGAAACATGCGGTGGATTGTGATTGTGGTTGGAAGCTTGAGTTTGTAGGCTACCTTTCCTATTTTTTGTATTATTTTGTACGACCAGTAGTATCTCGCCGCCAATTTTTCTGAGGCGCGCTTAGGGCGTAATATTCAACCATATCCAATCTTCGATTGAAAAATTGACGTAGTTGTTCTTCCTGTTTGTTTGATTGGCAATTCGTTGTTATGCGCATATGAGGTTGAACGTTAGGTCGTCTAGTATCATGTCTTGTTCCTCCGACTTATTGTCGATCATTGTGATTTGTTTGGAAGCTCTTTCGGATTTAAGAATTGTGGGTGGATCCCTCTTGTATAGCACCTTGAACGGTGAACACTCTGTAGTGTTGTGTGATACGACTTATTATACCAAAATTCTTCTCAAGCGAGCCATCACAACCAACTTTTAGGTTTGTCGCAGTAGAGACAATGGAGGTAAGACAACGGTTTACAACCTTGTTTGATTCCCATATTTTGCTTGTGAAGATTCGGTCCCGATCGCTTATGATGGACAGAGGTGCTACACGCATTGACTTTTAACTCTTAAGAATCATTAAATCCTATAAATGATTGTTCCGGTCTATCATGGAAATTCTTTGAAAACAAAGAATCAAATAATTTTCGGTGGTGAAACAAAATATCTCTCAACTCAAATTTGATTTCTTTGCTGTGAACGGATGTTTGAGTGGTATGAAATGTGCGTATTTGCTTAGTCAGGTACCACTACACAAATTGTGATAGAAATTGGTTCGATGCCAAAAGCTCCAAATCCCTCAAGGCGCAGCCTTGCCCGATTGTTCCAATTAAAAATAGATATGCCCTAGATAATTCTAGGGCTAGAGTTTAAATACATTGTCTTCATCCAAAAATAGAATACTAAACCATAAATAGCTTATTCTAAATATTAAAAGCAATAATTAAAACAGCATAATTAAAACAGCAACTATGCGCCACTTCCCTCGACTCGACTTTAACCCCTTCGGCCTCGAATTGCATCCTCTTTGCCTTCCAATCTATGTGAGTTAATCCGAGTTTCTCTAACCAAACCATGCCTAAAATCAGATCGACTCCTCCTAAAGGAAACACATGATAATCCTCCCGAAATTTGATCACCCCCAAATCTAATTGCATCTCCCTACAGATTCCCAAGGCTCGAGTCTTCCAGCCATCGCCTAACCGCACGGCAAACTTCCTTTCTTCTTCTATAGGAACCTTAAAATTTTCCGCCAACTCCTTAGCCATGAAATTATGGGTGGCTCCGCTATCAATTAGCACCGAAACTCCCCTTCCCGACATCACTCCCTGAAGTCTCATCGTACTAGGCGAGGTAATCCCCCACGCCGAACATAGGGAGAGAGCTGCCATCACCCCATCCGTGTTTATCTTGGGATCTTCGGCCCCTTGTCCCTTCTCCAACTCCTCCTCCGCGACCAACTCCTCCAGCTCCGTTGTTGTTTCATCCTCGTCAGATACGAGCAATATTCGTAATCCTTTTGAGGTACATTCATGTTGAGTCGGATGGTACGGTGTTTTGCAGTGAAAACATAGTCCGCGTCTCTTAAGATTTTCTTTTTCCGAGTCCGTCATACGTTGATATGGAGCTCGGTTAGGGAACACGTTCGGTATTTCCCCGCGCGCATCTGCGTCCGGTGCCCGTCGGCGGTGGTGGTGCCGACAATGCTAGCCGTTGGGGAGCTACGCCCAACCTCGGAGCGGTGACGGCGAATACGTCGACTTGAACGACCGGGTTCCGGTCCCGTGTATTCCTTCCAACCCACGACCGAAATCCGAAGGTTCGCTCTGCCATTCTCGCTATCTCCACTGCGATCTCCATATTTGACGGCATTAAGATCCCGACTTTCCCCTTAATTGCATCGTCCCAGTCCTTGGATGAAAAGACTAAGAAATCTCTCCTTAGCGAGTTAGGGACTTGACTAGAAAGTTGCATGAATTTATCAACATATTGTAGCACCGTTCCTGTTTGTTTGAGGTTTGTTAATCGACTGAAAGCATCCCCATCCCCCGTTTCATCGAATCGTTTAATTAGGGCTTGTACAAAATCATGCCAATTGAACGTCTCTCGCTCCCGTTTGAACCACCGGTACCAATTTAGTGCCGTTCCTTCCATGGCTACCATTGCTAGATTCAATTTCCTGCTCTCTTCGACACATTGATGAATTTCGAAATGTTGATCGGCTCTTGTTAACCAACCGATCGGATCCTCCTCGTCAAACACCGGAAGTGGCGGTACCGACAATTCAACCCCGGCCACCGTGTGGGCCGTCCCTTGATCCGAACCTTCTTTAGCGGACGATTCCCCCTTGTCATTCCCTTGTAACTTATCGATCAATACCGCTAATTGTGCTTCGAGTTTGTCGAACCTTCCCCGCGAAACTATGCGCTCCTCCGAGAGCACTCCGAGCGTTTCTTCGATTCCCCCTAACTTGTTTTCCACGGTTGTAATTCTAGGTTCCATGTCCGTCGATCTCGTCACGACCATCGAACCCCCAAAAATCCACGTTCACCGCACCAATTGATAGAAATTGGTTCGATGCCAAAAGCTCCAAATCCCTCAAGGCGCAGCCTTGCCCGATTGTTCCAATTAAAAATAGATATGCCCTAGATAATTCTAGGGCTAGAGTTTAAATACATTGTCTTCATCCAAAAATAGAATACTAAACCATAAATAGCTTATTCTAATTAAATATTAAAAGCAATAATTAAAACAACATAATTAAAACAACTATACGCCACTTCCCTCGACTCGATCTCTTCGTTTCCTTCGAACATAGACTTGCCACGGCTTCGTCCCTTCTCCGCTCTCCAACGGCGCCTCCATCTCCTCGGACATATCAAATTGTATTGTATTCGCTTAAGGGTGGAAGACCTTCGAGGGAATGGCTTTTAAAGAGCGAGGATGTCATAAGGGCCTTTTGTCACGACGTAGTTTTTGACGTAGTTGGCTATATCTTGCATCATTCCATCCCAGTATGTTATGTTTTCTTTTCCCCAATATGTCATTGAACTCCGCTATTATGTTATTGATTTTGACTTTGCGTGGTATCAACAGTTTCCTTTTGAAGAAGAGTCTTTATCGAAATATTTTAGATCCTTTGTGTGCATCTTTGTATGGTCAGCTCTCTCTTAATTTGCTCTATGAAGTAGTCCTTCTCCAGCTCTTTAAGGAGTTGGTTCGACTTTCGAGAATGGCCATCCCTCAGTTAATAAGTTATTGATTTCCTTGTTCTCTGCCTTGAGAATGGGTGAGGTTCCCATGAATTGTTCTTCCATACCTGATAGTGCATCTACGACTTTGTTACTTGTTCCGGTCCGATGATGATGTCGAAGTTGAACCCCATGAGTGTTTTACATCCATTTTGTAGTCTCCCCCTACCACTTGTTCTAGCAAATATTTAAAGCTTAGTTGGTCAGTTTTTATTGTGAATTTTTGGCCGACAAGGCCTCCATTTGAATACGACTTTGACGATGGCCATTAGCTCTTTTTCATAAATTGATTTCAACTGTGCGTATGTTCCTAACAAAAGGCCGTAGTATGCTGGCCGTCGCCCCCTGATGCAAACGAAAGTAACAATTTTTATAGTCACGGATCAATTCACGATACAAGCTGTAAATTCACGAAACAAAAGCACAACTCTCCGTTCCAATAGATTAATTAGCCACGCACATGAAATATAATAAAGTAAGGAATTGCAATTGAGAACCCAACTTGATTACGGAAATTAATGCACACCAAATTGCCGACAACACGATAAACTTGAGTAATATATAAATCTTCAATTCGACACCAAAAGGAAAACGATGAATAAAGAAACAAACTTTACGTAAACGCCGTCCTACGAAACCAAAACGGATTCGTCCTCAAGACTCAAAGTCTTGCCCAAAAATATCCAAATCCCAAAACATGCCTAATACTAGGGTTCTCATCCCTTTTATAAGACGAAAGCCCACAAACTTATTGACTCGAAATAAAACAAGACATGAAATAAATAAGCCCAACATTACGAAAATAATGATATAAAGCTTGCATGAATATTAAACCACAATCGCGCATGCAACCACGATCGCGCCTCTCGTTCTTCACGTCTCCCCTCCTTGGCCAACACTAGCTCGCCGAACATAGAACCTCATAAATCTCTTATCCCGGGCCGCCGCCGACTTCTCGTCATCCTCTGCCACTTCTTCCGACTGCTCCACATCAACTCCCTCCCTCTCAAAAACCGCCTTGTCCTTAAGGCGAAATTTTGGAAATTGATTCCACATTCGATCCTGCGCTCTCTCTAAAGTCAGCCGTAATTGTCGAAGTATGTTTCCAAACCGCCATTTCCACATCATCCCATTTTTGTAATATTTTTGTAACGCTTTGAGAGGACGCAAACGAGTACCGTCGCCCATCAATTTAACAAGTCGCCCATTGAGCTCGAACATGATATATAAACGTTCATAATTTACCCGCAACTCGCCTAATGTCTTGAGCCATGCAATCCCCAATATAAGATCTACGCCGCTAAGCGAAAACACGTGGCAGTCCACGGTAATCGAGCCTGGCTCGAATTGTACGGATACATCTTGACATAATCCTTCCGAAAAAATGAGGTGTCCATCGCCAAATCGCACCGGAAAAAATTTATTGTTATTCGCATGCAACCCTAAGTCCGTAGCCAGCTTGTTCGACAAAAAATTATGTGACGCACCGCAGTCCACTAAAATAGTGATCTCTCTCCCCTTCAGTACACCAATGAGTTTAAGAGTCTCTAAACCCGACAATCCAAGAACGGATAGGGCATTAAAAATAACTCCGGTTTGTGCCTTGGGTCAGCTTTCCTCGACTGGAATTAACACCTCATAATCACCACTTTCTCTGAGAACCACCTCTTCTAACTCCAACTGCTCAGTATCATCTTCATCTACCATCAAAATCTGCAAATTTTTAACCGCACAAACATGATTTGTGGGGTAATACGACAATTTACACTTGAAACACAAACCCTTATGTCGAAGCTCTTCTCTCTCGGTCTCCGTCATGCGACGGAACGGAGCCCGAACGATTCCAGATCGCCCGCTTGGATTAGCCGCGGCCGACGGCGCCGGCAACGCCAATGGAGCTGGCGTTGGGTTCGAAACAGGTCGTGCATATTGCAGCGGAGCTTTACGCGGAGTCCATTGCTCCGTATACCCGCCCGTCATACGCGAGCTATTCCGTACCGTAATTTCTGCCTTCCGGGCCAACTTTATAGCCGTCGAAAAATCTGTCGGCTCTACAAACCAGACTTGATCCCGTATAAGTTCCTGTAAGCCCATAATAAACAAGCTCAAAATATTCTCCCTCGGTACCGTTTTGACTTGATTAGCTAAGTGCGTAAATTGATCGATATAATCTGAAACATTGCTCGTCTGTTTTAACGCCGCTAACTTGGCGAAAGCGCTGCCTTCACAGCCTTCATCGAAGCGCTCGGCCAAAGCCTTTGAGAACGCCGACCATGTATACTCCGGCATCTCCGCCGTAAACCACCCATACCAATTCAACGCAGGGCCTTCCATTGCTACACCGAGCAACTGTCGTTTTTGCGTCGCCGAACTCCCATACAGCTCAAAGTGATGATTAACCCTAGATATCCACCCTAACGGATCATCGCCATTAAAAACCGGTAATGGAGGCGGAAGCGTCTGCCCCGTCTCTAGGCCCTCGGTATGCGGTTGTTCTTTCGATAATAGGGCTTCCAGTTGCGCCTGAATTTGCGCTAGTGTATCAATAGTCTTTGCCGATGTCGTCGTCAAAATTTCCAATTTCCCTTCTAACGCCGATACTCGTCCCTCCATGATAGATTGCTGATTTCGACTGGCTCTCGTTTCTACCATACACCGTCAGATCCGGCACGTCGGACCAAATTGATGCAAACGAAAGTAACAATTTTTATAGTCACGGATCAATTCACGATACAAGCTGTAAATTCACGAAACAAACGCACAACTCTCCGTTCCAATAGATTAATTAGCCACGCACATGAAATATAATAAAGTAAGGAATTGCAATTGAGAACCCAACTTGATTACGGAAATTAATGCACACCAAATTGCCGACAACACGATAAACTTGAGTAATATATAAATCTTCAATTCGACACCAAAAGGAAAACGATGAATAAAGAAACAAACTTTACGTAAACGCCGTCCTACGAAACCAAAACGGATTCGTCCTCAAGACTCAAAGTCTTGCCCAAAAATATCCAAATCCCAAAACATGCCTAATACTAGGGTTCTCATCCCTTTATAAGACGGAAGCCCATAAATTTATTGACTCGAAATAAAACAAGACACGAAATAAATAAGCATGTGCGAGAGTAGTTAATTTTGACCTTGAAGTGCTTGTCAAAATTCGACTGGCAAGTATGTGTAAGGTCGTCGTGCCCTTTCAAGTTGTCGGAATGCAACCTCTACTCTTCTCCGGTGCAATTTGTTCTTCTTTAGTTGGTCATTTAGGGGTCCGACGATATGTGCGTAGTTCTTGACAAACTCTCGATTATACCCCGTGAGTCCAATTCACGTTGAGATTTGATTTTTTTAGGCGACGGCCAACTAATCATAGCTTGATCTCCACTAATACTCCATTGACTCATATCATATGTCCTAGATAGGATATAGGATATTTCTTACCTTCCAAACTCACATTTTATGTGTTTATGAAGAGTTGATTATCTGCCATTAAGCTCAGCACCGTCTTAAGGTGCTCCTAATGTTCCTCTTCGCTATTGCTGTAGGTCAGGATATTGTCCAAGAATACGAGAGTGAATTTTCGAAGGAATGATCAGAATAAGTCATTTGTTAATGCTTTGAATGTGGCCGGCGTGTTGGCTATCCCAAATTGCATGACCTTGAATTCTAATGACCATCATGTGTCCTAAAGCTATCTTGTGGATGTCCTCCGCTTGCACCCGTATTTGATGTTATCCGGAGCGTAGGTCTAGTTTTGAGAAGAACGTAGCCTTATGTAGCTCGTCAAGTAATTCCTCAATGACAAGTATGGGGATCTTGTCTAGCACTATTATGTGGTTCAAGGAATGATAGTCCATGCAAAAAAGCCAGAACCCCGTCTTTCTTTTGTACGAGGAGCATCGGGCTTGAGAAAGGACTATGTCTTGGTCGCATAACCCCTACTGTGACGAGCATTTCCTTGACCATTCCCTCAATTACCTCCTTCCATAGAGAGGATAGTTGTAGGAACGTACGCTTACTCTTCCTTCTTGAAGCGCGATTTTGTGCTCCATAGCGTATTGGCAGTAGCCCCTTTGGCTTGTCAAAGACCGAACTGTACCTATGTATGATCTGGATGAGGAATTTTGGTTTCTTATTGATATGTGGTGGGTTTTCTTGTGGCTCCAGTCACTACTTTTGTGTTTTTCCAGTTTCGCACGCCTGTCCTCCCATGGGTGCAAACGACCCAAACGCTACATGTCCTAGTTTGCCTCTGTCTTTAGTTGACGGTTGCGGTGTAAATGGCGGTAATGAGTGATGGGCGTACATGCTCCGCCTTCCTTGTTTCCTCAATAGCAGCCTTTGGTGGAGGTGTCTCAGCACGTGGTCATTCCAGTTGACCCTCATCTTTTCTCTTTCGTATTGCGTCTAGGCATTTCATGGTGGCGTGATTCCTCTAGTTGCTGCATTGTTAGGGCGTTGATTTTCTCCACTTGCTCTAGTTGGGTTGATTCCATCCCTTGGAATTCTTCCTTTATTATTCCCACCGTGGCTTCATCATTGGTTTGAGGGAACGACCGCTCTAATACCAGATAGAAGGCTTTTTTTATATTGAATTGAAATACAAACTTATATTCCCACATCCGAGAGGCGAAGGCTCTCCTTTACAAGATGGATGCTTAATTTCTAGATGATCTCTACTTGTCTTTCTTTATTACTATTAAACAGATAACACCTTTGGTTAGTTTAGATAACACGTACGGGTAACACTTAATGCGTTGATTGACCTATGGGCAGCCTTCAATGCAATTGGTTGATTTAGTGTGTCTCTCTTCAGTATCTGGAGTGTGATCACGCACACACACACACACACACTGTTAGGGAAGCGGTTGAATTGTTTTTAATTAGGAGTTGTTTTTAATTAGGAGTCAAATTTTATTATGGAGTTGGTCTTTATATAGATTATAATTATAGTAGGGTTTTATTTATTGCCTATATATATGTCATAATATAGGAGGTGGAAATGGTCTAGGGTTTTAATCTTAGAATTGGATTGTCAGCGCTTGCGCTTGGCCGGGAGATCTTTCTATTGTTACGATATCCCACATCGCTTCCACATGAAAGTGTGGAAGGGTATATAAGAGAGAGTCCACCTTTGACTTACAACCATGATTTTAGGTTAAGTTAGGACTTCCTATCTTATATGCCTAACACACACACACACACACACATATATATATATTGAGTGGTTCTTTGGTGAACACCACCTTAGAAAGTGAACAATGAAAAATTATACACCATTAGATCTCCAAATAGATGGATAGGATTGAGAGTTACTTTGTTATAAAATGACCTTTTTTCTTTACTTTTAATGACTAAAGGCTAGATGAGTTATTATATTTTCTTATCTTTTGGTCCCCAGCACCACAATCAATTCAAATAAATCTTTTTAATGACTAAAAGCTAGATGAGTAATTATATTTTCTCTCTCTCATCTGTACTGGCCTTCGGACAAACCTGACACACTTTTGTTCAGTTCAGACATGTGCAACGTGAGCTTGCATGGCGTCGGGTTTAGTTTATTTTTTATTCAAGTTATTTAATAAAGGCCGTGTGTTAGGGATATTTATTTAGTTGAGTCCAATAGGTTTTCTGGTGTTTATATAGGTTGGTACTCTGTAGTTGTCATTCGTCCAGGTTTTATTCCTAGATTTGGTTCGGCGTTTACGCTTGCCCTGGAGTCCAACTCCTGTGCGATTTTGTCAATTCAATTCTATAAATTCAGTTACTTCGTTTTTATCTTTGTATCTCCTCTTGACCTATCAGAGCAAGACGTAGTGATTAGGAGTGGGGACCAAAATATTAAGTTGTGGCGGAGTGGGGAACAAAATATTAAGTTGTGGTGACGGGGGACCAAAAATCAAAGAACATTGCTTTATTATCCTTAATGAAATTAAATGGATTGTTAATAATTAAATAATGTCCTATTTATCATAACCTTAGATCTTAGAAATAGAAGGTCTAGATTTCTTCACTTTTCACCCCCTAAGAAGGTGTTAACAATTGATCCTATCCCTATATATGTTTATATATAGGTATATTTCCTGCATAATACGTGTTATATAATGTGGGATGTTTTCATTTTATTCTTAAAGTTCTTGAAATATTATATTGCAGGTATTCTGGTTCTATCCGATGTATATATCCAGCTTTATCCTAAGCACACTCTGGTATTTTCTTTTCCTTTTCCTTCCACCTGAATCTTGTGATATTTTTTAAGTTTTTTGCCTCTATTTTGAAGTTACACATTTGATCCACCACTCACCGATATATAGTTATGACTTGCTAATACACTATCTTTGACGCCTTTGAAACTCAGCCATAATTACCTATGAGTGATTGGCTTGTTCTGATTTCTGATCTTTACTCTTCTCCTTTTAGTATCACATGGTACTTTTTGATGTAGTCTTTCACTTCTCATATTCTTACCCTTACTTGTGGTGTCCGAGGAGATTTCCAATCAATGCATTCTAACTATTATTGACTCCATTGAGTTTCAGACCACCTCAGTCAATTTTGGGGTGGAATGTAATGAGAGTTGATAAAATATTTTCAAAGTTCTCAGTTATGGTTGAAGTGAGAACTTGTGAAAACTTCTATTGAAAGTGACTATGTCAAAACTTTGGTCAATAATCTCTAACTAATCCAGTTAATCTTGACTGTAGTGTCCTTGATGATTTCTCAAAGTTCATATGTTTATGTTGAAATCTATGCAATCAGGATAGGAAATGATTTAAGTCTAGCTTTATGCAGTTTGGGCATCCTAGAGGAATGTAAACCTAGATGAGTTGGTTTTATGCTTAGTATTTTGTATTCCTTGTATTAAAGAAGATCCGTGTAATGAATTTCCATCAATGAATGAAGTTAAAGGCAAGGCCTTCCCTTGAAAACTGCCAATGATGGTTTTATACGTGGTGAACTGGTCATTTGATATTCCTCGCTCAATTTAGTCTACTGACATTATTTTCAGAAATAAGGAAATAAATTAAAAGAGAAAAAAGCGAATAAATATCAGAAGGGGCAACTTGAAAAGCTTTCTTAAGTTTCTGCATGTGTAGGTATTCTTCCAAGTCCATGCTGGAACTAAAGCATCAACGAGAAAAATCTAATGAATGTGATAATGCTGTATATCATTTTGAAACTCAGCCTAAGCCTGTTTACATTTCTTTACCGTAAAATACAATGGCTGGCTTAATATCTTTGATTAATTGCTTTTATGATCTCATCAACTTTGTTTCTGCATAACTACATATTTCCACCTGCAATTTATTACAAACCGGCTGAAATTTTTGCACGGTTATCTTCTTTTTTATTTTCGTGTTACATCAATATACAGTATGATCCTTATTCAACATTAGGATTCTTTCAGTTCCTTCATGTTTCCTACCTCAGAAGCTTTACTGGGGTTTCAAGCAGAAATGTTAGCTGCACATTTGGTGTTGCATAAATCTGTTATTTCTTGACTGAAACCTTTGTCCTAAAGTATAAAGTTGCATTAAATCTTTAATCATTTAGCATTCTATTTCATGTCTTAATTTAGCAAGTCTTGTAACAGCTGTTTCTAGCATCAAACTGTAAGGTGTGACATATGTCCCAATAAATTTTTGCCGTGGAATAGGACAGGCATATGCCGCATATCAGACCTTAAGATTGTAGTCACATGTGGAGATAATCCTATTCTCTACATAATATTACCATATTAGACTGCAACTTTAAAGAAAGCTTTGAAATGCTTAGAGATCTGTTATTATTTCCTTTTCGTCTGGTTATAGAAAGCTTATATACCTTAAATGACTTCTTCTAGTGCAAGCTTACATTATCCTGTTCTCGCATGATAGTTGGATAGGAGTTGTTATCTCCTCAAAGATTGATATCAAACTCACTAGGTAATAAAGTAGTTCTTATTAGGTGTGTGAAAACGTTTTACACTTAAATCCTGAAAGCTATGTTGAAAATCTACTTCGGGAACTTCGTGAATGCTATGTAGAAACAACTACAGGAAGGTATTTATTTAACCAGTTTTCGTATATGTTCCCCAATCCAAGTTAAAATCTCAAGTTGAAATCTCAAAAGTTAAGAATCCCTAAGATGGTTGAGGGAGCTCTCAAATAATGAGTTATGAATATCATTTAAGAGCCTCATCTCTGTAACCCCCAAATAAAGCTCGATGGAATCCTAGTGAATTATTTAATAAACCTCAAGTTGATTATACCCCTCTAAGATCTATGGTTCATTGGACATGCCTGAAAAGTGAAAACCATCTTTTACTTGTTTATAGTCTTCCAACTTCTGTTTCAAAGATCCATCTTCCCTTTTCCAGTCATGGAAAACCACACGGATTTTCTCCACCATAAGAGAATGTCTTTATTAAGTTTGTTTATGTTGCATGTCCAGGGCCAAGTTGGGTTGAATGGAGTTTGGCGAAGAGTCGGGCGGTTTAGGAAGTAGTGGCAATATAATAATTGATGCATCGTTTAGGAACTCAATTATTTATCTTGATTGTGCATTATATGCATAATTGTTATTTCCATTATTATTATTTAGGGTTGTTTCTTTAGTTAGTTGGTTAGTTAGTAGTGGAGTAGTGGTTAGTTGGTTAGTAGTTACTGGTAATATTGGAGCCATACTAGGTTAGTGGGTAGTTAGTTATGTTAGTGGCTAGTTATGGCAAATACTATGTTAGTGGGTTTGAGTCTATTTGTGGAAAATGTGGTTTGAGAATCAAGGAGAATAATTATTTCAAAGTATGTTTGTTTTTTCTTAACTCTATATATATGTTTTTAAACCCATATTTTTACAACACTTCACAAACACTCCTTTTCTTTATTCGATACCATTGATCCGAGAAAGAAACAAGTTGGATTTGTTTCTCATGCTCAACCCAAGGAATAGTCTTCCGGTGGAGTCCTAACGAGATCCAGAAGCCGGACACATAACAGTTTTCTGAAATTTGAAATGGTCAGATATGGCTTTGTCAGTTCTGATATCAGGAAGGTTTGAGAAGAACATTTCCATCTTTTTCTTAATTAATTCAAACATCAAGAGCTGTAACAGGTGTAGGTCACACGAGTAAAACAGAAGAAACTATAGCCAACAAATCAAAAGGCTACAGCTGACCTACATCTGAGCTAATAATATGATATGAAAGCATCAACCCGCTAATAATAGTTAGATCTATGTTGGAAAAGAGTGCTTTGATTGTCTGCTGATTTTATTCTTTGTGTCTAGGTATAATGACATTGCAAAGTACGGTTTTTTTGCAATAGAGAAGTATGGACCTTCAAGTTCAGAATCATATGCCCAAAAGGATCCGGTTCCAGGTGATAAGGCTACTGACTTTGAGGGGTATGTCGTCAAATCATCCCATATATCTTTTGGTTTTGGATCTTCCAAGTCGAATTCACATGAGAATATTGTGCGCTATTTCATAATTGTTTCAGTTATGAGGTGATAATTACCCACCTCATTCTTTTTTCTACATATTTCTACAGTGTAATGTTTGGGATAGCCGAACAGTTATATTCAGTTCTTCTGTTGAGTTTCTTTTTCCTGGAGGTAAAATTCAGAAATATCTTTACAATTGCTTAACATCAACATCTTATTCCACCTCATACAACAAGATAATTATTTCCTTTTATTACGTAGGTATATGCAATTGGATTTATCCCTTTTATTGGAAATGCTCTAAACTTTTTGCTTCTATCGTGGATGTATGCTTATTATTGTTTTGAGTAAGTGGTGATTCCATGTTCTGCACTTCATGAATATTGGGGTGCAAGGATGGTTTCTAATGCTATTCTCTTAATTTCTAGGTACAAATGGAACTATTCTGGTTTGAGTTTGGACAAAAGGCTTGACTTCTTCGAATCCAATTGGCCATTTTTCGCTGGTTTTGGTAAGAATTCTGAAAAGAACTATCTACAAAATTTTATCTTGATATCACTTGGCTTTTACACTGGCCAGTTTGTCATGCTGAAACTTTCTGCTAATAGAGGAAAAGACTCTTCTTCGCACCACTTCCTAGAATTTTTAGAATGCAAAAGCAGGTAGTAAAGTAGATAGATAGATTTGGAATGGAAATGGGCTATATGAAGCAAAACGGTGATGATGGAATTGGGCCCACTTTCCTGTTCCTTCTTGTCTTCCCCATGCAACATATAGACCTCCTCCCCTATTAGGCATTTGTTATTATCCAAAAGAGGCCAGCTGTAGGGATATGATCTCCCACCTTCATTTTCCCTCCTTCCCCCACCTTCTCGTCTGATCCCCCCCTCCTCGGTCCCCTTGGTCTCCCCCTTCCCCTTTCCCCCTCTGTCATCCATCCTAGGAGGTATGCAGTTCGTATCACATGCATTGAGGCGAGGCGCCTAAGATAGGATCCCAATATTTGGATCGCGTAATGGGATAATAAACAATAAAATATAAGGAAATCAATTTACAAGAGAGCCCTAGTCTCGAAATTCAATCAATGAGAGAACAATATCTCAAAGTCCAGAGTTCAATTTTAAGAGGGAGCATTATCTTACGAAACAATATTTCTAATAATTCTTTTGATGATTTATTAATAACCCTAAAAATAACTGTAAATCAAATCAAATCTACCAAATCAAATCCAATCACCAAATCTTGTAAAATAACCATGTATCTAACTGTTGTTGAGCTAGGCTAATTTACATCCCCCATTGAATAAGCGCCATACTTCATATGCTAATTCTGTATAACGTGTTTCCGCCCCAATGTCACTAGTCTGTATCTTTCCTTTTCTTACGAAGAATCTCTCCCCAATAGCAGTCGTCTTCGGGCTTCGAGCATGCTTAGGCTTCACAAAAACTTTTGACTTTGCTGCTATAGTTCTATCTTCGATTTGGAACGTGATTCCCACATAACGACCGTCTCTGATACCAAATAGTATGTACTTGAGATTCTAATAGTTCTTCTCTTGAATCATTTATTTCGTTCTTTCTCTAGAAGCATACATCTTTATATTTTCTAAGAAAGAACTCTAAATCAAATCTAATATATCAAACAAGTTTATTCTACCAAATCAAATTTAATCTAATCACTGAATCTTACCAGGACAGGAGAAGTTAATGCCCGGTGGTACCATTGGAAAATGCATTGTTTCCCAATTTAGATTTTTAATATATTGAGCATATGCAAGCATAGTGAATGCATTTTTTCCCCTGACAAGATATATTAACAGACCCTTATAACTAAACTTTGCCAAAGCTTCCTTCTCCAAGTTTCTGTACAAAATCGTGGTATCAGTTTTTAGTATGATGTCATTCTAGGCTACCCTTAATGAATTCTTCTATGCAGCTCACAATGCCTTATACTTGTTCCGCATGCAAAAAATGCCTCACACTAGTTGATACTATAACATTTATACTCTAACTTGAGACGGAGTGATATGAGTGTGATTGTATATTGGCCATATCATATAAAGGGATTCTTTCCTATATTTAGTTATATAATGTATTTTCATTGTAATGTATTACAAAATATCAACTACCATTGATTTGTTTATAATATGTAAAAGTGTTAAAATATAACTGAAGACAAGATAGTAAAGCTTTCAAGCAAGCTCAATAAGGTAGGGTTGTAAACCAGTTCTCAGAGATGTTTAATAAGGTAACCATGCGAAAAGACTTGAGCTAGAACATGTTTATGAGCTTGACGAGCCGAACATTATCATGCTCGAGCTCGAACTTCAACGAGCTTTTTCAAGTCAAGATCAGTATAGCTCGAGACACAACCCTAATATCTGAAACCTATTTAACTACTGAATAATATTGTGAAACATCTCGAGTTTTAAGGGGCCTCCAAGACGTGCCTCTTCTTGTTTGATCCTAGTTTTGACATGGAATCTGCATGATGTAGATAGGGGTAACAATGTTAACTATTAAGACTGTTCTACTGGTTTTCTCATTGAGTTCAATCATGTATTTGTATCCTTATGGAGATCTTAGTTTAGTTATTATATTTGTAATTTGATCAAATGTATAACTGTATCAGGAAGTCCATGTGTTTTGGCCGTCTTCTTTTGCTCTCCTCTTGTTAGCTATGGGGTTATGGCTGTACTATATCCATTGGTAAGTAGTGGTGTTCTCCCTCTAATTTTTTGCTCGCAACATTATTTTCGGAAGTTCAGACTGCTGCATTCAAGTAATATATATAGCCGAGTCGTTTTGATGAAAGTTTCTGAATTATCTTCGTTAACACTAATATCTGCAGCATGGATGTAAAAGTTTACTTTAAAGTTGAGGATCTAATTGGTTGCGAAACTTTAGTGTATAACTTTGAGAAAAAAAATATTTATGTGTTCTATTAGTTGCTTGTGAGGATAAGCAGATTTCAGACTAGGGTGAACAAATGTAAGCTGGAAGCATTTACAGTGAAGGAAAAAATGTCTTATAATTTAAAACTATGACAACATTCTCAAGGCAGAAGGAGTGCCTTCCGGGTTTACATTAGAACTCATGATGCAGCTGCTAGCCTGCTACAAAGACTTAATTTATGTATCGTGGCCCCTGCAGGCTTCCTAACATGCAGAAATTATGCTCTCACTTGTTAGAACCCTCAAACTTGCATTTCCATTCGTATTGCTACGTTGAATTTCTATCTTTTGCTGCCCTATCTCACTTGCCTCCTTTAAGACGTTCTTTGTTTTACCTAATTTATATGAAGAGGTCAAAAAAAGCATACATTTTAAGAGCAAAACTAATGAAGAACATCTTTCATCCAAAGTAGAATTAATTTACTATAGAATTCTACTGAAACTGCAGTTTCAGTAACTCCAGAACACTAGAGGACAAACAAAACAATGTATACGCATGAAGATACATGATCATTCTACTGCCTTTTGCTGATTCTGCTTACATTCAAATTATATTTCTATATCCATGTTAATGCATGTATACTGTTTGGATGCCACTGTAAGCTATATTGGGTTAGGAGGTATCAAATTTTGCAAGTGCCATCAGGGCAGAATGTTTTGTGGTTGGTAACTTTGAATATTTTCATTAACGAAAATCATGGCCTTTTCTAGTTTGTTTTGACTGCTACAGGCTCAGAAGCAGACAAAGTCATTGCTTCTCAGAGAAAGAAGTGGAATGAGGTTGGATTGGGAAGGATTCCGATATTCTTTTCTGCCGATTATTTATCGTAAGCTTTGGAAACCCTCTTTTTCTCTCTACTACATGCATGTTTGCATGTTTTGGGAAGGATACTGAAGACTTTGCGAAAGCATAGGGTAACATTATAGCATTTTTTTATGATTTGTTGTGCTCTTTAGGATGAAGGTGTTGTCTTTCTTTCCTATTGGATCTGACTGGCAAGTCTATGACCAGAAAACCCTCTGATTATCAGGGCAATGCTGTTGTTGATAGCCATAGGTATGCCATTGAAAGTGGTCTTGTTCCATCTTTGGGTTTGAATGTATAATTCATTTCAGTATTTTTGTTTTCTGATCTGATTCTTGGCGTTGTGTTGTATTTGCAAGGTCTTAGTACTGATGAAACCCTTGTGCAAAGAAAGCAGAGACGTTATATATTGCCTCTGTGGAAGCAAAATCCAGATGTGGAAGATTACGCCCATCGTGTTTAGTTATTTGTACATATCTATGTTGGCTTGAATGAGATCAAGCAAAGGCTCGATCCAAACTGATGTGTATAAACTCGACTTGATGAACTCGTAATTGAGTAGCTCTCTTTTCTTTTTAACTTAAAATGTATGACAATTCTTTAATCAACAAGTTACTCATATTAGAAGCCTTACTGGAAATGAAGACGTGACATGATAATTTTAGGTTTTTTTTGAAATCTTTGAAACATGTAGAATGTAAAAGTATGGTAGTCCAAAAGCCATTTGGTGAGGATTTGAGCCTATTGTGAATTGACAGAATTTTTTGTCAGTCTCAATTTCTTTCATGTGTGGTAACCGCTTTAAGGAGAACATTTGTAACATGGTTTGAGTCTGTTTGAAGTTTATTCAAAAAATTTCATATATGACATTGATATGATCTTAGGCATTATCTCATTCTTTAGCCAAATCCAAATATATTTCCTACCTTGAACATCAACCTAGTAAGCTCCTTTGAGCTTAATGTATAATTTTATTCATGTAGCTCCACTTAAATTTCCTAGCCTATCTAGCCTTAACAGAAGATCTAGTAGAGTCATTAGGGTTGTGGGGAGACAGGGAGGCTTGGTAAGTGTTTGGTGATTAAGGGACAAATTTTTGCTAAAAATTGAGATTGGTATGAAATAATTTTTGGTTCTATTCAGCCTGTTACCAAACTCGATGACACCATATTATATTGAAATCTTTATATAAATATTGGTAGAGAGTTGACAGGTAGCCAATTGGATAGAATATGAGAGACTTGTGAATGTACTCTTAAGTTCGATTGCAATGGGTTATTGATGACATATGTTAGAGTTGAAGGATGAAAAAAAAAAGTAGAAGAAATAAAGCGATGAAAAGTAAATAAAAAAAAAAAGAAAAAGAGAAAGGAAGTTGAAAAGGGGAGTACTTTTTGAGAAAAAAAAAGTGAGAGCTTGGGATGACTTGATTTGTTTGATTATGGGTGATTCAAAGGTGGTTGGTGTTAGAGGTTTATTTGTTTTATCATCATTTGGTTGCTCAAATAGATCCCTTGATTGTTCGTATATTATTAGTCACTTTTCCTATATATTCCCTACCCTTTTTATTACATGCCTGTTGGGATAAGGATTCAGTAGATGAATTTATAGATTTGATAGATTCCAAAACCCTAGCTGAATATTGTACCTTCGTATCTGTTATAGCTTAGACGAGTTCAGTTGTTAGAACTCAGTAGGCTAGAGTTCAGTAGCTGCAGGATTCAATAGAAGACCTCGCACTCGGCTGATGAACTCAGGATCGAAGAAGTCAGTTGGACAGCCATCCACCAACTGAATCTGCTCAGGAATTCATGCCCTTTCACTGAATGCTCAGAAGAACTTCAGTAGGAAAGTCACTTCAGTTGAAGATCCGAGGATTCAGAGGAAGTTAACCTTGATGTTTGACAAGTCTCACCTACCAATCTACCTCGACTATTAAGGAGCTGACAGCGATCTATTGCTCTGACAAAAGCTTGCTCCCAGACTGAAAAAGAGGAGAATCTCTGCAGTGCACCTACTCACCAACGTTCAAAATAAAGGAGCCGTTTTCCTTGTTGTTTCGACACGTGGCTAGACCTCCCTCCAACGGATCTATTCACCATCGACGACTATAAATAAGAGAAGTCGTCATGCAGAGACGACACCGGGAACCCAAGCTATCTACGCACAAACTCTTAACACTCTCAACGAAGAATCCAGTGAAGAACTAGCGTCCATTGAAGAACCCTTTTAGTTCATCACTTAGAGTTATATTTGTTCCCCTTCTCTTATCTAAGAAACCTTCATTGTAATACCTTTAGCTTAGAAACCTCGAGGAAGTTCACATCCTTATGCAACTGTTTTTATTTGTAAGAACTTCCTCTTAGTTGGAGAAGACTCAAACTCTTCAAGCTTGTAACCCCTGCAAAAGTCACTACGACTATAAGTAGAGAATTTTTCCAGCGCACAGATCACTGAGAACTTGTTCAGTATAAAGCTTCAAGTTTTGTGTTTGTCCAGTGAAGAGACCAACTGAGACTTGCTCAGTATAAATATAACAAGTATCCTGCTTTGGTCAGGACAGTGGACGTAGGACCAGTGTGTCCGAACCACTTGAAAAATTATTGTGTTAATTTACTGTTTTCCTTAACTGCTCATACTGCATTCAAAATTGTACATCATAAAACTCAGCATAAAACTGGTGTTTTCTAACCGAGACGTTTGATAGGGCCTACACTTCCTCACACACTCTGATACTGAACGACTATTCGACTGACTAAAGTCAGTAGAGCTGAACTCAGTAGAAGAAATTCTTGCCCACGTGATGTGAAGCATATTTGGCTGTCTGACTCAGTCAGTAGCAAACTCAGCTAGAGCTGACTTTGCGTTTGAGAAATAAATTTGTATTCAGGTGTATTCACCCCCCCCCTCTACACCTGAACCACGTTTGAGGACCAACAATGTCTTAGCCCCATTACAACCAAAGAAAGACCTTTGTGATCTTTGCCATGAATTGTGTTCATTATAAGTAGAATTACACAATCTGCAAGTTGATGAAGACGCTCTCCTAGGGGTTTAGTTTGAGTGATAATTTTACCCTTGTATGCTTGAGTATTTAAGTGACAGATTTCTGGAGAGGGACTACTCTACTTCTATGTTCTATTTTGTTTTGGAAGTGGCATTATGCTTGAATGATATTCACTTGCTAATAATGTGCTCTTCTAACAACTGAAATTGGCTTGAATTTTTTAGGCACATCCTTCTGATATTTTGTCATAGTCTTTCTTTTATCTTGTTTCTTTGCCTGAGGACAAGCAAAAACTTAGGTTTGGGGGAATTTGATGAATGGTTTTTATACCATCTCATCGTGTTCTTTCTAAGTCTATTTCTATCAATTTCTATCCATCTTTAGCTTTTGTTTTATTTAAAATCGTATACTTTCGATGGATTTTGGTTTTGTAGGTTTCTTGATGAAGAAGAGACTTACATCCAACCAAAAGACTTTGTAGATGAAGCGATTGATTCTACTAAACAAAATCAATCTCAAATAACTTAGGTCGATGAAGAAACCCAAGTGGTAACTAAGATCTCTATTGAGAATAACAACTCAGGGGGAAAAATGATGTTCCTGAGCTAAATGCCCCTGAACCTAATGACTTAGTAGATCCCAACCTTGTTAATGAATTATTTCAGTCCCAGAAGAGTACTATTGAAATGCTTGATCATACTACCATTTTTGCAGAAGACACTTTCGGAAAAGAAAGAAGAAGGAGACGTTCTTGGCTAGATGCTCACTTCTCTGTTTTCATTATTGGACATCCATCAGCAAGTGTAAAAATAATATCCAAATTCTGTCAAGGAGAAAACACTTTATACTCCTATTTCTTGTCTACTGAAAAACCTCAGATAATTGAGGGCACTGAACGATGCTGACTGGATCACAAGCATGCAAGAGGAGCTGAACTAGTTTATTATAAATGATGTTTGGGAGCTTGTTGACAGACTAAAGCATCAATGCTTTTTATGAAACATTTACTCAGTCGTTGAGATCGGGATCTAAGTGGGTCTTCAAGAACAAGCGAGATGAAAATAATATCATCGTCAGGAACAAAGCTCGACGAGTTTTCAAAGGATATTGTCAAGTTGAAGGAATAGATTTTTATGAAACATTTACCCTAGTCGCCAGATTGAAAGCTATTCGCCTATTCCTAGCCTATGCAATACATCAATGCTTCTAGGTACATCAAATGGATGTGAAGTCAGCATTCATGAATGATGTACTGAAGGAAGAAGTCCACGTAGAATAACTACCCGGCTTTCAGCAGGGACATCAAGTGTACAGAAATAGAAAGACTCTATATAAATTAATACAAGCACCCAGAGCTTGATTTTATACCCTCTCTAAGTTCCTTCTTCAGAAACGTTCTTAGAAAGGAACAATGTATCGCACTCTATATAGTATCAAGTCATGAGATGACATCCTACTTGACATCCTAATGGTGCAGATCTACGTGGATGACATTATCTTCGTATCTATTAATGTTACTATGTGTCAATAATTCACGAATATGATGAAAGAGAAATTCGAGATGTTTATGATGAGAGAAACTAACTATTTCCTTGGACTTCAAGTCAAGCAATTAGAGAAAGGAATATTCATCAATCAAGCCAAATATACTCAAGACCTCATCAAGAAGTTTGGTTAAGAAATCCAACAAACAAGTCAAGATTTCGATGAACACGAATCTAAAAATTGATCTTGACAATGAGGGAGTATTTGTTAACTCTACTGATTATATACCTATTATTGGTTCATTATTATATCTCACAGCTAGCAGACTTGACATGACTTATGTTGTAGGTATATGCGCAAGATTTCAGGCGAATCCTACGCGAAGTCATCTGACTGAGCAAAGAAGATTCCTCGCTACCTGAAGGGAACACCTGACGTGGGGTTACAATATCCAGCTGATTGTAATCTAGAACTAACTAGATACTCTGATGTTGATTATGCAGGTTGCAGAATTGACCGAAAGTGAACTTCAGGAACATGTCAGTTCTTAGGCAGTATGCTCATATCATGGTTTTCAAAGAAACAACACTCAATAGCTACATCCACTACTGAAGATGAATATATGGCTCCCAGAAGTTGTTGTGCCAAAATCTTCTGGCTTCGACAACAATTGAGAGATTATGATATCAATCAAGATGAAGTGTCGATCTACTGCGAATATACTAGTGTTATTGCGATCATTCAGAATCCAGTTCTTCATACGTGATGCAAGCACGTGGATATCAGACATCACTTCATCAGAGATCATGATGAGAAGAAGGATATTAAGATGGAGAAAACCCATACTGACAAGAAAATGGCTGACATACTTACCAAATCTCTAGCTGAAACCAGATTCAGAGAAGTTTCAGTAGAACTAGGTCTTTTGTCTTCTGGATCCTATTGATCCAATTCAGTAAAATGATTCAGAAAGTATTCACTAAGGGGGAACATAAATACTGAACTCACTTAGTACCGACTATGTGGTATCAACTGACTACTATGTTCAACTGACAGGTTTTGCGTTTCAAATTAAATATTTAGGGGGCGTTTGGTTCGCAGCTTAAAATCGGATTCAGATTCAAGATGATTTCCTCCAATTTCCATCGACCTCAGAACAGTCCCAATTCTAATGAGTGAGGAGCAAACACTCAAAGAAGAAATTGGCTATGGAGAGCCAGCTGATATCGCATCTATGGAAGACCTTCATTCAGCCATACTGATGCTAATGAGTCTAAAGGGCGACTCTGAACAGCCCTCTCAGCCACAGACTCAGCCAGTTACTGAACATGATGATAAGTCACCACCCAAGGACGTAGACCAGGGAGGATATGCCAAGGGAAAATCTCCTAGAAATGATGATGATGAGTCGCCACCTCCACCTCCTTCATCTGGTGCAATCATCTCAGTGCCATCTACATCTCATACTAAGAACCCACCAACCTGTGAGGAAAAATCTCAGTAGATCCAGTTATCAAGCTGCAGACGTGCAGGATGCCTCTATAGCAACTATCAATAAGAGCATCAAGGGTCAAGGACACAAGAATTGCCTTCTAGCCAAGTACGTGAATATCAAATGGAGCTAATCTACTCAGGCTCAGACACAAAAGCTCAATGACTTGACTGTCGAGTTACAGAGGATCAGTACACCTATCATTCCTAATACTAACGAGATCCTACGCAAAGCACTTGAGCCATAAAGGACAGACCTTTCACAGCAATTTCAGCAGGTACTGCAGTCTCAGGCCTAGATCTTCTCTGAGAAGATGGCCACTGCACTATCTGATATCCTCAAGGTCGTAGAGAAGCGCAACAGACTGACTACTGACAGTATCTCTAAAGAACTTGTGGAACAAGCTCAAGCCTGCCTTGCTATAAAAAATGAAGCAATTGAGCTAGTCGAGGCCTACCTGAAGAAGAAAGAGGTAGCTAAAGCTGAAGTACTCAAAGCTTCCCTAGCTGAACATGATAAACATTGGGACGAGTACATAGACGTCCTCAAAGAAGTTGAAGTGAGTATCGATAATGTAGGTCGCACAGTCTCAGGCATTACAAAAAGGTCACAGCCCTATCCACCCTGATTGATGATGCCGAAAAAAGGGAATGAAGTAGGAGAAGTCAACTACTGACCATTATCAAAGCTGAAGAGACTGTGGACAAAAGTAAAGAAAGTAAAAGGGAAGAAACCAAGGGGGAAGGGTTTGGAGAACCGGCTGAAGCAACAATCAATGAAGTGGCTCAGTTTGCCGAAAAGCTAACTGAAGATGAGCCAGTACGCTTAGTTGCTAAGGGAAAATCAAAAGCGGTTGACAGTCCTCCAACTCCCAAGACACTTAAATTCAAATTTAGATCGCCTGATGAGCAGATTGCCTATGATAAAGAAATGGAAAAAGAACTCCAAGAGCAGGAGGAAGCCAAGGCTAAAACAAAGAAGAAAGGTATTCAGATCAAAGCTCTAGTGCCAAAGAAGACAAGATCTATTATGCCTAGAAAAACAAAAGCTCAAACAGAAAAGGCTAAGTCTGCTGAAAAAGCTTCGGATGCTCAAAAGTCCAAATCAGCAGAACCTAGTGAAGCTGAAGAAGATACTAAAGCCGAGCAGAA
This sequence comes from Lavandula angustifolia, assembly GCA_028984105.1. Lineage (NCBI taxonomy): Eukaryota > Viridiplantae > Streptophyta > Magnoliopsida > Lamiales > Lamiaceae > Lavandula > Lavandula angustifolia. The sequence continues at coordinate 29,297,456 of CM054814.1, read as the reverse complement.
TATTTCCACTACAAAGCTATCCAAAGAACAAGAAGTTGATATGAAGGCGATATGGGATGCCTGTGAAAGAGGACTGGACATAACTACAAAGGACAGACAAGTTCAAGCTGCTAAGAGAGGATTAGATTAGTAGATCTTGAGGCACTCAGGCTGAAGATAGAGAAGGAAGCCAGGGAAAGAGTCCCTGATAAAGACAGGAGCATACCTCCAACATCCAAGTTTTTCAGGCGAAGAGAGCATAACAAAAACATCAAGAGAATCATTCATCCTAGAACTGACAAATGGGTGCCATGGAAAGTTAATTAGGTTTGGGAAGAGATCAAGATTGAATTTATCAAGAGTTGGTATGTATGGAAGACATTATATGAGTCAGATCCGGACAAAGCATTCAGAGAATTCCTGAAGATCTCAGACTCAGATGTATATGCAGAAATTCACACAGTTCTTAGACAATCTGGTCTTCCTCTCAAAGTACTTGAATATATGATTCTCCCTCCTCCTCGTACTTTAGAAGGACATATATGTACAAAGGATATTGAGGATGAGATAGAGATTGCTATGAAGAGAAAAGATCTTGCGCTAGATGATCATGATGACAAAGAAGAGATTAGAGAGCTGAGGAGCAGAGTTTATTCATCTTATGGGCTTGTTGTCCCGAAGAAGAAGTCAGTTGAATTCAAGGAAAGAATGCAGAACTTTAAGAAGACCAACTAACTCTCTCTCTCTCTTGTTTAGCTCTGATAGTGATAGAAGATTTCTGTACTTATAACTCTCTTACTCATCTATGAAACCCGTTACTATTTTTGGCCGAGACAACAACTCATTGTCACATGGCTGTTTTTTTTTTCTTTCAACAGTTCTGGTCACATCAGTGATCAAAACACACACACTCACCCATTGCTTATCATTCTATGTATGTCCCTCAGTTCTTAGATTTTGTATCTTTCTCATCCGTGATATAGGGAAAGCGTATTGTAAAGGTTTTGGCGTCACTAAATAGCAGGAAATTGTTGGGTATAAGATTCAGTATGAAGATCCTAAAACCCTTAGCTGAATGATGAACCTCAGATGTAATAGCTTAATTGAGTTCAGCATGTTAGGAACTCAGTAGGATAGCTAGAATTCAGTAGCTAATAGGTTCAATAGAACATTTTTTGTCAGCTGGATGGACTCAGCATGAGGAACTCATTTGCGTGTCTCAGAACCCACTAAATCAGTAAAGAAAATTATGCTAAATAACTGAATATCTCAGAAGACTGTCAGTAGGAAACAACTCAGTAAAAGCGTCAAGGAATAAGAGGAAGTCAACTAAGTATCCACTTGGAGTTTGAACAAGCCTCACCAACTCCCTAACCTCGACTCTAGAGATCTATTGTTCTCATTCTCTATTCTAAGCGATTCTTGTAATATCTTAAGCATAGAAAATTCGAAGGAGTTCAGCTTATTGAATTGTTCTTATTGTAAGAACTCCTTCTTAGTTGGAGAAAATCAAACCCCATGTTTGAAACTGCACAATCACTAAGACTATAACTAGAGTATCTATCCAGTGTACAAATCGACTCAGACTTGCTCAGTATAAGTATCAAGAACTCCTGTCTTGCTCAGCACAGTGGACGTATGATCCAGCGTATTCGAACCACTTTAAAAACTAAATGTGTAGATTTAATATTTCATTTACTGTATGTTCATACTGCATACAAACTGATCTTTAAAAATCACACTCAGCATAAAACGTGTTTTCAAATCGAGACGAAAATTATTTGGGCCTACATTTTCGTATTTTATTCTATACTGAATTAATGTTCACTGACTGAAGTAAGTAGATAGGACTCAGTAGACAGATACCCTCTGCCCACGCGATCTAGGAAGCTTATTTGGCTAACTGACCCATTCAGTAGCATATTTCAGTATATACTGACTTTCGCATTTTAGTTGAGATTTGCACTCTACACCAGAAGGCTCTTCTCTAGACCAACACTAAGCAAGAAATAAATTAAATGTTTAATTAGATTACATTAATTGGATATTAAACTTTTAACTAGACCTCCATTTAATTGGACTCTACACAAAACTAGTAAAATTATTCTAGTAAACGTCCACCTGTGTGGCTTTCTTGTATCTTTGAGCTACGAGTTTTGTGAGATTAGTTTTCCAAAATAATATTTAATTATTATTGAGTAGTAGGAGCGAAGCCGTAAATGTCCACCTGCATGGCTTGCATGCTTAGTAAACATGAGTACTCTAGAAGATAATAATTAAATAGGATGGCTAATTAGATCAAATTGAATGCGGCATGGTTCTCGTAAGTATGTCAATTTCGAGAATTTGATTCTATTTTGGTCAAATTAATGGTCAATGCTTAGATGTCACCGCGGGTACAATTCACTTCCCTCGAAGTCGCTTCTCGCGTTTTAATCTTAATAGTGACATAGTCCAGCATATCGAACTATTAATTCTATTCATCATAAGAACCTATGCGTGGATTGATATTAAAGAGCAAGGTAAATAGCTTGGTCTAGGGTTATGCTAGTAAACATCTACTTGTGTGGCTTACGAATGGCATTCCTAGGGCTATTCAAGGTTCTTCATATCATTGTTTTTACAAAAGGTTAGAATGATATTAATTATGAAATATGTGCGAATATAGGTTTCTTACATGCAATTTTATTTATTTTTAAGATATGTATGTTCAATCTATTGTTTCCGATCTTACCAACCGACCCCTAACGGGTCCAACTAATTTCACTAAGTGGAAGAGATATCTTACCTTCCCAATAAATACTCTGAAAAGATCCTATAAGAACTTCTGTTTTAGGACCGCTATGTCTACGATAGAGATTACTTTGAGCAAGTTACTCAAATATTTGGTAGTGATCAAAGAGATTATAGGAAAGGGCAAGGCTGCTCAAGTCCTGAACATCAGTAGTAGCTCAAGGAATCCTCCGAAAAAGGGAAACTAGAAAAAGAGTAGAAAGGGTGGTCAAGTCAAGAAGAGCAGTGGGAGTAAGAAGACAATCCTTACCGGCGGCATGCGAATGCCAAAGGAGGAAGGGATGTTCTTCAAGAGTGGTAAGAAGGGACACTGAAAGAATTATTATCCAAATATCAAGGCAAAATAGAAAGAGACGTGAATTGCTCTTGTAACTGAAATTGTTCTGGTTTCCTCTTCTACCGTGAATGGGTAGTGGATACGGGGGCAACTAATCATGCTTGTTACACCTTGAAAGGTTTCTTGCAGAAAAGGAAATTGAGTGATGGCGAGGTGGTAGTCTCCATGTGCAATGGATCGAGAGTTCTTGCAATTGCCATTGCATATTTACATCTATCTTTTGATAGTTCTATTTTTTAGTAGTTAAAGAGGTTTTATATGTGCTTGAGTTTAGGCGAAACATAATTTATGTTTCAAAACTCTACACCATTGATGGTTATAAATCATGTTTTGATAGGGATGTTTCAATCATGAAAGACGGTGATTTTATCTGTGGTGGCCCATTAAATGGATCTGTATATGCTATTACTTGCAAACCGCTTAATTATGTTAATGTTGCTTCCTCATCATCGAATTCTAAGAAGATGAAAGAATCTTCTAAGATAAATCAAAATTATCTATGACATCTATGACTAGGTCACATCAATCTTAGTAGGATCCAAAGGTTGGTGAAATATTGATCTTTGGATTCTCTCCAAGTGGAACCACTTCCAATCTGCGAATCCTGCTTTGGAGGAAAGATGGTGACTAGGGCTTTTAAGAAAAGGGTTATAGAGCCACAAAAGCACTAAGTTTGATTCAATCTTACTTGTGTGGACCCATGTCTACACAAGCTCGTGGAGGGTATGAGTACTTTGTCACATTTACTGATGATTACTCGAGGTATGGCCTTCTTCGCCACAAGTCGAATTGCTTTGTAACCTTTAAGGAATTCAAAGCAGAAGTGGAGAAGAAGTTAGGTAAAGAAATCAAAACAATGCGATCTGATTGTGGTGGGGAATACATGTCCAACGGGTTAAAGGATTACTTGATAGAATATAGGATTACATCCTAGCTGACAGCACCAGGCACGCCTCAGCAGAATGGTGTGTTAGAGAGAAGGAACCGAACTCTCTTAGAGATGGTTCAGTCGATGATGAGTTATGCAACTTTGCTAATTTCCTTTTGGGGATATACCCTAGAGACTGCGGCATATTAATTGAATCGTGTGCCATCCAAGTCGATTAAAATGACTCTGGTCGAGTTGTGGAGGGGGCACAAGGTCAGTATACACCACATAAAGATTTGGGGGTGACCTACTTATGTACTGAGTAAGCAGTCCGACAAGTTGGAGACACATTCAGAGGTTATGTTGTTCATAGGGTATCCGAAGGAAACGAAGGGTGGTTACTTTTATGATCCTAAGGAACATAAGATCATTGTTAGTACCAACGCTCGGTTCTTAGAGGAGGATTATATTAGTAATCACAACTCTCGAATCGAGATCATCCTTGAGGAATTACAAGGTGATCGAGGTCCACTCAGAGAGCCAATTGTGCAAGATAGAGCTCCACGAGCAACTGCACAATTTGTTAACACAACGCCTGACACGCTTCGACGTAGTGGGAGGGTGATATTTACACCTGATCGGTATATGTTCACTAGGGAGACGTCTGATCATCTCCCGGCAGACGAACAAGATATCGTGGAACCCTGTACCTACAACGAAGCAATGGAAGATGTAGATGCAGATTCATGGCGAATCACCATGGACTCAGAATTTGAGTCTATAACTGATATGAATGTATACGAGATCGCTGAACTACCTGAGGGCTGCAAGGCTATTGATAGTAAGTGGGTATACAAGAGAAAGAGATGACCGAATGGAGAGATTGTGGCATTTAAGGCCAGACTAGTGGCGAAGGGTTTTACCTAGAAAGAGGGTATCGATTATGAGGAGACCTTCTTGTCTGTAGCAATGATCAAGTCAATTTGGATTCTCCTGGCCATAGCAGCTCACATGAACTTAGAGATCCGACAGATGGATATCAAGATCGCGTTATTAAACGGCCACCTTGAAGAAGGTAGAGACATCTACATGAAACAACCTGAAAGTTATGTGGAAGAGAGTGAAGAGCATCTAGTTTGGAATCTTAAGAAGTCTATTTATGGAGTTAAGAAAGCTTCCCGATTATGGCCCCAGCATTTTGACGAGGTAGTCAAATCCTATGGTGTTTTATCTTGTCCTAACGAGGCGTGCGTATACCGTATCTGTGTTAACGGAGTGGTTTTTGTTGCACTTTATGTAGACGACATCCTTCTCATTGGTAAAAATGTTGAAGTGTTATCAGACGTAAAGACGTGGCTATCCGAGCAGTTTCAAATGAAGAACTTAGGTGAAGCTGCTTACATCCTTGGGATCAAGGTTATCTGAGATCGCCAGAAAAGGATGTCAAGCTTTTCACAAGCGTCCTACATTGACACTGTGATTGCTCGTTTTAGCATGCAAAATGCCAAGAGAGGTTCAGAAGGACTATTAGTAGAATATGTTCTTTCTCGTAAGAACTCCTTCACAATTGGAGAATCTCTGACCTTAAAGGTTAAGAAGTGTGAAGTCACTACAACTATAAGTAGAATTTGTCCTGTGCACAGATAACTGAGACTTGCTTAGTATAAGCAAACAAGTTTTGAATATGTCCTGTGAACAGATCACTAAGACTTGCTCAGTATAATTAATACAAGTTCTCCTGCTTAGCAGTGGACGTAGGGCCCTGTGTGTCCGAACCACTTTAAAAATCCCTGTGTTGATTTTTACTGTTTCATTGATATAATTGTTCATTCATCATTCATCTGAGTTTTACTCAACTTGCATAAAAATGGGTTTTCAACTGAGACGCATATTTTAAAGGGCCTACACTTCCACACACAACTCTTGTACTGAACTAATGTTCACTGATATAAGTCAGTAGGACTGTACTCAGTAGGAGATCTTTCAGCCCACGCGATCGAGAAAGTATATCTGGCCAACTGACTAGTTCAGTAATCTTCAGCTAAAGCTGACTTTCGCGTTCTGAGTTTGAAATTGCATTCAGGTATTGTTCTGAGCCAAGGAGCTATAGGATGCTCTAGTTTGAAAGGAGCTATGGGATGCTCCTGTTGTGCTGAGCTAAGGAACTCCGCAGATGAAGGAAAATAAACTGGAGTTAGAGCTACAGAAGCTAGAAGAATTCGCTATGCTTCTAGGAGAGTCCATTGATGATTTTAGTATCAGATTCACAAATCAAATAAATATCATCAACAGGCAGGGGAAAACATTTAGCAAAAAGGAGACCAACACCAAGATCTTACGAACTCTTAATAGGCCCAAGTGGTACTCTTTTGCTACATGTTTGAGGAGAACTAATCTGAACTCTGTTACTCCTGATTATATATTTTCAAAGTTAAAGGTAGAGGAATTCGAGTTCAATGTCCCACACACCGGTGCTGAGACTAAAGTGTCAATGGATCACGCATATGAAGCATCAGTCAGTACACCCGGAGCAAGTCCCTCAACCGCAAGTCAGTCAACCGGAAGCTCAGTAACTATACCTTCTGCTGATAACTTGGCTTAGAAGTATGCTCTCCTCGCGGTGAAATACCAGAAGGAGAAGGACAAATTTCGGAGAATGAAGATGAAGAAGTCTTCAAAATATCAAGGTAAGAGAGATAATAGTCACTCAAAAAGTGAAACTAAACCTCTAACTGATTGTATGAATACTGAAGGGGCTCCCACTAAACATACCGATACACCTAGAAGGGAAGTCAGGAGCTCAGTATGCTACAACTGCAAGAAACTAGGACATTTTTAGTATGAATGTCCAGAACTCTCAACAGCTGAACGAGCTGAAAGGCAAGCCCAACGTGACAAATTTGTCAGAAAGAGGCAAGCCCACATAGCTAGAGAGTTATCTGACTGCTCAAGCGACGTAGTATTTTTCATGGAATCATCAGATGACGATGTTGCATTTGTCGCTATTGAAGCAGAAGACACTGAATTGTGTCTCATGGCTGGAGAAGAGGCTGAGCTAAATTTTGACCCTAATACATGCCCCTCTTCACCGAGCACACACGACACGAGCTCAATTGTAGGTGAACCTCTAGATGTGGTTCTTGCATACGAAGATCTGCTCGAAGAACATATCCAGATGAGCCAACAGGTTCAGCAAGACAATTCAGGAGATGGAACTCCTGAAAGCTGAAAATCAGAGACTTTTGATGAGAAGTCAGGACTCTACTGAGTCTGGAGAACTTGTGCTGAGACAGAAGGAAGAGATTAATTCTCTAATGACTAAGTCTCAACATCAAGAGGCACAGATCTGAGTCTTGACCAAAGACATCTCTGAGAAAGATACTGAGATAGCATAGCTCAGTCAGAAACTCGCGGAAGTACATAAAGACTATGAGTTCCTCAGGAGGAGTGATGAAGTTTGGCGAGGATTGATGACGGAGAAATATCTTAGAGCTAAGGAGAAGTTGGAAAGTATGCTCAGAGCACAAAGGACGGTTTACGTCAGAAGGAAGGACTTGGCTATGCATATGCGGCATCCACTTCTACCTTCAAAGATTCTGAGAAGCTGGTTGATAGATTTGTCAAAGGGAAGAGTCAACTGCTGAACCTACAACCCCTCAGGCAAAGAACAAGCAAAAGATGATCGCACCTCAGCCCATCAACAAGAAAGTGACCCATGGTTCAAACCCCAAGACACCTAGGTCCAACTTAGGGGGAACCAAGAAGGTCAGGTGGGCCCAGCATTATGGCCAACAAAAATGGACTCACCTAGCTCAACATGGATTTTATTATTATGAGTAGAGAGTCCAAAGCCCAAAGGTTCAAAAGAAGAAGAAGGATGAACCTCAGAAGAAGAAAAAGCCAGTTCAGTGGAGAAGCCAGCTGACAAAAAGGGTAAGAAATCTGAGACCGTCAGGGTTGTCAGACAAGTTTGGATAAAAAAATCCACTAACGTCTAAGGACCCAAAGCTAAACCCAAAGAGTACCTGAACGGCAAGCCCGATGTGACAAATTTGCCAGAAAGAGGCAAACTTACATAGCTGGAGAGTTATCTGACAGCTCAAGCGACGCAGAGCTTTTCATAGAATCATCAGATGATGATGCTGAGTTCGTCGCAATTGAAGCTGTGGATAGTGGATACTCAAGACACATGACGCATCAGAGGAATCTGCTGACCGACTATGTTCAGCAAGAAGGAGCCAGAATTGAGTTTGGTGACACCTCTAAAGGCTACACAAGGGGATACGGAACGCTGATAATAGGGACTGCAACAGTTCCTAGAGTATCATATGTTGAAGGACTTCCGCATAATCTCCTTTCTGTCAGTAAATTGTGTGATAACTCCAATAAAGTGACTTTTGACGCAGGTTTTTGTGATGTGCTTGATAAATCTATAGGAAAAACTGTCTTATCAGGGTCGCGGCAAAGAAACATCTATTATGCTGAATGGAATAACGCCGAACCTGAAGCTTGCCTGCTAGCACACACGAACTCAGATGATAGAACAACGTGGTTGTGGCACAGACGAATGAGCCATCTGAACTTCAAAACAGTGAACAAGCTAGCAAGGGATGCTAAAGTCAGAGGACTGTCCAACGAAGTTTTCAAAAGATATAAGAACTGTGAGGCATGCTTGAAGGGGAAGCAAACAAAGTCAAGCAATCCGCCTATTCTGTCACCTTCTACTGATGGGATACTTCAGCTGCTTCACATGGATCTCTTTGGGCGAGTCAATCCAGTGACGATCAGAGGAAAGAAATATGCTCTTGTAGTCATTAATGACTATTCAAGACATACATGGGTGATTTTCATCGCCAATAAATCTGACGTCAAATCTGAACTGCTGAAACGGCTACGCATCAAGAAGGATATAAAAATTCAGAGGATATGCTCTAATCGTGGAACAACGTTTTTGAACTCAATAATGAAGGACTACTGCAAAGCTGAAGGCATTCACCACGAGACCTCAGCGGCACGTACCCTCAGCATAATGGTCTTGCTGAAAGGAAAAATAGAACACTCAAAGAAGCAGCAAGGACATTACTCGCAGACTCAGGTCTACCATTGAAGTTCTGGGCAGAAGCTACTGACACTACTTGCTACACTTAGAACAGATCTCTACTGACTCAGATGCACATGAAGACACCATACGAATTATGGAAAAGGATAACTCCTTCTATCTCTTATTTTCATGTTTTTGGCTGTTCGTGCTTTATCCACAATAACAGAAAGGACCAGTTAAAGGTTTTTGATAGCAAGTCAGACCATGGAGTTTTTTTATGATACTCCAAGGTTAGCAAAGCTTTCAGGGTCTTTAATTACCGGACCCTTTGCATGGAAGAAAGCCCTCATGTTGTATTTGATGAATTTACTTATGAGGACAGGAAGTCAAACTCTGACCAAGAAGTTGAAGAGGTTAGGAGCAAGCTACAGGATCTAAGCTTAAAAGATAAAATCGAAAAGATCTAGCATTGTTGGGATGAAGATTCAGATGATGAAATCTCGAATCAACCAACAAGCAATGTAGCAGAGGAGATTGATTCTAATGAATAGAATCAATCCTAGGTAATTCAGGTCGATGAAGAAACCCCAGTGGTAACTGAGACCTCTACTGAGAATAAGAACTCAAGGGGAACTAGTAATGTTCTTAATCTGAATACCCCTGATTCTGGTGAATTAGTAGAACCTGATCTTGTTACTGAATTGCTTCAATTCCAGAATAATACAACTTAAATTCCTAACACTCCTACTATTTGTGTCGAACCAATTTCAGACGAAGTAATAAGACGTCGTCGTTCATGGTTAGATGCTCATAACTCAGATCTTATAATTGGAGATCTTTCAGCTAGTGTCAAGACAAGATCCAGATTCTGTCAGGGAGAAAGTGCCTTATACTCCTACTCCTTGTCTACTGAAGAGCCTCAGACTATTGAGGATGCGTCGAATGATCTTGGCCCGGATCACCGCCTTGCAAGAAGAGCTCAACCAGTTTACTAGAAACGATATATGGACGCTTTTAGACAGACCTAGACATCAGCACGTGATTGGAACGAAGTGGGTCTTCAAGAACAAGCGAGATAAAAACAACGTCATCGTCAGGAATAAAGCTAGACTTGTTGCCAAAGGTTATTGTCAAGCTGAAGGGATAGACTTCGACGAAACAGTTGTAAGATTGGAAGCCATTCGTCTATTCCTAGCATACGCAACACATCAGCAGTTCACAGTCTATCAAATGGATGTGAAGTCAACTTTCCTGAACTACGTGCTGAAGGAAGAAGTTATTGTTGAACAACAGCCCGGCTTTCAGCAGGGACATCAGGTTTATCGACTTAAGAAAGCACTGTATGAGTTAAAACAAGCACCCAGGGCTTGGTACGATACCCTATCAGACTTTCTCCTTCAGAATGGTTTTCTAAAGGAAACTGTAGATCGCACTCTATTTAGTATTAAGTCAGAAGCTGACATCCTACTGGTGTAGATCTATGTGGACGACATCATCTTTGGATCAATGAACCTGACTATGTGTAAGAAGTTTGAACACATGATGAAAGAGAAATTCGATATGTCGATGATGGGAGAGATGACTTATTTCCTTGGACTTCAGGTCAAACAATCCAAGAAGGGAATATTCATCAATCAAGCTAAATATACAAGAGATCTCATCAAGAAATTCGGCTATGAATCCAGCAAATCAGTAAAGATACCCATGAATACAAATCTAAAGATAGATCATGATAAAGAGGGAGTATCTGTAAACTTTACTGATTATCATGCTATTATTGGTTCTCTATTATACCTAACAGCCAACAGACCTGACATAACTTATGATGTAGGTGTATGCGCGAGATTTCAGGCGAATCCCAAACGGAGCCACTTATACTCAGTGAAGAATCACTATCTAAAGGGAACACCAGATATTGGATTATGGTATCCTGCAGATGATAATCTTGAACTAACTGGTTATTCTGATGCTGATTATGTAGGATGTCGAATCGACAGGAAATCAACCTCAGGAACTTGTCAGTTCCTCGGCAGTAAGCTGATATCTTGGTTCTACAAGAAAGAGCATTCAGTAGCTACGTCCACTACTGAAGCTAAATACATGGCTGCCGGAAGCTCTTGCGCCCAGATACTGTGGCTCAGACAACAACTGAAAAACTACGACATTCATTAGGATGAAGTGTCTATCTACTGCGATAGTTCCAGTGCAATTACAATCACGTAGAATCTTGTTCTACATACTCGATGCAAGCACGTGGATATAAGACATCACTTCATCAGAGATCATGTCGAGAAGAAGGATATCAGAATGGAAAAGATCCACATTGATAAGCAACGAGCTGATATCCTGACCAAAACTCTAGCTGAGACTAGATTCAACGAACTCTGAGTAGAACTAGGTCTACTGGATCCTACTGATTCAATTCAATAAGATGATCCATAGGTACTGAGTGAGGGGGAACACTCTCAGTACTGCTGAAATACTTAGTTGCATCAACGTGGACTCAACTGACTACTATGTTCAGCTGACAGGTTATGAGTATTTATTTAGCATTTTCTGATCAGCATGACATAACATTTATTTCCAGCCATTAATGTTCATCGTACTTCATTAAGCATGTCGTTCTTATTTAATGCACGACATTCTATATGTTAACTGCGGCGCATTTAATGCATGCCATTTCACCTTACCTATTTGGTGATTGAGATAAGTAGGCGAGATTATAGGCGACACAGTAATCAAAACCCCTGGTATCATAACCTATTATAACATTAAATATGAGCCTTCCACCTCTTTTAAAACTGATTAATCTCAGCCACACAAAGAAAAACCATTCATAGTTAGATCAATATATATCTTTGTGTGCATCTTCACTTAATCACTTTTCACTATTTACGATTGAATTGTGCTCTGCATACTTACTTGCTAAGAAATCTACCACATTCAAGCACATTTCCTTCGATTAAGTTTTTACTCATACAATGGCAACATCCCCCAACAACGAGGTGCTCATACCGACCGACATGCTAGAGATCATCGACTCCAAGCGAGTCTGGATTGAGCCCATCCTTTCTTTTTGGTCCTGCAATATAACGTGCATGGACAACGTCTTTGAGACCTTGGAGGCCTCTAGTCTGATGACCATTCTTTTGAGGTCTCCCTCTTACTGCCTCCTTAGGCAGGTTTCCGAGTTCGTCATGAACTTAAGGCAAGATGATGGGGTGACGGACATCACCTGGATCAACTATATGAGAGAGACGGCCCCCAACGTCTGGACGGAGAAGATCGCAGACATAGATATTGCCAAGTGCCCACTCTGCAGCTTCCACCTCTCCGATGAAGGGATTTCTCCTTTTGGATACAAGGAGTCTTCCATCAACCACGACCTCTCCAGATTCAGTGGTCAAGAGAATGTCGTATTCAAAGCAGCATTCCTAAGAATCAGTCGCTCCCTGAATACAGGGGCCTGGCCTACATCGTGAACCACGTGTTGACCAGCTCAGCAGGTTCATATGATCAACTCTCCAGAGTCAGACTTCAGCTGATGATGTCCATAGTGGATGAAGGTCATATTAACTGGAATGCGTTCTTCAGATCCGAATTCAAACCGCAGCTCCAGAAGTTCACCAATAATGAAGACAACTCAGGTCTTCAGCTCATTCCGAAGGGCAAACTCCTCTACAACACGAAAATCTTTATCATGATAGAGGATTTATGCCAAGGAAGAGTAGTGTTTGCTGATGTATTTCGTTCGATCCTAAGAACGTGAAATTCCTGAGTGCAACAGCAGTAGAGAAATCTATTGGTCGGGGACAACATGACAAATGTCCCCTGGTAATCTCTCAGGTTCCTCAGCAACCTCAGCAGAAGAAGAGAAAGACGCTGAAGAAGCCTACAGTTGTTGAAGTACCTCCAGAGCCTATCTTCTATTGAGGATTCAGGGTCCGGGAAAGAGGACGTGACCCTGAAGGAGAAATTCAAGAGAATTCTTGATGAGGAGATTCAGTCGGAGCTACCTACTGAAGCTGAAATTCCACCAACTGACTCCTCATCCCTTCTCCCCGCCTCGGTTCTGCTAGCTCAGAGCAGAGCAACTGAGGAAATCGAGGATGAAATTCCTAAGATCTTGGACCACTCAGATCTCGTGGACATTGCCATCAGGGCTAGGGTGCAGATGCGTTTGAGATTCCATGATTGGGATCTGCTGGAAGAGACGCTCCATCTAAGGACTGCCTCTGGATTGGCAAGAGAAGAGCAGACTCTTCGAGAGGAGATTGGCTACGGTGAGCCGGCTGACATAGCCTCCATGGAGGATCTAAGGGCCGCCATGGTGATGCTCCTAAGTTTGAAGGGGTAATCTGATTAGCCCGCTCAGCCCCAGACTCAGTCTGATTCTCACCGCGACAACCCACCCAAGGATGCAGACCAGAGAGGATCTATTGAGGGATAATCTCCCAGGGAAGACTCGCCGCCACTGCTTCTTGTATCAGGCGCAGTCATCTCTACACCATCCGAGACTCAGCCTAAGAAACAATCTCGATACCAGGCTGTTGAGATCAAAGATCTCAAAATGGCGTCCATTAATAAGGTCATCACACGCCAAGGTCACAAGAACCATCTCCTCACAGAAGACGTGAACAAAAAATGGAGCCAATTCACAAAGGCTCAGACCATGGAGTTAGGTACCTTATCTTCTGAAGTGCAAAGGATCAGCACCCCTACTGAAGTAAATGCTGAAGCGATCCTCACAAAAGCACTAGAAGCTCAACGGACCGATCTGCAAGCTCAGTTCCAAATCATTCTACAGAACCAGGCCAAGACTTTCTCTCAGGAGATGGCCGCTACATCAGATCGAGTCCTAAAAATAGTCGAGCAGCGACAAAAGCTTACTACTGCGAGTGTCTCGAAGGTACTCGTTGAGCAGCATGCCGATTGCACACAGATCCGCAAGGAAGTTGTGGACTCTGTGGAAGCTTATCTGAAGAGCATAGATTGATCCAAGTCAGCTGTACTGAAGGCTATCAATCTAGAGCACGACAAGCGATGGACTTCCTATACCGATGCAGCTAGAGATGTTGCAACCTCGCTATACTCGATCAGAACAACCATCGAGGGGCTGAACACCAAAGTGACTGCCTTGGCAACGATGATAGATGATGCCAAAAAGGGGGAAAGTAGTAGGTCTTCTCAACTACTAACCCTCTTGAAAGCCGAAGAGGCAGGTCCGTCAGTTGCAGCAACGAGTAAGGGGAAAGAATAGAAAGGAAAGATAAAGATGTTGAAGGCTCAGGAGAGCCTGCTGAAGAACCAGTTGCTGATGTGACTCAGTATCCGGAAGCTCTACCTGAAGAAGAGCAAGAAGAGCCACAACCAAACTCAGCAGCAGCTAAAAGCCACAGCCAAAGCCAAAGGCAAAGCTCCAGCCTCTCCTACTACCTCTCGTCCAAAGAAGCTCAAATCCAAGACGCGCGAAGAGCAGATAGCGTAGGATGAGCAGCTCGCGTGTGAGCTAGAAAAAGAAGATGCTCAAAAGGCCAAAGCCAAGAAAAGGCGTTCTGATCCGTACTCTAGTTCCTACTCGAACTAAATCAGTACAGTCCAGACAATCAAGGTCTTCAGCGGCAAAGAGTCCGACTAAGTCCAAACAAGCTGAGAAGCCGAAGCCTGCATGTCCCAACTCAAAATCAGCAGAGCCAGCGACTCAGACGTACATGTTATCACCACCACAGAATTGTCGAAGAGACAAGAAGCTGAAATGAAAAAGTTGTGGGGTAGCTGTGAGCGAGGACTTGACAGGACAGTTGAGGCCAGACAGATCAGCGAAGCTAGAGAGCATATTCGTCTAGCTGATCTGGAGGCTCTTAGGCTAAGAACTGAAAAGGAAGCTCATGAGAGAGTTCCTGAGAAAGACAGGAGCATCCCTACCACTTTAAAATTTTTCAGAAGAAAGGAACTTGTCAATGAGGTGAAGAGGACTATTTTCAAGAGGACTGACGAATGGGTACCATACAAGATCAACCAGAGATGGGAGCAGATCAAAGTGGACTTTATGAAGAGATTCTATGTCTGGAAGATTCTGAATGAGGAAGCTGATACTGAAGAAGCCTTAAAGATTTTCTTAAACACATGGATGCTCCTCTCTATGCTGAGATTCAAACCCTTCTGGAGTAATCCGGTCAGTCACTGAAAGCACCTCAGTTCTAACCACTACCTCCTCCTATGACGCACCAAGGTAATTTATGCAAAAAGGAGACTTAGGGACAGATCTTTGATGTTATCAACAACAAGGGTCTGAACAAGAATGATGAAGAAGACAAAGATAAAATTAAGGCCCTGCAGTAGCGTGTCTATTCAGCTTATGGCCTTGATCTTCCGGAGAAGAAGTCTGCTGACTTCAAAGCTCGGATGCAACTCTTCAAGAAGAAGTCCACCCGACTGTCTCCTTAGTCTTCTAGGTTCTTAGAATAGAATTTCATGTAATTGTAAACTTCATATCGCATATATAACATCTTTTCTTTTGGCCTTCGACAACTACTCATTATAATTTGGCTGTGTATTTTCTTTCAGCACTACTGATTATTGAAGTAATCAGCTCACACACTCATATATCTGCTTATATGTTTCTCTATGCTTAATTACTTAGAACTTCTTAAGAGAAACTGACTTTTCCATGCTACAAGGGAAATTAATTATAAAGTGAAATTAGTTTAAGTATGATAGGGGAAAATGTTTCTCTGTTTAAGGGAAATTGTTTTCTATGTGTTGATTAGATAACCAGCCTGATAATACTGTTAACTCAGTAAAGCTCAGATAATTCAGTATGTGACATTGCTCTATAAGTTATGTTATTGCGCTGATAATTCTCTTTAATGAGAAACTCAGCTTACCTGACAATTATTTGTTAAGTTCACATTATTGCTCTGATACCATGCCTTGTTTATTCGTGTAATATTTCTTTAGCATAGTCAGTAGCAGTAGTTGTTGTAAAAGATTTTGGCATCATCAAATAGGGGAAAATTCTTGAGATGAACATAAATTGTTGGGATGAGTATATATTATAAGATTTGAAGATCCCAAAACCCCTAGCTGAATGATGGACCTTCGATATTGTAATAGCTTAGTTTGAGTTCAGCTGTTAGAACTCAGTAGGCTAGAGTTCAGTAGCTCTGGATTCAGTAGAAGACTCTGAACTAAGCTGAAGAACTCAGTATCAAAGAAGTCAGTTGGTCTGTCAATCACCTACTGAATCTGCATAGGGAATCGAGCCAGCGACTGAAGTGTCCAGACGAATGTTGATAGAGGACAATCAGGCAACGGTCCGAGGATTCAGAGGAATTCAACTCAGTGTACTTTGAGTTTGAACAAGCCTCACTAACTCTCATGTACCTCGACCAATAAGGAGCCGACAGTGTCTTACCTGCTCTAAAGCTGCTCCTAGCCAGAAAAAGAAGAAATCTCAACAGTGCCTCTACTCAACGTTCAAATTAAATATTGTCGTTTTTCTAGTCTTAATCGACACGTGGCTAGACCCTCTCCAACGGATCTATTCACAAATCGAAGACTATAAATAGAGAAGTGTTTTCATGCATAAAGAACACAACACCGAGAACCAAAGCGAACAAAGCTCAACAACTCTAGCGAACCTTCAAGCAACATGCAAAAGAAGAACTTGCTCATAGATTAGATATCTTTTAGTTCTTCTTTCTAGAGAATTATTGTTCCATTTTTCTATCTAAGCATGCATATCTTTTGAACTGTTCTTTCTTGTAAGAACTCCTTCACAGTTGAAGAGTATGTAACCTTAAAGGTTAAGAAGTATAAAGTTATTACGACTATAAGTAGAACATGTCCTGTGCACAGATAACTAAGACTTGCTCAATATAAGCATACAAGTTTTGAATCTGTCCTGTGAACAGATCATTGAGAATTGCTCAGTATAAATAATATAAGTTCTCCTGCTTAGTTAAGGATAATGGACGTAGGACCCTGTGTGTCCGAACCACTTTAAAAATCATTGTGTTAATTTTTACTGTTTTATTGATATAACTGTTCATTTAGCATTCAACAGAATTTTAATCAACTTGAAGGATAATTGAGGTTAGGAACAATACCTTCCTCCTTCGTATGTTTTCGCAACTCTGATTGTTGCTCGTGTGTCAGATCTTCTGATCTGTGTCCCGGCCTTTTTCTTCCTCTGGGTGGTCAGAGAACTGAAGAAAATAATATTTTGTCTCTCCCTCACTCACGCACGGCGTCTCGAATTTTATGAATGAGTGTAATCTGTTTCTGAACAGAATACTAATATATATAGGCTTCAAAAGCCAATATAATATTAATATATTTGTAACCCATTAATTTAATTATATTTCTAATGGGCTTCCACATAACCAGCCCATAATATAATTAATTAATTTACTGGGCTACTAATATTTATCAATTAATTGGCCCAACCAATTAATTCCAGATAAATAACATTATTAAATAATGAAAAAATACATTAATCTATTAATAATGATTTCTGAGAGACAATAAATAACTAGGAAACTAATTGGGTCAGATCAGGGATCCAATACAAGAAATAAAGCTGGGCCTCAAATTAATTAACTATCCATGCTCAGCCCAGAGTAAAATTAATTAATAAACACAGATTCATTCCACTAGAAAATATGTGCTGACTTACCCCTTTATCCCAAATTGAGCAAGAGCTTGTATTTTAGACTTAATCGATCTCCGTATTTAAGATAGAAATATCCGTTAATTGATTAAGCTCACTGACAGCTTAAATTAATTAACATCTTATATTCCTGAGTAGTACCACTCGACCTTATTAACACACCTGAACTTAGTCAACCGGCCGGGTTTAGTTTGCTAATCCTTTCGAGTTCCTCAAGGGATATTATCAACCCATTTTACTAGGATACGGCTGCAAGATACAGACAACCAACCTGAGCCACAAATAACTACTAACACCCAAGATACGTAGATCCGGTCGCGATGACGTTCACCATAGTAGGTCAAACTGATAGATAGCCCAATGCATTCAGCTGAAGTCTTACCAAGCTTAAGACCAGCTAAGTCACCGAGATCTTGGTTCTCCACTAAGGTCAGTTAGGAGAACACATCTCACTGTGATCCGTCAATACACCACCTTAAGTGTACCAGTAAAGACAAGCAGCTAAGACAAACCACTTCTTATCTAAACTGCAGCTTAAACCAACAACTTATCCTTAAGTTGTCTCAGCTGTGATAACTGTTTATATCTTGTCAGTTCAACCAATTTGTGTTGTCTTCTGTGATACCCGACACACCACACAAATCTAACTTTTATGCAAGATAAAGGATAACATGTGCAAATATACATATTTATCAGATAGGAGAATAAAATAGTGGTAAGGACGAAAACACATTGTATACAAGCATAAAAAATGCTTTCAGTATACAAAATCCCAACAATTCTCCCACTTATACTAAAGTAAACTTTTAGTATACAATGTGTCAGTTCTAGGTACAAACTAGTACTCAGTTATATCTCAGCTATCTAGGTACAAACTAGTACCCAGCTATATCTCAGCTATCTATCATATCTATCGCTGCATCTTCTCCCACTTATACAAAACTTTCTGTAGTCCTAAGTGGGGAGCATCTCTACCAACCCGAAGCCACGAACATGTTTCTCGTAAGCCGGGAGTGGTAGCTCTTCGTGAAAGGATTATCTAGGTTGACTTCAGTTCCAATTTTGTCAATCACCACGTCACCTCGATTTACGAATACTCGCATAATGTGGTACTTCCTGTCTATGTGTTTAGACATCTTGTGAGATCTAGGTTCCTTAGAATTTGTCACTACACCCGCATTATCACAATAAATCGTGATCGCCTTAGGCAAATTCTGAACAATATCAAGATCCAGGGGGAAATTCTTGAGACAAATTTGCCTCTTTCGAAGCTTCTGAAGCAGCCACATACTCTGCTTCCATGGTTGAGTCCTCAATGCATTTCTACTTTGCACTCCTCCATGAAATGGCTCCACCTCCCAAGGTAAACACATAACCCGAGGTAGACTTCTACTCATCTCTGTCAGCCTGGAAATCCGATTCTGTATAACCCAAAGACACTAGGCATCGGCCGGTAAACAAGCCTATAATCTCTAGTCCGTTTAAGGTACTTGAGAATATGCTTGACCGCAGTCCAGTATTCCTTTCCAGGGTTAGACTGATATCTTGAGACCATGCCTACAGCATATAAGATATCTTCTCTCGTACAAAGCATCGCATACATGAGGCTACCGACAGCGGAAGCATATGGTACTAGCCTCATACTTTCTATATCTTCAGGCGTTTTAGGGCACTGATTCTTGGATAGAAAAATGCCATGTCTGAAAGGTACGGAACCTCTTTTGTCTTTTTGCATGCTAAAACGAGCAATAACAGTGTCAATGTAGGACACTCGTGACAAGCTTAACATCCTTTTCTGGCGATCTCGGATAACCTTGATCCCAAGGATGTAAGCAGCTTCACCTAAGTCCTTCATTTGAAACTGCTCGGATAACCACGTCTTTACGTCTGATAACACTTCAACATTGTTGCCAATGAGAAGGATGTCATCTACGTAAAATGCAAGAAACACCACTGATCCGTTAACACAAATACGGTACACACACCTCGTTAGGACAGGAGACAAATCTATAGGATTTGACTACCTCGTCGAAAAAGCTGGTGCCATAACCGGAAATTTTGCTTAAGTCCATGAATAGACTTCTTAAGCTTCCAAACTAGATGCTCTTCGCCCTCCTTCACATAACCATCTAGCTGTTTCATGTAGATGTCCCTACCTTTTTCAAGGTGACCGTTTAGGAATGAAGTTTTGACATACATTTGTCAGATCTCTAGGTTCATGTGAGCTGATATGGCAAGGAGAATCCGAATGGACTTGATCATTGCTACAGGCGAGAAGGTCTCTTCGTAATCTATACCTTATTTTTGGGTAAAACCCTTCGCCACTAGCCTGGCCTTCAACGCCATGATCTCTCCATTCGGTGCTCTCTCTCTTTCTCTTGTATACCCACTTACTACCAATAGCTTTGCAGCCCTCAGGTAGTTCAGTGATCTCGTATACATCCACATAAATTATGGACTTAAATTCTGAGTCCATGACAATTCGCTAGGAATCTGCATCTATATCTCCCACTGCTTCGCTGTAAGTCCAGGGATCCACGGAATCTTGTTCATCTTCCGGGAGATGATCAAACGTCTACCCAGTGAACATATACCGATCAGGTGTAAATATCACCCTCCCACTCGTCGAACAGTGTCAGGAGCTGTGTTAACAGATTGTGCAGTTACTCGTGGAGTACTATCTTGCACAACTGGATGTTCAAGTGGAACTCGACCACCTTGTAATTCCTCAAGGATGATGTCGACTCGAGATTTATGGTTACTAATGTAATCCTCTTCAAAGAACCGAGCGTTAGGGCTAACAACGATCTTCTGTTCTTTAGGATCATAACAATATCCACCCTTTGTTTCCTTCGGATACCCTATGAACAACATCACTTCTGAACGTGATTCCAATTTGTCGGCTTGCCTATTTAACACATAAGCAGGACAACCCCAAATCCTTAAGTGGTACAAACTAGGCTTATGCCCATTCCACAACTCAAAAGGGGTCTTTTGTACCGACTTGGAAGGCACACGGTTCAACAAGTATGATGCATCTCTAGGGCATATCCCCAAAAGGAAACTGTCAAAGTTGCATAACTCATCATCGACCGAACCATCTCTAAGAGACTTCGGTTCCTTCTCTCTGACACACCATTCTGTTGAGGCATGCCCGGTGCTGTCAGCTGGGATGTAATCCCACATTCTGTCAAGTAGTCCTTGAACTCGTTGGATAGGTATTCCCTACGACAATCAGATCGTAGTGTTTTGATTTCTTTACCTATCTTCTTCTCCACTTCTGCCTTGAATTCCTTAAGGGTTTCAAAGCAATCCAACTTGTGGCGAAGAAGGTAAACATATCCATACCTCGAGTAATCGTCAGTAAATGTGACGAAGTACTCATACCGTCCACGAGCTTGTGTAGACATAGACCCACACAAGTCTGAATGTATCAAACTTAATACTTCTATGGCTTTATAACCCTTTGCCTTCAAAGGCCTAGTCATCATCTGTCCTTTCAAACAGGTTTCGCAAGTTGGAAATGGTTCAAGTTGGAGAGACTCCAATGATCCATATTCCACCAACCTTTGAGTCCTGTTAAGATTGATGCGACCTAGTCTTAAGTGTCACATATAAGTTTGGTTTACCTTAGAAGACTCTTTCCACTTCTTAGGATTTCATGATGAGGAAGCAATATTAACAGAACTACGCGGTTTACAAGTAATATTATATAAAGATCCGTTTAATGGTCCACCACAGATAAAATCATCGTCTTTCATGATAGAAACTTCACTATCAAAACTTGATTTATAACCATCCATGGTGCAGAGTTTTGAAACAGAAATAATGTTTCGTCTAAACTCAGGCACATATTAAACATCTTTAAGTACTAAAACAGAACTATCAAAAGATAGATGTAAATCTCCAATGGCAATTGTATGAACTTTCGATCCATTGCCCATTGAGACTACCACCTCACCATTGCTCAATTGCCTTTTCTACAAGAAACCTTGCAAGGTGTAACAAACATGATCAGTTGCCTCCGAATCCGCTACCCATTCGTGGGTAGAAGAGGAAACCAGAACAGTTTCAGTTACAAGAGCGACTCGCGTCTCTTTCTGTTTTGCCTTGACATCTGGATTATAATTATTCCAGTGTCCTTTCTTACCACTCTCGAAGAACCTTCCTTTCTCCTTTGACATTCGCATGTCGCCGGTAAGGACCGTCTCCTTACTCCCACTGCTCTTCTTGAAATGTCCACCTTTTCTGCTCTTTTTCTGGTTTCCGCCTTTCGGAGGATTCCTTGAACTACTAGGGATATTCAAGACTCGAGCACTCTTGCCCTTTCCTATAACCTCTTTGACCGCTACCAAAGATTTGAGTAACATACTCATAGTAAACGCGTTCTTAGACATAGCGGTCCTAAAACAGAAGTTTTTATAGGACCTTTGCAGAGCTTTTATTGGGATATCTCTTCCACTCTATGAAATTATTTAAAAATTGTTAAACCCGTTAGGGTTTGGTTGGTGAGACTGTTTAGGAACTCGAAAAATTTCGAACAGACATATCTGAAAAATATAATTTAAAATAAAGAATGTAGGGAAAAATTATTTGCACATAATTCGTAATTAACGATCATTGTAACTTTTTGAAAAAAACAATGATGTTAAAAACCTTGAACGGCTCTAGGAATTCCACTAGCAAGCCACGCAGGTGGACGTTTACTAGCGTAACCCTAAACTAAGCTATTTACCTAGCTCTTTAATTCCAATCCACGTCTAGGTTCTTAAGACGAATGGAATTAATAGTTCGATATCTCTGGACCATGTCACTATTAAAACGCGGGAAGGGACTTCTCAGGAAGTTGTACCTGCGGTGACATCTAAGCTTTGACCATTAATTTGACCGAATTAACATCAAATTCTCGAAATAGGCATACTTACGCGAACCAAACCGCTTTCAATATGATTTAATTAGCCATCTTATTTAATTATTATCTGCTAGAGTAATCGTGTTTACTAGGCACGGAAGCCACTCAAGTGGACGTTTACGGCTTCGCTCCCACTACTCAATAATAATTAAATATTATAGTAGAAAACCCATCTAAGCCACTCAGGTGGACGTTTACGGCTTCGTTTTGAATCATGCATATCCACATAATTCCTAAAGCATGCAATTTCTAAGCGCACATAATAAAACGTGCTCGCGAAAAATAAAACATGCTTTAATACGACGTAAATCCTATTTACATGCTTTTCTAAGCTCAATTAATCACATAATCGCATACTAAAGCATAATAATAAATAAATGCGCAAATAGGAATTTAAAACATTGTTATCGGGCTTTAAAATACGTAATTCCTAACTATTACATAGCCCGATCAAAATACAGCTCTCCGATCTTCAAAATCCTTGAATTTGAAAACTGCATCGAAAACTGTCGTCGCCACATCATCAGGGGGTCTGCCACGTGTCAGACACATGGCAGACACGCAGGCAGCCTGGTCAGCAAAGGGCTGGCGTGGCGCGCCACGTCAGCATCATCTTCAACAACACGATGAACGTCGCCGTGCCATCTCTGCCGCCGATGGCGGCTTTCTGCCGCCGTCCAACCCCACGACCGGCCACAGCGACCCCTTCCACGAAGGCGCCACCACCTGAGGTGCGCTGCAGCGTCGCCGACTGACGCTTGAAAGAGCAACGAGCGGCCGCGACTGCACGCGTGCCGCCGCGCCTGTTCCGGCCATTCCCGACCCTTCGTCACCGTGCCCGCTGCCCCCTGACGTCGTCCAGACGTCTTGGCCGTGCCAAACAGCTGGGGATTTCCGCCACCACGACGGGTTCTGCGTGATGAATCGCGCCTCCGCCGCCTTCGCCGCCCGAATTCTCCCTTTTCGGGCCGCGATTCGATCAATTGAAAGAGGGGAAATGTAATTGGAACACTCACGACCACCGGGTAATGGATTTCGGCCGAAATTAGTTCCTCAATTTCCTGAATTTCAAACGATTCGCTGGAACGAATTCATCACGAGCAGCCAACTTCAGACGTCAATTTCGATCACATCTGGGATCGGATGATCCCTTACAACTTATCGACGCAAAGCTCGTAAGACGAGGATTCCAAAGGTTCAAGTCGATCGTCAATCAGATATCGGACGCGCCGGGAATCTCCGCCGCAAGATGCGGCGGAACCCTAGAAAACTAGGGTGTTCTGGCCAATTTGGGGATTTCTGGACAGCACGACCACTTCTCCTTTCCGACGCTATTACGGACAAACCAGACATCAGAATGAGTCGTGCGACCTATCCAGACGAAGCTAACAAAACAAAAAACAAAACTATACGAACGGATCTGAAATACGATTCTGCACACGCCTCCACGCACCTCCTCAAGCTGGCAGTCGTGTTCTGCCAAAAACTAGGGTTTTGCCCTTTTCCGTCCTTCCGTGCCGTCGCGCCTCGATTTTCGTGCATCCAAACCAAAATACAGTACACAAGCAGTACAATCACGTAACACATTGGTCCTATCAACTACTCGTGGATTTTCTCACGAGAAAAACGTTACAACGGAGTCAAAACAGTGGCTCGCAGGCCGCCCCAAACAGGAAAATTAACCTGATAACGACGGAATTGAACCCTAATCATACACCTAACAGCAACAGTCAGAGCCTAAACCAGGCTCTGATACCAATTGAAGGATAATTGTGGTTAGGAATGATACCTTCCTCCTTCGTATGTTGTCGCGGCTTTGATTGTTGCTCGTGTGTCAGATCTTCTGATTTGTGTCCCGGCCTTTTTCTTCCTCTGGGTGGTCAGAGAACTGAAGAAAATAATATTTTGTCTCTCTCTCACTCACGCACGACGTCTCGAATTTATGAATGAGTGTAATCTGTTTCTGAACAGAATACTAATATATATAGGCTTCAAAAGCCAATATAATATTAATATATGTGTAACCCATTAATTTAATTATATTTCTAATGGGCTTCCCCATAACCAGCCCATAATATAATTAATTAATTTACTGGGCTACTAATATTTATCAATTAATTGGCCCAACCAATTAATTCCAGATAAATAACATTATTAAATAATGTAAAAATACATTAATTTATTAATAATGATTTCTAAGAGATAATAAATAACTAGGCAACTAATTGGGCCAGATCAGGGATCCAATACAAGAAATAATGCTGGGCCTCAAATTAATTAATTATCCATGCTCAGCCCAGAGTAAAATTAATTAATAAACACATATTCATTTCACTAGAGAATCCGTGCTGACTTACCCCTTTATCCCAAATTGAGCAAGGGCTTGTATTTTAGACTTAATCGATCTTCGAATTTAAGATAGAAATATCCATTAATTAATTAAGCTCACTGACAGCTTAAATTAATTAACATCTTATATTCTTGAGTAGTAGCACTCTACCTTATTAACACACCTGAACTTAATCAACCGGCCGGGTTTAGTGTGCTAATCCTTTCGAGTTCCTCAGGGGATATTATCAACCCATTTTACTAGGATACGGCTGCAAGATACAGACAACCAACCTGAGCCACAAATAACTACTAACACCCAAGATACGTAGATCCGGTCGCGATGACGTTCACCATAGTAGGTCAAAGTGATAGATAGCCAAATGCACTCAGCTGAAGTCTTACCAAGCTTAAGACCAGCTAAGTCACCGAGATCTTGGTTCTCCACTAAGATCAGTTAGGAGAACACATCTCACTGTGATCCGTCAATACACCACCTTAAGTGTACCAGTAAAGATAAGCAGCTAAGACAAGCCACTTCTTATCTAAACTACAGCTTAAACCGACAACGTATCCTTAAGTTGTCTCAGCTGTGATAACTGTTTATATCTTGTCAGTTCAACCAATTTGTGTTGTCTTCTGTGATACCCGACACACCATACAAATCTAACTTTTATACAAGATAAAGGATAACATGTTCAAATATACATATTTATCAAATAGGAGAATAAAATAGTGGTAAGGACGAAAACACATTGTATACAAGCATAAAAATGCTTCCAGTGTACAAAATCCCAACACAACTTGCATAAAAACGGGTTTTCAACTGAGACGCATATTTTAAAGAGCCTACTCTTCCGCACACAACTCTTGTAATGAACTACTGTTCACTGACATAAGTCAGTAGGACTGTACTCAGTAGGAGATCTTTCAGCCCACGCGATCGAGAAAATTTATCTAGCCAACTGACTTGTTCAGTAGCAATCTTCAGCTAAAGCTAAGTTTCGCGTTCTGAGTTTGAAATTCCATTTAGGTGTATTCACCCCCCCCCCCCTACACCTGAACCGCGTCTCTAGACCAACAGTATTGATGGATCACAGTGAGGTGTGTTCTCCTGACTGACCTTTGTGGAGAACCAAGATCTCGGTGACTTAACTGGTCTTAAGCTTGGTAAGACTTCAGCTGAGTGCATTTGATTATCTATCACTTTGACTTACTATGGTGAACGTCATCACTATCGAATATATCTATCATGTGTGCTAGTTGTCATTTGTCGCTCAGGTTGGTTGTCTCTATCTTGCAACCGTATCCTAGTAAAATGGGTTGATAATATCCCCTGAGGAACTCGTAAGGATTATCACATTAATCCCGATCGGTTGATTAAGTTCAGGTGTGTTAATAAGGTCGAGTGGTACTATTCAAGAATATAATAAGATGATAATTAATTTAAGGTGACAGTGTATTTAATTAATTAACAAATATTTATATCTTAAATATGGGGATCGATTAAGTCTAAAATACAAGCTCATGCTCAAGTTGGGATAAAGGGGTAAATCAACACAGATTCTCTAGTGGAATGAAATCGTGTTTATTAATTAATTTTGATCTGGGTTGAGCATAGATAATTAATTAATTTGAGACCCGACTTTATTTCTTGTATTAGATCTCTGATCTGACCCAATTAATAGTCTAGTTATTTATTGTCTCTCAGAAATTATTATTAATAGATTAATGTGTTTTCCATTATTTAATAATGTATTTATCTTGAATTGAATGATTGGGCCAATTAATTGATAAATAGATGTAGTCCAACAGATTAATTTATTATATTATGGGTTTATTATGTGGAAGCCCATTAGAAGTATAATTAAATTAAAAAGTTATAATTATTAATATAATATTACTTTTTTGAAGCCTATGTATTAGTATTATATTCAGAAACAATACACACATTCATATTCTCACACGATATACGCGAATGGGAGAGACAATAATCATTTTTCTTTAGTTCTTTGACCACACAGAGGAAAAAAAGAGTCGGGACACAGATCAGAAAATCTAAAACACGAGCAACATTCAAAGCTGCAATAATATACGTGGAGAGAGGTAACCGATTCTTCCCTCCAATTCCATCACATAAACTATTAGCATAAAATAAATTGACTATTTTATGTCCCACACAATAATAAAATCAAATGTTTAAAAAATACGTATCTAAACCTTGTCCATGCATAAATCGTAAGTCGGTCGATATATAGATAGATAACAGAAGGGGAAATGCACAAATATGACCAAATTAAATAACAAAATAATGTTAATAACCACATTTTTAAAAATATAATATAAATAACCACTTTTTACACTTTTGAAAATATATATAAATATTATCTGACATGCTCGAATTTTTATGCAAAAAAGTGGGTCCATTGACTATAAAACTGGCGTTGTGAGGAGAGATAAAATAGTATGTTCCACCATTAGAGCACTGAAGTAGAGCTACACAGTTTAAAAAAACACAATTATGGATTCGATATGTAATTCTATTTCATATTTTATATTTCTAGTTTTTAAAGTTATATATTTCTAGTGGTCTAATCCCTAATTTTACGCTAATATATTTAAGAAAAAGTTTAGGTGTTTTGTTATTATGTTACTATTATTCTGCTACAGGAATGACTTGGATAAGATACTTTATGATATTGTATATACATGTGTCTGATTTGTATATTAATACGTTGGTTTTGAAATTTGATTAAATAGAATAATTTCATATTTAGTTATTTAGTTTAGGAATGACTTGGATAAGATACTGTTGGGTGATGATTCAGTCCCCAGAAACAGCACTAATAGTGGGAAATGATTCAATCTTCTTAGTTGACATTAACTCAGTAGCCCTGTACTCCGAATACTTACTGAAGATTTGAAGATCTCAAAACCCTATATTGATTGGTGAACCATTGTGTTGTAATCTGTTTTTGTCTCTGAGGTTTCAGACTCAGCAGACATTCTGCTCTAGTTCAGGCACTTAGTAGATTATCCGCCTCAGCAACAGAAGTAGAAGACTCAGTATTACTGGACTCAGCAGGAGCAGTATACTGAAAGGAGTCAGTGGAACTGAACTCAGCAGGAGTAGTTCACTGAACTCAGAGCTGAACTTCAGTAGAGCCGACTCAGTAGGAGCATGCTACTGAATCAGAGATCAGACTCAGCAACGGCCAGACAGTCTTCTGACTGTCAGGATCTTTAAAGTTAAGTCAGCAGAGTCAATACGAGGAAGAGAGAAGTCAGCTTCAGATCTCTTTGAAGTCTGTTCTGTCTCAACCACTTTCTGAACCTCGACCAATGACAAGCAGCCACGTATCCTATATCTATTAAAGCTGCAAGTCAACAACTTTCCAGAAATGGAGGGAAAGGACACAGCTACCATACTTCGAAAGAGCCGTTAGCTACCCAAAAGAGAGAGACAAAGGATCGTCGTCTCCAACGGATCTATCCTAATCTCTGCTCTATATAATAGAGGGATAAATCAAATTGAAGCTCACCTAGAACTCACGAGAAACGAGGAACGCTAGAGAACACACAGAGCATTCAAACGAGCAAATTCGAAAAAGCCTAAGTCTTCCGCAAGAAGTTAGAAGAAACAATCTCCGGCGAAAGACTACACTTCTGCTCATAGGGAATCAAGCTTAATTGAATTATACAGCCTCTAGTATCCAAACGATGTTACACGAACCCAAAGCTTACACTCAGCTGTTCATCGTTCTAGAAGCCACATCCTTGTTCCCTATCCCTCTAACCTAAGCTCAACCGTATAAATCCATAGCTTAGACGAAGGAGTTCACTTCTGAACTGATCCTTATTGTAAAGGACTCCTTCACTGTTTGAGAGTTTTTCAAACACTTAGTTTGATAACCTTGTAAACTGAGACTTGCTCAGTATAAATCTCAAGACCAGTGTTTGTCCAAATAGTACAAAACAACCGAGACTATCTCAGTATAATACATAGCTTCCTGATCATTCGGGACAGTGGACGTAGGATTGTTGGATCCGAACCACTTTAAAAATCTCTGTGTTCTGTGTTCCTTATTTTACTGTTGCATTGATTTACTGTTCATACTGAAAATTATCTTTCAAATCATTCAACTGAGTTTCAGCAAAACTTAACAGACTGCACTAATCTACTGAAACTGTTTTGATATAAACATTTTCCTAACTCAACTGAATTTGGGCCTACACAGTTCCGCACCACTGAACTCTAATCTGAACGGCACTGAATTCTGACTCCAAGTCAGCTAGCAGGCCTCAGTAGAGTCAGTCACTCTGCCACACGATTCATAACAGCTTATCTGGTCTGCTGAACCTGTTCAGTACGACACTCTCCTGAGAAGGAGTGTTCGTGTTTTAAGTTGAGAAATTAGTTTTCAGGTGTATTCACCCCCCCCCCTCTACACCTGAACGAGCTCTCGGGACCAACAATTGGTATCAGAGCAGGAGTTCTTTAAGACTCTTGTTATTTTGAAACTGGTCTACTTGAACGGATCCGGAAAATGTTTTCACTGTATATCATTCTTCATTCACATCACTATCTATCTTGTCTGATATGTCAGGGATCAGGATGGTACCCATGTTCTCAGTAGAGAACTATGGTGTATGGCGGGTCAGAATGGAGGCACATCTGACCTCTCTCCACGATAGCATGACAGAGGTTCTAGAAGACGGACCTATCGTTCCCATGATCGATAGTGTTGTAGCTCATGATCCAGCAGACAGAGGAGGAATGGTGACCGGGAAAAGGATTCCCAAGGACAGAAGTCTCTTCACCCCAGAGGAGAAGAAGCTTCACAACTTAGACCGCGTCGCCAAAAACGCCATACTTACCACCCTGAGTGATTTCTATCTCGGAAGAGTTCAGGACTGCAAGTCCGTGAAAGAACTCGGGGATGCTCTAGCGCTACTGAGTCGGGGGACTCAGAAGATCAAAACGAACAAACTTGCGCTGGAACTTCAAAAGCTGGAGAGACTGTCTCTCATGCCTGGTGACACCATTGAAGATCTCAACGTTAGATTTACGGATCTGATGAACTCTATCAACAGGCTGGGAAAGACATTCTCCAACCGAGAGATGAATCTCAAGATTTTGAGGGCACTGCCAGACGAAAACTGGACCCCCTTTGCTACTTTATTACGTCATTCTGATTTAGATATTGTTACTCCTGACCATATCTTTTCAGGACTTAAAGCAGAGGAGTTCGAATTTGGCTTACCTCAAAGGAAGCAGCGAGCTGAAGCTGACACCCAAGTCGACCATGCCTTAATAGCATCAGTTAGCACAGCAGCTCCGGCGTCTAGCAAGGCTGAACCTTCACTCAGTGACGTATAGGAAGGGAATCTAGCCAAGAAATACGCACTGCTTGTCGTGAAGTATCAGAAGGAAAAGGAGAGGCGCAGAAAGCTCTCAAGAGTCGTCAGAGACTCTAAGGGTAAGAATGAATATACACTTAAGCGCACTCCTGACTTACATACTTCTGAATGCAGGAAACAAGAGGACTCAGCTCAGTCGAAAGACAGTGAGAGCAAAGAAGAAAGAGTCACAACCTGCTACAACTGCAAAAAGCCAGGACACTATCTGTATGACTGTCCTGAGCTCAGTACTGCTGAAAGAGCAGCACGCAAAGCAAGAAGGGAGAAGTTCATCAAGAAGAGACAAGCATACATTACTGGTGAAGTCTCAGACGACTCAGATGAAGTCGATTCCATCATGGATTCATCCGACGATGAAGCAGCTTTCATGGCCATAGAGCTTGAAGCTGAAGAAGATGCTGAATAGTGTCTCATGGCAGGAGAAGAGGATGAGGTAAACTCTCATGCACCATTTAATTCCTCTTCACACTGCACACACGACACTCTTTCAGGTGTAGACGAGAATCTGGATGTCGCGATCGCATACGAAGAACTACTCGACGATCAGATTCAGATGAGTTTGCAGCTCAGTAAGACTCTTCAGGAATCGGATACCCTGAAAGTGGAGAATCAGAGACTTTCTCAGGAGAGTCAGGTTGCTACTGAGTCAGAAGGACTTTTGTTGAGACTCGGGGAGGAGATAAACTCTCTGATGGCCAAGTCTCAGCATCAAGAAGATCAGATCTCAGTTTTGACCAAAGACTTGACTTAGAAAGATACTAAACTGAGTCTACTGAAAAAAGAGTTGTCAGGACTTCAGACCGAGCATGAACTGCTGAAGAAGAGTGATGATGTCTGGAGAAACCTGATGACAGAGCGTTACATGGGTGCTGAAAAGAAGCTGGAGGCTATGCTAGCAAGCAACAAGCCCAAGTATTGCAAGGAGGGACTTGGATTCAGTCCGGGAGCCTCCTCATCTGCCCCCGCATGCTCAAAAAACCGGTTGGCTGATAGGTTTGTTCAAGGGGAGACCATCAATGCAGACATACTTAACCCCTTAGCCAAGAACAAACAGAAGATGAAGGCACCTCATCCTAGTTATCAGCACTCTGACACGAAGATCAGCACCAGATCACCCCAGTTCAGTCAAAGGGGAACCAGCAAAGCAAAATGGGCTGATCAGTATAGACCTCCGCAACTGACTCATCCAGCTCAGTATGGGTCATATTACTATGATCCTATAGTCCGGAGAGGATCCAAAAGTCAGAAAAAGAAGAAGACAGCCGTGCAGAAGGCAAAGGTCAGCAGTCGACCAGTCCAGTGGTCAAATATGTTGACAAAAGTGGTCAAATATGTTGACAAAAGTGGAAAGAAACTGTCTGAGACCACCAGGGTCGTAAGACAAATTTGGGTTTCCAAAACTAACATCTAAGGACCCAAAATCAAAAATAAAGGGTACCTAAATATAATTTTATTCTGCAAGTGCACAAGGACCCTTGGTATGTGGACAGTGGATGCTCAAGACACATGACGTAACAAAAGGACTTGCTGAAGAATTATACTATTGAAGAAGGACCCCGAATCGAGTTTGGAGACAACGCAAAAGGCTATACCAGAGGCTATGGAACACTCAACATTGGAACAACAACAGTTCCAAGAGTATCATATGTTGAAGGACTCAGCATTGAAACAGCAACAGTTCCAAGAGTATCATAGGTTCGTGCAAGAAGAATATCTGTGTAGCTGACTGGAACTCAACTTCAAGACGCTCAACAAATTAGCTAGAAACACTCTAGCATGAGGACTGCCGAATGAAGTATTCAGCAAAGACACTCAGTGTGAAGCATGTCTGAAGGGAAAGCAAACAATAAATCAAAATCCGCATGTTCCATCTCCTTCCACTAATGGAATCCTTCAGCTGCTACATATGGATTTGTTCGGTCCAGTCTCTCCAGTGATG
This sequence comes from Lavandula angustifolia, assembly GCA_028984105.1. NCBI lineage: Eukaryota > Viridiplantae > Streptophyta > Magnoliopsida > Lamiales > Lamiaceae > Lavandula > Lavandula angustifolia. Next base: position 29,265,164 of record CM054814.1, on the reverse strand, counting down.
ATCAGAGGCAAGAAGTATGCATTAGTGGTCATTGATGACTACTCGCGCTACACATGGGTCATATTTATTGCCACAAGTCTGACATCAAAACAGAGTTACCAACGCTTCTAAAAAGGCTCAGTGTCGAGAAGAACACCAAGATCGTCAAGATACGTTCAGACAGAGGAACTGAGTTCCTGAATTTCATGGTGGAGGAGTTCTGCAAAGCAGAAGGTATAGAGCTTGCGACTGCCGCGCGCACGCCTCAACAAAATAGGGTTGCTGAGAGGAAGAATCGAACACTCAAAGAAGCAGCAAGAACCCTTCTCACAGACTCAGGACTCCCAACCGAATTCTAGGTAGAAGCAACTGACACTGCATGTTATACTCAGAACCGATCTCTACTAGGGGTGTTACGGTATACCGAAAAATCGGTATACCGCACATACCGTACCAAAAAAATGTCGAACATACCGAATTTTCGGTATACCGTAATTTTCGATACAGTATCATACCGTACCGAAGTTTTTTCGGTACGGTAACGGTATGAGATTTTCCATACCGAGGTATACCGCATACCGAAGTTCATACCGAAGTTACAAATATGTCACTCATATCGAACAATCTTAATGTTATATCATAAATTCACTTAAATGACATAACTTTATTTGACATAAAGTCACATTATTTATTCTATTAAATCATGAAATGGATAAAAAATTATATTTTTCCACTTTATAAACATTAACCCGTAATATTAACAAATTCATACAAAATAGATAGATTAATTAATTTTATTGGAAAATAATATTAATAACTTTCTTGGCTTTTATAAAAGACATAGATTAAATTTATGGTATACCGTTAAATATTCGATATACCGAGTAGACCTTGATTTTTTGATATACCGAAGTGCGGTACGGTATACCGAAAGAGGGGTATAACAACAGTATGGAGATTTGCTATACCGAACTTTCGGTATACCGAACTACGGTATACCGAACTTTCGGTATACCGAACTACGGTATACCGAAATGATCGGTACGATAACGGTATGCATTTTTCCATACCGACCCTTATCGGTACGGTATGCGGTATGAGAAAAATAGTATGGTATACCATACCGAACACCCCTAATCTCTACTGACAAAGCAGCATAAGAAGACACCATATGAACTATGTAACGGTAGGAAGCCTTCTTTATCTTATTTCCATATTTTTGGGTGTTCGTGCTTTATTCACAATAATGGGAAAGATCAGCTGAAAACTTTTGATAGCAAGTCAGATCAGGGAGTGTTCTTAGGATATTCCTGGGTCAGCAAAGCTTTCAGAGTCTTTAACTATCGGACCCTTTGCGTGGAGGAAAGCCCTCAAGTTGTTTTTAATGAGTTTGCTACTGAAGACAGGAGCAGAAACTCTAAACCTGAATCTGAGAACATCAGTAAGCAGCTACAGGATCTGAGCTTAAAAGATAAAGTTGAAAAGATCCAGCTATGTTGGGATGATGATTCAGATGAAGAAACTGAAGACAAGTCTACTGAATCTCAACCAAGCAGTAGGTAGAGCCGAACAGTTGACTCTCCTGAACAGAGTCAATCCCATGTAACTCAGGGCGATGAAGAAACCCCAGTGGTAACTGAGACCTCTACTGAGAATAATAATTCAGGGGGAACCAATGATGTTCCTGAGCTAAATGCCCCTGAACCTGGTGACTCAGTAGATCACACTCTTGTAACTAAATTGCTTCAATCTCAGAATAGTACAACTGAAATGCTTAACTCACCTACTATCTATGTTGAACAAATTTCAGATGAAGAGTTGAAACATCGTAGATCGTGGCTGGATGCTCACACTTCTGATTTAATTATTGGAGATCCTTCAGCAAGCGTAAAGACAAGATCCAGTTTCTGTCAGGGAGAAAGCGTCTTATATTCCTGCTTCTTGTTTACTAAAGAACCTCAGTCAGTTGAGGACGCACTGAAAGACGCTGATTGGATCATAGCCATGCAGGAGGAGCTGAACCAGTTTACGAGAAACGAAGTTTGGGAGCTTGTTGACAGACCCCGGCATCAACATGTGATCGGAACAAAATGTGTCTTCAAGAACAAGCGAGATGAAAACAACGTCATAGTAAGGAATAAAGCAAGACTCATGGCAATAGGCTACTATCAAGCTAAAGGGATAGACTTCGATGAAACGTTCGCTCCAGTTGCAAGATTGGAGGCAATCAGACTATTCCTAGCCTATGCAACACATCAAAGATTCAGAGTATATCAAATGGATGTGAAGTTTGCTTTCCTGAACGGCGTACCGAATGAAGAAGTCTATGTGGAACAGCCTCCCAGCTTTCAGCAGGGACATTAAGTTTATAGACTCAGAAAGGCTCTGTATGGGCTAAAACAAGCACCCAGGGCTTGGTACGATACCCTGTCTGAGTTTCTTCTTCAGAAAGGTTTTCAGAAGGGCACAGTAGACCTCACATTATTCAGCATTCGACTGGAAGACGACTTATTACTTGTGCAGATCTACGTAGATGACATCATCTTCGGTTCAAAGAACGTCATCATGTGTCAGCAGTTTGAGAAAATGATGAAGGACAAGTTCGTGATGTCAATGATGGGAGAGATGAACTATTTCCTCGGCTTTCAAGTCAAACAATCTGAGAAGGGAACGTTCATCAATCAAGGTAAATACACTCGAGACCTCATCAAAAGATTCGGTTGCCCATCCGGCAAACCAATCAAGATCCCGATGAACACGAACATGAAAATTGATCTTGATAAAGAGGGAGTATCAGTAGACCAAACTGAATTTCGTGCTATAATTGTTTCTTTATTATACTTAACAGCTACTCGTCCTGACATAACTTATGTTGTAGGTGTCTGCGCTCGATTTCAGGCGAAACCAAAGCCGAATCATATGGACTCAGCAAAGAAGATTCTCCGATATCTCAGAGGAACACCTGACATGGGTTTATGATATCCTGCTGATGATAATATTGAACTAACTAGTTATTCTGATGCTGACTATGCAGGATGTAGAATTGACCGAAAGTCAACTTCTGGAACGTTTTAGTTCCTTGGCAGTAAGCTAATCTCATGGTTCTCAAAGAAACAGCATTCAGTAGCAACATCAACTACTGAAGCTGAATACATGGCTGCCGAAAGTTGTTGCGCCCAAATCCTTTGGCTGAGACAGCAGCTACGCGACTATGACGTCATTCAGAATGAAGTGCTGATCTTCTGCGACAGTACCAGTGCCATTGCAATCACTCAGAATCTTGTACTTCATACGAGATGCAAGCATGTGGACATCAGACACCACTTCATTCGTGACCATGTCGAAAAGAAGGATATCAGGATGGAAAAGATCCATACTGACCATCGAAGGGCTGATATACTGACCAAGCCTCTAGCTGAAGCCAGATTCAGAGAACATTCAGTAGAGCTAGGTCTGCTGGACCCTACTGACTCCAGTCAGTAAGAGGATTCAGGAGAGGACCATTCAGTAAGGGGGAATGTTCACTCTCGGTAATGAGTAAAATCAGTACTTAGAGACTCAACAACTATCTACACGAGGTATCAGCTGACTACGATGTTCAGTTGATAGGTTTGCGTATCTCTACTCAGTAGCCGATAGAACAATTATGTGTATTTATGAATCAGATTCAGCATCGTATTCAATGCCTTAGAAAATGTCATTTAATATTAACGGATTACATTAATACACGACATTCTATGTAAAAGCATGCTGAACTCTGCAACGCATTAAATGCATGTCGTATCAAGTTACTACTTAGGCTATATACAACTGTCTTTTGACTTAGGCGGCTAATATGATCATTGCCTATTTTATAAAACTTAATCCTAGCCGTCCATTTCAAAATGCGCGTTCAAACTGAACCCTTGATATTTAACTGTTTATCTTCTCTAAGATATATATATGCATTCAAATGTTTGAAACCGCCATTTCAACTCTGCAAATATCTTAAGTACCCTAGATATTCTGAAGAATATCTCTTACTTCGTTACATATATTCTATCCTTTAAAACTCCTTAGAAAATATTTTGGTAATGTTCAATGATCTTTCAGTATCGTATGATTTTTTTTAATGATCTTTCTTATATCTTATCGGATACTGACTTGTACTGTGTTTGCAGGCTATTAAAATGACAGGAACCATTGTAGACTCTCCTGTCGATATGAAAGAGATCATCGAGAAGGATCGCGTCTGGTGTGAAACTATGATAGAATTTGACGCGTGCGATCTCGACTACATGGAGGAGATCTTCTACGCCCTCCGCGAGACTGGACTGGAAGGATTTCTGACAAGGAAGCCCTCTTTCTTCCTTCCGCGTCAGGTGGCTGAAGCCTATCTGAACTCAGAGTCCGTCGATGGGGATATTCGTTGCCGTTTCAGAGTTCATTCAGTAGGCGACCCTACCCGAGACGCTTCTATAATCAAATAGATGTTCATTAGAGAAGCTCTCCAGAAAAGCTTCAACTTGCCGAATGAAGGACTCAACCCCATCGCTTACAAGGACGATCTGATGGACGAGTACCTTACTGAATTCTGCGGAAAGCCAACAACCTTCAGAGCAGCTTTTCCCAAGAACGCAATGCTCCCTCAATACAGAGCACTAGCGTATATAGTGACTCAGCTTCTGACGAGTCAAGCAGGCTCATTCGACCAAGTGTCCAGGCCCAAGCTACAACTGATGATGGTTATTTATGACCGAGCCAAAATTAACTGGACGGAGTTCTTTCTTAAGGAGTTCGTGACGCAGTCGGCTAAATTCGACAAATCTTCCAAGCGACTGAGCGTCAAAGGCAAGCTTCTATATGGACTGAAGCTCTCCGTAATGATAGAAGACTTCTGCGGATCTGAGAGCATTACATTCGCTGATAAATCTTACTTCAATCTGAAGAAAGTCAGATTCCAGAACAGGGCAGCGACCCTTCAGCAAATCGACTCAGGGCCCGCTGACCCAAAGGCCGGGACTCAGACGACCTCCACGCCAACTAAGAAGAGGTCCCCTCCAAAATCAACTCCTAAGGCGCCGACCAAGAAGCTGAAGAGAGTCAGTGAGGTTGTGCCTGAAACTGAGCCAGAGACTGTGGTTGCTGAACCACCTCTGCAACTGAGGGATGAGCCCGAGTCTTCAGAAAAGACACAGTCAGTGGAGAAGGCCGTCTCCACTAAGCATGGTGAAACAGTGGACCAAGGGGTCCAAGTAGAAGATGTCCAAACTGAAGAGGTTCAGACCTTAGAAAGCCCCTTGGACGTCCCACCACTCAGTAGCATCCCGTCTGCTGAGAAACAGGCTTCTCCTATTGAAGTAGAGGATTTGGAGACCGCCTCAGAATCAGAGTCAATCGGGATGGAGGCCACAGCTCTCAGATCTAGAGCCTCCCGAGAGATTTTTGAAGTCATTCCGGAGATCGCCAGCCATAACGACCTTGTCTTACTTGCAAGGCAGGCAAGGCTCCACATGCTGATAAGGTTCCAGGAGTGGCATAACCTAAAGAGACTCATCATCCACCACTCCTACGAGCAGCTTCACGAAGAAGAGCTGCTGATTAGGGGGAAGATTGGCTATTCCGAGCCATCTGACCTCGGCACGCTCGAAGACCTGAGGGCTGCAATGCTCGCGATGCTGAACGATAGACAACCTGTCTCAGCATCTGCGCCCTCAGATGGGTCTGACCTTGATGGTCAGGACCTACCCCGTGATTCAGGCCCTGAGAAGCCTGATGAGGGAACTCAACCGGACAAGGATGCCACAACATCAACTGCTGAACCTCCACTCAGCATCCTTGGACCCGGGCAGTTGGCGGCTGTACTTCTAAGGCAGCTGATCCTTCTCACCTCCTTCTTGAGTCTGCTTTCGAAGTAGCGCCCAGCCCAAAAAGCCGACGTTCAAAGTCAGTGGCAAGGGCACTAAGGAATCAGGGGACTCAGAATCGCCTACTCGCCCGCACCGTCCACAAAACATGGCGGCAAACCACTGAGGCTCAGAGTGCAGAATTACAGGGACTCAGAACTGCGATCTCTACATCTCCCGTCCCTGACTTCTCCAGCATTCTGACGAATGCCCTCGCTGCACAAAGTGCTGAATTTGAAGAACAGCTCAAGACGATTCAGGCAGGCCAAGCCTAATTGCTGAATGATTACAAGGCCGCCCAAACTGCTCATACTGAATCCGTCACCGCCATCTCTCAAGCCTCTGATCTCAGATTGCAAACTATCCAGAAGGCTATTGAAGAGAAGGTGGAGAAACAGCTGAAAGAATTTCAGGCAGCAGTTGATCTCTCTCACAAAAAGTACAGCACTCAGCTCACAAACGAGAGAAACGAGTTGCATGAGAAGCTGACAAAGCTCCACAATACTCTGGATGATCTATCTGACTCCTAGAAGAGCCTGAACAACAAAGTATCAGTTCCGCCCCCTACCCAATTTGTTGATGCCAAAAAGGGGGAAGGATTTATTGAAAAAGGAACCAAGGAGCTGATACTGAAAGCTCCGAAGAGAGCAAGGACAGTGGCAGGGGCATCTCAGACTCAGTCATCTGCCCCCACTGGACCTTCACAAACTGGCGAGGCCCATGGTGTCTCAGCAACAGGAGCTGCAGTATCTGCTGAGATTGGCCCAAGTGGCTCAGGAGCCAAAGAAGTCGCAACTCAAGCAAATCAAACACCTTCAAACATTATTAAAGAAGTTTCTGAGTATGCCGACGAGGAGTCAGAAGAGGAAGAAGCTCCTCTTCCTCCTCCAGTTGCCAACAAAGGCAAAAAGGCACTGAAGCTTCCAACCCCTCCCTCCAAGAAGAAAGGACCCAGGAGGTTCATAACTCTGGAGGAGGAGGCTCAGATAGCAGCCGATGAGAAATTGGCTAGGGAGATAGCTGAAGCTGAAGCCGCGAATAAGCCAAAGAAGTAGCCTGCTAAAGGTAAAACTAAGGCTCAGCTAGAGGCAAGAAGACTGGAGCTAGGCTGCCTCCTAGAACACTCAAGCTCAGCGACGAAGCTGACAAGGAAAAAGAGAAGGAGCAGCAGCAGCAGTCAACTGGGTAGCAGAGAACATCTAAAGAGAAATCATCCACACCTGCTGATTCAAAAGAAGAGCCACCTCACAAACCCTCCTATGTTGCCTCAAAGGCACAAGACCAAGAAATGGATGAAATCTGGGCTCAGATGGAGAGGTACTTATACAGAGGTGAAGAGGCCAGGCAGATAAAAGCAGCCAGAGAGAGGATGTGGCTTGCTGACCTCGAAGCTCTTAGGCTAAGGACTGAAAAAGAAGCGAGTCAAAGGATCCCTGAAAAGGCTGGCATTCCCTACAGATACATGAAATTCAGGAAGCCTACTGATCTTAAGACTCACAGATGGCCAAGAGTGGATGAATGGATGCCGTGGGAAGTCACTCAGAGGTGGGATGCACTGAAAGCTGAATTCATAAAGAGGAATTACTTCTGGAGATTCTGGGCTGAGAAGCACAAGACAGTGGCATATACTGAATGGATCATGAGAGTTGACTTGGAAATGTATGCTTGACTTCAGAAAGCTATCAAGGAAAATGTTGATGTCAGAGTTCCAGCTCCCAGAATCCTGCCACCCCCACAGAGACTAGACGGATCTATCCATTATGGAGTGATAGAGAAAGAAGTGAAGGACGCTGCTGAAGCCAAATTCCTAGATGAAGAAGACCCAACGGACTTTGCTGAGATACTGAAGCTGAGGAATATCACTTACCGCATGTATGGACTGCCGCTTCCTGAAACTCAATCCAAAGACTTCAAAGACAGGATTAAGCAGTTCAGATGATTCTTGCTTCTGTATTCTCCTTGTATCTTTCTTTTACTCTTTTTAGTCAAGCAGAAGATGTACTTGTACTGATTGCTCATATATATAACATCTCTGTTTGGCTTTGACAATTCCTTATTGTCTGAATAGCCGTGTTTTTTTATACTTAACACTCAGAATCACTGAAGTGATTACTGACTCACACACTCACTGCTGTTATTTATTGTCAGTTTTTTGCTTAGCTAGATTCTGATAGACTGGTTAGTTTTTGGGGAATATGTTGTTAGAAAGGGAGAAAATGCTGATTCTGTATAGGTTCTGTCATTTCTGCCCTGATCCCCTCAGTAGTCTAGGACTTGAAGAACAACTCCACTATTCTACTTGTAATATTTTGTAAGGAGCTCTGTTTCTGATAAGTCATCGTGTTAGGTTGATTAGTTGATAGGTTTTGGCATTATCAAATAGGGGGAAAATGTTGGGTGATGATTCAGTCCCCAGAAACAGCACTAATAGTGGGAAATGATTCAGTCTTCTCAGTTGACATTAACTCAGTAGCCCTGTGCTCTGAATACTTACTGAAGATTTGAAGATCCCAAAACCCTATATTGATTGGTGAACCATTATGTTGTAATCTGTTTTTGTCTCTGAGGTTTCAGACTCAGCAGACACTCTGCTCTGGTTCAGGCACTCAGTAGATTATCTGCCTCAGCACCAGAAGTAGAAGACTCAGTGATACTGGACTCAGCAGGAGCAGTATACTAAAAGGAGTCAGTGGAACTGAACTCAGCATGAGTAGTTCACTGAACTCAGAGCTGATCTTCAGTAGAGCCGACTCAGCAGGAGCATGCTACTGAATCAGAGATTAGACTCAGCAACGGCCAGACAGTCTTCTGACTGTCAGGATCTTTAAAGGTATGTCAGCAGAGTCAATACGAGGAAGAGAGAAGTCAGCTTCAGATCTCCTTGAAGTCTGTTCTGTCTCAACCACTTTCTGAACCTCGACCAATGACAAGCAGCAACGTATCCTATATCTATTAAAGCTGCAAGTCAACAACTTTCCAGAAATGGAGGGAAGGACACTGCTACCATATTTCGAAAGAGCCGTTAGCTACCCAAAAGAGAGAGACAAAGGATCGTCGTCTCCAACGGATCTATCCTAATCTCTGCTCTATAAATAGAGGGATAAATCAAATTGAAGCTCACCTAGAACTCACGAGAAACCAAGAACCCGAGAGAACATACAGAGCATTCAAACGAGCAAATTCAAAAAAGCCTAAGTCTTCCGCAAGAAGTTAGAAGAAATAATCTCCGGCGAAAGACTACAATTCTGCTCATAGGGAATCAAGCTAAATTGAATTATACAGCATCTAGTATCCAAATGATGTTAGACGAACCCAAAGCTTACACTCAGCTGTTCGTCGTTCTAGGAGCCACATCCTTGTTCCCTATCCCTCTAACCTAAGCTCAACCGTATAAATCCATTGCTTAGACAAAGGAGTTCACTTCTGAACTGATCCGTATTGTAAAGGACTCCTTCACTGTTGGAGATTTTTCAAACACTTAGTTTGATAACCTTGTAAACTGAGACTTGCTTAGTATAAATCTCAAGACCAGTGTTTGTCCAGCGTACAAACCAACTGAGACTATCTCAGTATAATACATAGCTTCCTGATCATTCGGGACAGTGGACGTAGGATTGTTGGATCCGAACCACTTTAAAAATCTATGTGTTCTGTGTTCCTTATTTTACTGTTGCATTTATTTACTATTCATACTGAAAATTATCTTTCAAATCATTCAACTGAGTTTCAGCAAAACTTAACAGACTGCACTAATCTACTGAAACTGTTTTGATATAAACGTTTTCCTAACTCAACTGAATTTGGGCCTACACAATTCTGCACCACTGAACTTTAATCTGAACGGCACTGAATTCTGACTCCAAAGCAGGCCTCAGTAAATTCAGTCACTCTGCCACACGATTCAGAACAGCTTATCTGGTCTGCTGAACCTGTTCAGTACGACACTCTCCTGAGAAGGACTGTTTGTGTTTTAAGTTGAGAAATCGGTTTTACTATTCATACTGAAAATTATCTTTCAAATCATTCAACTGAGTTTCAGCAAAACTTAACAGACTGCACTAATCTACTGAAACTGTTTTGATATAAACGTTTTCCTAACTCAACTGAATTTGGGCCTACACTATTCTGCACCACTGAACTCTAATCTGAACGGCACTGAATTCTGACTCCAAGTCAGCTAGCAGGCCTCAGTAAAGTCAGTCACTCTGCCACACGATTCAGAACAACTTATCTGGTCTGCTGAACCTGTTCAGTACGACACTTTCCTGAGAAGGACTGTTCGTGTTTTAAGTTGAGAAATCGGTTTTCAGGTGTATTCACCCCCCCCCTCTACACCTGAACGAGCTCTCGGGACCAACAGATACTTATTTTAAGATATTGTATATATATATTTGTCTGATTTTGTATACTAATACATTGGTTTTGAAATTTGATTAAATAGAATAATTTTATATTTAGTTATTTTGTTTAGGAATGATTAAGATATTTCCTTACTTTATGCTACATTTTAGGAATTAATTCGTAGGTTTTGGATAAATTAAATGAAAATATTATGTATTAGCTATTTATATATAAATGAGTTCGCATTTTTAATACATTGATTTATGATTTTAATACGTTGGTTATAATATGATTTTAAGATTTTTTTTTTATTTAGAGTTAGAAATGATTAGATCAGTACCTCATATGGTCTCTATTTGTGTAGAATTGAAAAGTTTAATTCTTTTTAATATTTTCTGCGTCAGACCGTGCCCAAACATTCCTCATAAATAATATAAAGATGTATCACAATTAATACAATAACCAAGCACCATTTTTAGAGAGAACTTCAGAATTAATTTTTTTCTAATTTAATTTCCTACAGAAATAAAATAAAAGTAATTCATTGAAAAAAGATAATTAGTCTCTTTAATTTAATTATAAATCAAATTAATCTTATTCACATTTAATCTTTGTCGAAACTATCTATTTATTTTCTGCGATTTCTTTTAATAATACCTTTGGATTTCTTTATTTATTTTTTATTTCTTTGATTTTAAAATATATAAATGTTCATAGGTATTTATTTTAGTCCATTTTTATATTATAGATGAGACATCAATGTATTATTCTTTGACATGGTGGTCAATGAGATAAATCTGAGTATATAGGTGGTGATCAAGAATTATTCTATACGTCGACGAAGTTAAGTCTTGATCAGTTGCTACAAGATATTCATTGGGTGATGAAGACCACTCCTACTACGGATTATTCATTGTTCTACCGTACAAGCATCGGTGATGGCAGAAGAATCAAGGTTACTTTGAATTGCAACGAAGATTTGATGTTGATGCTTTGCGAAGATAGAAATTATCTGGTTGTCTATACTATCAAGAAAAGTCTTGAATCTCGTACAGTAAATGCACTCAGTTTGAGTTGGACAAGAACTAACCTCCACCGGCGACCAAAGTAGATGATGATGAACATGATTTTCTTGATGATGAGGTTGATGCACTTTCATCGGACGATGAGGAGGAGGACAAGACATGTTATTAACTGAATTTAATTTATGGGTCCATGATCCCACCAATAGTCATAACTATTATGCTAGAATGTCGCGGAGGCAGTTTTCCCATATGCCACACATGGATTATGCTATTACCATTTATCAGAGAATATGGCTAGCTATCGTAGTCATGTTGTGACTATTATACGGAAAGTCGCATTTTGCTTCCGAATGAAAATTTCCGAAGAATATGTCTTTTTTGGAAGCTCTGAGTAGAGATGGTGCTTACAAAAAGCATTTGGATCTGTTGTGACCCAGGCATAGATCCGTTGAAGAGGACGATGCCACGTGCCACAATACTCCTAGGAAAACAGCCATATAATTTTGAAATGTCGCCGCAGAGTGGTTGGCTATCTGTGCATGAGAGCAGCTTTTGTGTCAACACAGGTAAGCTCCACTTGCTTCTCATTGGTCGAGGTATTGGGGTAGGTGAGACTTGTCAGACATCAGTCTTCCAGCTGAGTTGACTTCCTGTGAACCTCGGACACTAAGTATCCTCTGCTGACATCTGACTGATAAAGGTCAGGCTGTTTATTTTCCTTGTACGGTCTACAGCTGAGTTGCACCTTTTTTAGTAGATCAAGACTGATCATGGACTGAACAACATGGATTGACTGACATTGTCATGCAAAAATTGGCAAAGTCTATGCAGCTTGGACATATATAATTGCACGTGGAACCACTACATGTGACTGTCGAGAGTTTAATTTTACGTGGAACTACTACACATGTATATAAGATCGAAGAGGATAGAAAGTCTTATATTGTCGACCTCCAACAACGTACATGTGACTGTCGGGAGTTTAATTTCGATTTGATCCCATGTCGCCACGCTGCAACAGTTACTTGGTATATTCTAATCTATTTGTGTCATTAATTGATTTGATGATGTATAGTAACGATATTTCTCAACGGCTTCGAGTTTGTAGCTCATTACTACAGACAAGATACATTGCTGCAAACATATTCTTCTCTATTTATAGTCTCGGCGTATGAATAGATCTGTTGGAGGGAGTCTAGACACGTGTCGAAAACGACAAGAAAAGGGACATCTTCATTTTGAATGATACTGTAGAAATTCCCTCTTTTTCATTCTAAGAATCAGCTTTGTGTTAGAGCAGGTACAGTGCTGGCGGCTTCTCATTGGTCGAGGTTAGCGAGTAGGTGAGGTTTGTTCAAACTGCAATAGCATGCTGAGTTGACTTCATATGATTCCTCAGACCTTTTACTGAACTGTCTCTTACTTCCATTCTTCTGAGATTTCAGCTTGTGGCTCGAATTCCTTTGTAGATTCAGTAGGTTATAGCAGTACCAACTAAGTTCCTGATGCTGAGTTCTTCGGCTGAACGACAGATGATCTACTGAATCCTATCATGTACTGAACTCTAGGTAGCCTACTGAGTTCCTAACATGTTGAACTCAACTAAGGTATTACATTATACAAGGTTCATCATTTTAGGTAGGGGTTTTGAGATCTTCAAATCTTATCATACTGAATCTCTTCCCAACATGATTAAATTGATGTAATCTTTGATGAAATATTATGCTTGTTCTAGATAATTAATTTTTTGATGAGTCTTTTTAAGATTATACATCGTCTATTTTTTTTATTTTGCAATTTATTTGATTACTCCATGAAGCTGATACATTCTTACCAATTAAAGATATTGTTAATTTCAATAAATATTTAAAAAAATAATTAAATAAACTAAAAAAACAATTTATTGATTAATACGTATTCATGCTCCATAATAGTTTATTTAAAAATATATCTTATTTATATATAATCTCTTTTAATTATGAAGTAAAATTTTTTAAATTTTCTCTCTCCTCAAACACTGTCATTATTATTATTAAGATAAAGTCAATTATGGCCCACCACTTACCTCAAAAATTGAACATATCATTTTAATATTTTAATCTTTTTTAGAAAAGTTCAAAAAATGGTTATTTTCATAATGTTTTTAAAAATGTGGTTAAAAACCTTAGAAAGGTATTTGAAATGGTTGAATATAGATTTCTCCCATAGAAACACCAAAACAAACAGCAAAACATTGAATGATTTAAGTAATCCAGCAAAGCAATCATTAAAGTAAGGGTGCAAGTAAACATTGACAATAATCTCAGTATACTACTTCCTCCGTCCTAAATATATATGTCTACTTTCCTTTTTCATCTATCACAAATCTATATACCTATTAGTATTTTTTTTGTATCCAACTAAATCTTTCACCAACTTTAATAGATCTAATTAATATGATAATATAGAAAAAGACTATTTTATCCAACTTTTATTTTTATAATAGCAAACACAATTATGACATTAACTTTTTAATAATTTACTTTAATTTACTCAAATTCCAATACCAACATTTGTCTAACTTTTATATCATTAATTTTTTTCTTAATCTATGTGTAAAAACAAATGGGCATATAAAATAGGGACGAAGGGAGTACTCTACTATACAACCACATACATGCATTTTCGAACAAAATACCAAATCTCACCTCTCCACATTTTTAACACTTTTTGATTTATTCCACCTACTTTTAAATCTTAATTACACATACATGTATAGGACACCATAAAAACACATATTCAGAACATATTCTAGACCAAAAAAATATAATACTCTCTTTGTTTTACTAATCAAGTCTCATTTTCTATTTATGAATGTCTCACTAAACAAGTCATATTTCATAAATGGAAAGAAATGAGTGGACCACAACCACTCTAAACAAATGAATCCCACCATTTTATACTTTTACACCATACATTTTTTACATCCACTTTCTATATTCTTGTGTCCAGAAGCAATGAGACTTGATTAATGAAACGGAGGGAGTAATAATTTAGAACTACAATTTCCAATGGAGTAAAATCCAAGAATGATTTAAGTAATCCAGCATCATTAAAGTAAGGCTACAAGTAAGATAACATTGACAATAATCTCAATACACTACTATACAATGTCATACGTGAATTTTCTAATAAAATGTCAAATCACACCTCTCCACATTTTCAAGAAAATTTTTGATTTATTCTACCAATTTTTCAATATTAATTACACACATACATGTACAGGACACCATACAATCAAATATTCAGAAATTCTTTAAAAAAACACAATGCCTAAATCCCAAATACGATCCAACAAAAAGATAATTCAAGTTGAAAAATACGAACACTAAAATAGAACACAATTTAAAAAGCACACGGATAACACTTAAAACACATTCATCACAATGCACACACCATTAGCATAAGAAAACAATAAAACAACAAACTATAATTTACAATGTAATAAAATCCAAGATTGATTACGAAATCGTGCAAAATAATCATTAAATCAACAGTGCAAGTAAAACAAAAACTGAAAAGTGAATTTATCCAAACTTTTCACTATCTTTCTTATATTGTTAAAAAAATAAAAAATTTAGTGTTCAAACCTACCAAAGCCAATCCATCCTGCCATCACAACCATTCACACATCAACTTAAGAAATCGCGCAAAACAATCATTAAATCCTCCATATACGTAAAATAAAAGAATGACAAGTAAATTAGACCAAACTTATCACTATTTTTACAATTGGCACCTATATTGTTATTTTTTTGTCCAAACTCTAAACCTACAAAATCCTATCGATTTTGTTGTCACTATCATTTATCCATCAACTTTTTATTAGTTATAAAGGGATAAACTATTAAGTTTAGATACATATTTTTTAAGCAAATAAATTCTAAAATGCTAATAATTCTAAAATCTTATATTTTAAATCACACACAATAATAAAATTAAATGTTCACCCATGACTGGTAAGCATGCATAAATAAATAGTAGAGACACCAAAACAAATAGCATTAATTATACATCCATTAGAAGTATAGGCACCAAATCCTTTTTTTAATCTCTAAACCCTACCAAATCCCATCCATTCGCCAACAATATCATTTATCCATCAACTTTTATAAGTTATAGAGGGTTAAAATAACCAACTTAGATACATATGTTGTAAGCAAATTAATTTTCAAATGCTCTTATCCCATAAATAGCTTATTCAATCTAAATACCTCATAACACCACTCCCAACTCCCAACCTATTTTACACCCTAGATATATGGCAACACCACACACACACACACACACAATGTCATAGCACTTCTTCTCAACCCTTAATATATTTTTACCCAGATAGTAATAAATACGGAAGCAACAAAGAAAAAGTATAAATATTCAGAACAATAATCAAAACAAAACATGTTGCACCACCATACACCAATTGCAACCCATCCAAATATTATATATTCAAAAGCTCGATAAACCCTAAACACCAAAACCAAATCATCCAAAATACATAAACACTAACGAACATTAGATAAACAATTAGCGAAGAGCGATCCACCAAGACAAGAAACAAACCAAACAGAAATATACGCAAAGTACCAGCACAATCAATAACAAATGAAGCATCAAAAAACCCGACGCAACATTATTAGGACAAACAAAAAACTATTTCATAACATCGCCAAATCTTCGATACAAATACAACAATCCTCCAAGGAAAAAAAACATCAAAATAAAATCGATCATACGTACAAACACCCGGACAAAGCTGCTTAAATAGATTGTTTTACGTGGGAAACAAATTGAGGATGAGCTCAAATTTAATGCGGAACTTACGATCCCACTTCCATATTATCCGATTAAAATAAAATTTGACGTTAAAAGCGAAATATATATATCCAAACCAATAATATATCAAGAAGATAAGGATTTTGATGAAATAAATGAATTGAGTAATAGAAAGAGGTACATGACAAATCTATCCAATACACCATGCACCAAAAATACTCCCCCAACCTAAAATCAGGAAAAGATATGGACATGAACAAACTAAGCAACAACCTAATCTTAATCAAATCAAATTAAGAACATCATAATAAACCATTAGAAGACAACAATCACTGCTAAATGAACAATTGTAGATCACCCTCCTTTTAGTGAGAAGATATTCATCTTTATTCTCGATTTCTCTGACTTTTACTTATTTTCTACAGAAAATATAAAATTTTAAAGTAAAAGGTATATTGGATCCTTTTAATTGTAAATTTATATGATTTTGTAACAACACATACATTATGAGTATTTTTCCCTTGACAATAAAGTTCAATAATATATTTGCACCTTATTCTTTAAAATAAATGTGATAAAATTAATATTAGTTAATAGGGATGTAGGACTGAAATTAGTTGCATTACTTGGAAATGTTTATTTGAATGCATGCATTCATATATTGTGTTTCTTCATTAATCATTACCAACGAAAATTTAGAAAAAAAAAATTGAAATAAATCCTATGCATGTAATAAGTAATGTTTACTTGATTGTTTAACATGCTTCGAAGAATTTTGTTTTCTGACTTCTGCTTCTGCCGTAGAAGAAAAGGGAATGACTGTATATTCAAATTTCTTACAATTGAAGTTTTTGTGACCATCTTTGTCTTCTAGTCATCTTCAACGTACCAAGTACAAACAAAACCAGCAAATTTATGATGGAGAAGCAAATGATAATGCTGAATTTGAAATATTTTTTAGGGAATATTGTTTATTCATTTTAGTCAAGAATGCATGGACCAATCTAGAATTTAAAATTTAGTGGGATGAGATTTAGATGTTCTCCTTTCAAAACGAAATCAAGACTTTTCATTTCAAAATTAGCCTAAAAATATTTAAAAATAATGTCAAAAGGAGAAGCAAATGACAACTTTATAAAATCACAAACTAAAAACTACAAAAGTCTGTATTGCAGAGCATCAAGGTTTCAAGACAAATATACGTACAATAACTCAACCGTGGATACATAATTTTGAGAATTCAACCTTGTTTTAGTCGCTTTATGTCCCAAAAATGGTAAAATAACGAAGCAACTAACACATATAGTGGCTTCACAAGTATTGCAACTGTAAAGCAACCAGTACATAAAAACCTCTACCTAAACTTGGTCCGTTTGGAGGCAGCACTACTCGATCCTGCCCTTGACTTACCAAAAGCCTTCATCTTTCTTCTCCTTCGCTCGTCCTCACTGTCTGACTCATTCCCCTTCTCACGATCCGCATTGCTAGCTTCCCGCTCCAACTCCTCCCACGTCTTGCCCTTGTCTTCCTCCGATTCATCCTCTGAATCTTCTTCTTCATCTTCAGATGATTCTACCAGTGATTCACTCTCTGAATCTTCATCTTCTGATTCCGACTCAGGCTCCGCGTCCGACGGCTGATAACCACGATCTGACTCGGCTGAGTTATCAGAATCAGAGTCAGTAGCCTCCAGGTTCAAGAATTCCCATCCACCCTCTTCTATGAACTGCTGCGCGTCATCTGTAATAGTCTTTAGTATAGGGCGCCAGTTGAGATTCAGCCTGCTCTCGTAGTACTTTATGTCGGTAGTGTCCAGCCACTCCTTAATTCCATCCAATGAGGACGATGGAATGGAATCAATCCGCATTACATCACGCTTAAAGTCCTTGAAGACAATTGCCATATCAAAATTCTTTTGCGCGAGACCAACTCTTTCCAAATTGACAATCTCAATATCACTCAATGAGATGACCATGGAAGGAGTCTCTACTAACTCAACCAAACAGCTCGAAGTTGGAACTATAAAAGCGGATGCCTTGTATGGAACCCCATGGAAACCGAGTTCCCTGAGAGGTTGATCAAACTCCAAGTCGAGGCCTTTACACTGGGGCTGCCCCCACAGCTCATTCACCCGATTCACAAACTGTTGGAATTCCATATTAATTTTGTTTTTCCTATCTCTCTCCCTCTGTTCCTCCTCAATCTCATCTGGATCATAAGCTGATCTCTTCCCAGCACCAATGTTCTGAACCATCTCCATCACCTCGACATAGAATTGCACGTCCTTGGTTTTCTTGTTTCCAACCATGATGTGATTGTGCAAGTGAAAATGAAGAAGTGTTATCATCTCTTTCTCTGCCGGCTGGAAAAAGGCATGCTTTATGTTTCCGTACATGATGTCAATACATTCATCTGCCCTTGAAGTTGAATAGCGGAAACCATTCCAGTGTGCTATAACTGTGCCACTCAACTTCCTCGTACGGCCTCCAAATGTAGGACGTATCCACAGGTCATGCAACCTTATTGGCTTAAATTTATTTCCTGCAAGTACAAGTTTCTCCTGGGTGACCAGAGTCGCCCTCTCAGCCCTTTCAGATTCCCTAGTCATAACATTACGCCTAAGTGTTTTAATCTGCTGCACCACTTCACTTATGTGCCTTGGGTCTTTGGATCTCAATGAAACCTCCTTCAAGTAAATCTCACCCTGATTCTTTAAGGAAGTAGCATCATTAGGAGTGAACTGGGTGCCCGGCACATTAAAGATAATACGAACATAGCAATTCCGATTAGTGTCCTGTTGACTTGAAACAGTTTTAACTGTAGCAACATGAAACGGTACCATACTTCCATAGATGGGAAGTAGAATGGCCTCATGCTTCTGGTCAACTTGAATCATCATTTCCCTTGGTGGTGGTACTTCATTAACATTTCTGTAGGTAATCAACTCAGTTGATGTTTTTGCAGTAGCCCTTCCGTCTGCATTACCAGATCCCTCACCAGCAAGGCGTCGAGCAGTTTCCTCATTCTTTTGGCGTGCAAGTTCTGCCTGATGCTGCTTCCTAAGTTCTTCCTTGGAGACCTCACCATTGTCTGAACGAAGAGTCGCTTTGGAAAATAAAACATTCTTGGTATTATGTCTGGTCTTGACTTTTTGTTGCACTCCGTCCTCTTCATCCTCGTTAAATGAATAGGCAACATCTTTAAGAGCTTTGGAGCTGACTGATGTAGCAACATAACGGTTATTTTGCACTATAATGACAGTATCTGCCAACAATAGTGAGAAATTCTGACTCTTTGGATTGCTAGATTTTGATTGCAGGTTCTGAAAACCAAGTGAAACATTAAACGTCATTCCTTCTTTCAGCATTCTTTCATTCTTTGCATTAAGATTCAATCCAGATTCACGGAACTCCAAACCAATGCCCGTCCCAGCAGATTTTGTCAGTTGATGTACCAGTTCAGGAGCATCTTTCTTCACTACATTCAAAGCAGCCTCATATACAGCACTAGCCCTGTTACCCGGCTTCAGTGCTTGAATAGCAGCCTCATGAGCCTTAAGAAGAACTTCATAGGCCTTGCTTTGCTCTGCATCTGAGTCAATAAGATAACTTCTTGAAACATTTGAACAATAACTGTTGTAACGGCACCCAATTCCACAAATGATAACACTGGCAGAATCATAGTATAGTGAATGATCGTTGCTTTGTGCACTGGGCCGTAGATCAAAGTCCCCACCACTCTGAAAGATAGGAGGATAGCAGATATCTACATTTTCAGCTTTTAGTTTGACACCAATCTTGATAGGGTCTTGGATAGCCTTCTCTGTCTCCTCCATCAGCTCTTCATGTGTTACTTTTTTCTCCTCATCAATCACCTTTTCCACTTTCGGAACAACAAAATTCTTCATTACGGAAGCAGCCAAATAAGCAGCCTTCTTAATACATGTAATCTCATTTTCGTCCTTAACAGCAAAAAGGTCAGATAATCCATTTGATATATCACATAGTGATAGACCAGAACCTTTCAACTTATCAGACCATATCTCCAAGAGTTTACCCTCTGGGGATTCTCTAGTTAAGTTCCCAACAACAGGCACATCATGATCATCAGACTTTGGCTGAGAACGGATTGCCCGGAGCACCTTATCCATTTGAGTACTTCCATCGTCATTTTTCGCCTTTGCCCAGATTAAAACTTCAGTTTTTACAATCTCTTTTGCAGACTCTTTGATAACCTCAAGCAATGATGCTTTCTTTACGCTGCAAATAAAATAGATATTCTTCTCCCCAAAAACCATAATCGTATCTGGAAACTCATAACCAAGTAACCAAATATTCATGGCAGATGATTTAAGGTAGCGCAGATCATTGGAAGGAGGCGGTGTGGCCACGATAAGGACATCAGAAGAACCCCAAAGCTCATCTTTGTGTTGATTCCAGTGCTTGTAGAGAACTTGCAACCGCCTTTTGAATGTATTCAAGTCAATTTCATATGAATTGCCGCCAGATGCCTTGGCATTTGCAGGCAGGCCATTGAGTTCTTCAGGCATTGCACCTGCCCAACTTGATCTTCCATAACGGCATAAGAAGTTGCATTGTCAGCAAATAGACTAGGTCACTGGCCATACAAATCCACAAGGGTATGGAAAACAGAGCTCAAACAAAAGGGAAATTGTGGATTACCACTGTAGGAATTTCATTACACTTCCAACACCCTTATGTCACAAAGTTCATTGTCCTGACTGGAATGTATAAACTTCACATTTAATATAACTGTAGCCTATAGTTAATGCACCTTATTTAATAAAATCATATTGCATCCCTCTTTACTTTGCCCAATGCTTTACAACATGATACACACAACACAGGATAAAAGAGGAAACAACTAACGAATTCAATAAATGAACCATAATAAACCTATTAAAGAGCTACATAAGCAAATTCAAACAGATAATCATAACGAGAAATTTTGAAGTCTAAAGAAAATTAATATCTCAATGTTGTAAAATTGAACGTTTGCTAGTCTGTTAGATCGGGAAAATACTAATATGCTATTCTCAAAGACAAAATATTTGCAATCACTTGTAAAATGAACGCTAATCCATCACAAAATAATTAATCAATTATGCTTACATATAACTAGAAAGTCCGAAATTAAAATAAATCACCAGATAGTAATTTACTGCTAAAGGTTAGCGACTTGAGATTTGGAGTGCAAAGACATAACTATAATCAGGTGACAGAGCCACCTCAGAATAGGAGAATTAAGGAAACATATTGACAAGATGAGGAGAAAAAATTATACAACAGAACTAAGCATAAGCACCAATATGATGATCATCGATGTTCCTATACCCTATCAGATTTTAAATTAGAAACACCACGACCACCATTGAGAGGAATCGAAGAACAAAATCGCACCTGGTGGAGTTCCGGCTGTGGTTTAACGGAAAGAAAGAATTAAGTGTTGAAATTGCTAGGGTTCTAATCTGGTGTAATAATGGAGATATTGATTAAGGATTTTTTTTGTTAAATTCTCTTCAAATGTTCCGATCATTTCATTTGTCACCCACAAACTGGCTGGCTGCTCCATTGATTTATTATATTATTTCGATGTTTATTTTATCTTTTTGGAAATTACACTTTGGGAGCATTTACATTAAGCTCCAAATGCATTTAATATTTCTAGTGATTTTGCATTTTTTTTATAGTATTATTTTACAAAATGTAATATTTCAGCTATCTGTTGCGTATTAAATTTTTTTTTTAAGGAAGTAAACGTTGATCGAAGATCCAAATCCTGTCTATCTTATGTGCAATGATTCGGAAAAAAATCAATTTTGGTCCGTTATCTTAGCGTACGATTTACTTTGACCCATTAAATCGGCGGAGTCCAATTTTAGTCCGTTAATTTGGCAGAAAGTCCGTTTTTAGTCCGTTTTTCTAATTTGTCCAATTTTGTCCCTAAAGGCGCGTGAGCATGTTATCCAAACACTCAAAATCCCAAACGCGAGAAAATAGTTGTTTTGAATATACAAACCCTTCCTCAATCCCAACAGCAAGAATCGAAACTTCCTACACAAAGTGAGATTACGAAAATGCAGCCGCTGCCGCCACCGTCATTCAGCATTTCCGGCACCGCATGATAAGAGATCTTCTACGATCCTTGAACAGATTCTGACGGCGTGCAAAATATGCTAATACATTCCACTCCACTTGTTCGATGAAATGCTCCAACTAATTCCTATGATCACCGGTTCAATCATGATGCAGGTTAGGTTTTTTTCATTGGAGTTTCATGTGCGGTTTTTTAGTGGAATTATGTTGGGCGCCTCATCATCGTAGTTGCAGCAGATTCTCAAAGCAAGGTTGATTTTTATTTTATGGAAATATGTTTTTAATAGTAAATTACGTTCTGCCTCCCAAACCCAACGTTTTATTCTTTAATGATGATGGACCCCCTTTACTCCTCTCATGTTTGTATGGGAATCGTGATCAAGTTTCAGCAAAACTGTAAATTGGTTGAATCTGCTTTTACCCCCTTTACTCCTCTCATGTTTGTATGGGAATATGATAATTGAAAATTAGGTTTGTGAGCATCTGTTGTTACCTTTTACATTTAATTGGAAGTCTGATGATTCATAACTTCCTAGAGCATAATATATACTCTTATCAGTCTTTGAATTTGCTTTGCAAATCTTAATTTTTCTCTGGTTTTTCAGTCTTTTGTAGTTCTGGAAGCTTATATTGTTTGAGATACTATGGATAAGAACACAATGTCTGACTGTGAAGTGTACACGAGCAACACAGATGATAGTGATGAAGTGGATTTTTTTCGAAATGATCCGATTGAGCTACCTGGGCATGAGGTTAACTAGGATAACATTGAGCTAGATTGGGATAACGTCGAGGTCGAGGTTAGAAATATTGAAAAGAACATGAGCGGGGATCAAGGATTATCAGTGGTGATTTGAGTGGTATGGGGGCTGATCAATCTAATTCAGATAATGAAGGTGAGGATGAGGACACTAAAGAGGAGAATATGGATAGTGATGTCGAATTAGGATATCATTGTTCGGATGAAGAAATAGAGGAAACAGAATCGATAGAGTTGTTGTCCTTCAATGAGGCTGATTTGAGTGATCCGAAATTAGAAAAGGGGATGAAGTTCAGTTCGAGAGCATTGTTTAAAGATGCTATCTTCACACATGCTATCTTAACAAAGAGAGATTTGAAGATTACCATAAATGAAGTTGGAAGAATGCATGCCAAGTGCAAGGCAAGTAAGAAATGCAAGTGGAAATGTCATGCAAATAAGGTTAAGGATGAAGAGACGTATTACACACACTCTTACAATCCTATTCATACCTGCAATGAAACGAACAAAGTCAGCATGATGAAGTCTAAATGGTTGAGCAAGACCTACATGCACAAATTCATCTCTTATCCAGACATAAATTTGACAGGCTCTAGAGATAAGGTAACTAGGGAGCTAGATGTGAACTTCAGTAAGCAACAAGCTTACAGGGCGAAGCAGAAAGCACTTTACAGCATAAATGGGGATCCGATTGAGCAGTATAATCTCTTGTGGGATTTCATTGGAGAAGTTAGAAGAACAAATCCTACCTCAACACTATTATTAGGCATAGATAATGAAGGAAGGTTTGACATAATGTATATGTGCCTTGGGGCTCTAAAGAAAGGTTGGAAACAGGGATGTAGGCCTCTTATAGGTGTTGATGGATGCCATTTGAGTGGTCCACATAAAGGGATTCTACTGTCAGTTGTAGGTATTGATGCAAATAACGGGCTTTATCCAATTGCTTGGGTAGTTGTGAGGAGGGAGTGTTTTGATACCTGGGATTAGTTTTTGTCATCATTGAAGAGTGATCTGCACCTAGTTGAAGAAAAGGAGTACACTTTTATATCGGGTAAGAAGAAAGGGTTGTTACAAGCCTTTGATACCCACTTTAAAGAATTAGAAAATAGGTTTTGTGTGAGACACCTCTTAGGTAATTTCAAGAGGGCTGGTTTCACTGGTGAGGCTTACAAGTCAGCTCTTTGGGGGGCTGCCAAGGCCTCTACAATTAATTCTTGGGGCAGGAAAATGGAGGCAATGAAAAAGCTAGATATGAAGGTTGTTGAATGGTTTCAAGATAAACCACCAAACCAGTGGAGTTGGTCACACTTCAGCACTCATCCAAAGTGTGACATACTTTTGAATAATGGGTGCGAGTCTTTTAATCATGCCATCAAAGAAGCAAGAAGTATGCCTATACTATCTATGATGGAGTGGCTTTTTATATGGACAATGAAAAGGTTGCAACAAAACAGAGATCATTGCAAGTCCAAGTGGAAGGGAAAGATTTGTCCAAAGCTACTTAAGGTATTGCATAAGAACTTGGAGAAGAAGAGAGGTTGCATTGCAATAATGTCGAATGAGAATTACTTCAGAGTTGAATGTAGTTTAGGGGAAAAATATTATGTTAACTTGCAAGAACTGAGGTGTGGATGTAGGAGATGGGATCTGAGTGGGATACCTTGTATTCATGCATGTGCAGCAATCATAGCTAGGGACAAAGATCCAAAAGACTTTGCTCATAGTTGCTATTCTACAGTATCCTATAAGAAATCTTATGAACCAGCAATTGTACCCATAAATGGAAAACACAAATGGACAAAAATCGGATTTCAACCTCCGCTTCCCTCACTTGAAGGAAGGACTTCGGGCAGACCAACACAGAAAAGGAGATTAGAGCCTGATGAACAACTAAACAAAGGAAAGAGAAAGTGCCGGGGCAAGGTATGATTTTAACTTTGTGCTGATTTTTTTTATGAGCTTATTTTTATTTAGATATTAAATATTTACTTGTGGCAACCAATGAGTCCCTCAAAAGTGAATGCGTATAATATGAAGAGGCAACAAAGAACAACAAAATGCAGCCATTGTGGAATTCAAGGCCACAACAAAATGAGTTGTTTCAAGAGAAAAAGGGAGCTGATTGGTGAGCATAGCGGATCAAAAGATATACCTGCAAATGAGGGTGAGGGGAATGCCTTTGATGATTTTCATGAAGTTAGTTTGGATGAAATCCAGGACTCCCGACAAACAAACTTAAACAAGCTTCAGGTAGTCACATTATACTATACATCATGATGTGGAAATATTGTTCTGTTAACTTAACGTTTATCTGAAATGCAATTGAATAGCAGAAAAAAACGATATCTCAAGCGAGTAATTCAAACACAAGTGGACCTATGGATGAAAGTTTCTCACAAACACAAGCTACTAGAAGTGTGGTAAGTAACATTTAAACTCTACATCTAACAATTTTTGTTTTAACTTGTGTGTAATCATTGTATGTATTACATATCTTAGATGCAAAGCTTGAGGGAAAGAGGTCAGCCTCAAATACAACCTCTTCCTCATACACTACCTCACCAAAGAGGCCAGCCTCAAACACAACCACCAACTCTGTTTCAACAAATGCAAAGTCAATGTCAAATTAGAGATTTCACCCAGAACCTCACTATTCAAGGGAACACAGTGCATGTTAGACCACCAACAAGGAAAACAATCTCAATGTCTCAACTTCAAGTTGCACTGAGAGCCAAGAATAAACAAGCATGATGCAAATCCCAAGCAAGTTGATTTTTTGCACTCTCTATAAGATTATTTCATGATCTCTTAATTTCATTCATCACTGATTTTTTATTTTTTATTTTTTACTGCAAAGAAAGACAGAGAGGGCACTGGACAGGGTAAGAATCTCGAGTATGGTGTGATTGGTCTTGGAAGAAGGCAATATGAGACATGCTACAAAATGTCAGTTTGTGGATATATTATCTATGTTGAGGATTTGACCATTTTAGTTGTTTGTTTTGAGGATTTGAGAATGTTGGTGTTCAATGTTTATTTTGTCAAATGCTTAAGATTTTTGGAATTTTGTCAAATATTTATTGGTGTTCAATGTTTATTTCATATCGAGTTGAAATTGGATTTTCTATGGACAAGATGGATTTTTTCTTAAGTTAAATGATGAATAACGTGTTGCCAACTTTAATTTTTTTTTCCCACGAAATGCCAATCACGAATATTTCTGTATAATTGACATATGAACTAATATATAATATTTTAGCCTTTTCGGTCAGTTTTTAATCAACCTCATTTAAATATTGATATTACAAATTTACAGATATGTTATAATATTAAAAATATGTTTTTAAGTGTTTTTTTTTTCTTAACAAGCGTGTGACTACACACATTTAGGGCCAAAATTGGACAAATTAGAAAAACGGACTAAAAACGGACTTTTTGCCAAATTAACGGACTAAAATTGGACTCCGCAAAATTAATGGACCAAAGTGAATCGTATGCCAAAATAATGGCCAAAATTGATTTTTGCATTCTAAAAAAAATATTAATATTATTGAATAACCTCTAAAGGAATTGAATTATAAATCAATTACTTACGCAGAAATTAGAATACCAACTAAATTACATAATGTCGGTTCACAATCATTTTAAGTAATTTTAACATCGGAATTTTTGAAACCGCCTCTTGAATTTACCTATATCACAAAGCCTGGCTGTGTCACCTCTGATAGATCCAATAAAAACTTGAAGATGTATTGGCCATTAGAGATATCAAGCAAGCCATAGCAAGATGAAAATAAACTTGAAGTTTGTAAGATAGAATGACACAAAGAGACAACAAGCTCTCTATACAAGAAAGCATCTGTTGCAGTATCATCTAGGCGAATGCTTCTGCAAGAACTGCAAATGGGAGAATTTGCATGAACAAACTACTTAGTATAACAGTGCGAATCACCACACAAACAAGATAAAGTTTAATTCACCTATTACAACAAACTACCCAGTTGACAAAAGGAAGCCACAAGTCTAAAAGTTGAAAATATTGTATGTACTACCTAAACTTGGTCCTTTTGGAGGCAGCACTACTAGGTCCTGCCCTTGACTTACCGAAAGCCTTCATCTTTCTTCTTCTACGCTCGTCCTCATTGTCTGACTCATTCCCCGTCTCACGATCAACATTGCTAGCCTTCCTCTCCAACTCCTCATTGTCTGACTCATTCCCCGTCTTACCCCTATCTTCCTCCGATTCACCCTCTAAATCTTCTTCTTCATCTTCAGATTCTACCAGTGATTCACTCTCTGAATCTTTACCTTCCGATTCTGACTCAGGCTCGCGTCTGATGGCTTATAACCATGATTTGAATCTGCTGAGTTATCGGAATTAGAGTAGGTATCCTCCAAGTTCAAGAATTTCCAGCCACCCTCTTCTATGAACTGATGCGGATTATCCACAATAGTCTTTAGTATAGGGCGCCAATTTAGATTCAGCATGCTGTCATAGTACTTGATGTAAGTAGTGTCCAGACACTCCTTAATTCCATCCAGTGAGGATGATGGAATGAAATCAATGTTATCATCAAAGATTGCTAACAAGTATTTTCTTACTGAATATAGAGTAGTTACTGAGATAACTATCTTGTCTACTGAGCTATCTAACATTCTGAGTTCAGCTAGGTTATACATCTATTACATTATTGTTGGTTCATCTATCAAATAGGGATTTTGGAATCTTCAAATCTTATATTATAATTCATCACCCAACAATTTTCCCATATTTTATGATGTTAATTAGATGTACTGAAGACAAACACATAGAATAAGATTACCTGCATAAGTGTGAGTGTGTGTGTGTCAGCAATAACTGAAGTGATCAGTGGTGTGAATTTAGGATACTGAGGCCATTTAGACAATGAGTTATTGTCGGGCCAAGCTAAAAACTGATTTCATTGATAATTGGGAATTGCAAATACAAGCAATCAGTTTCAACTAGACTAACAGACTTCTACTTTTGCTTCTTGAACTTTTGAGCCCTTTTCTGAAATTCTTGAGACTTGGCTTCAGGGTCAGTAAGTTCATTTTTCTCATCATTGATATCTCGAGCTTCTCTTTCATTATCTTCTCGAATTGTTGACACATAGTCACATTTGTGGATTCGAATTAGATCTGCTCAAGTAGGATGTCTTTTCTTGACCTAATACAATAGTATGCGATCTATCGTTCCTTTCTAAAACTTTTCTAAAAGAGGAACTCTGACAATGTATCTGTTGGGATTTTGTATACTGGAAGCAAATTTTATGCTTGTATACAATGTGTTTTGTCCCTACCACTATTTTATTCTTCTATCTGATAAATATATATATTTGCACATGTAATCCTTTATCTTGTACAAAAGTTAGATTTGTGTAGTGTGTCGGGTATCACAGAAGACAACATAAATTGGTTGAACTGACAAGATATAAACAGTTATCACAGCTGAGACAACTTAAGGATAAGTTGTCGGTTTAAGCTGCAGTTTAGATAGGAAGTGGCTTGTCTTGGCGGCTTGTCTTTACTGGTACACTTAATGTGGTGTATTGATGGATCACAGTGAGATGTGTTCTCCTAACTGACCTTAGTGGAGAACCAAGATCTCGGTCACTTAGCTGGTCTTAGGCTTGGTAAGACTTCAGTTGAGCGCATTTGACTATCTATCACTTTGACCTACTATGGTGAACGTCATCGTGACCGGATCTACGTATCTTAGGTGTTAGTAGTTATTTGTGGCTCAGGCTAGTTGTCTGTATCTTGCAACCGTGTCCTAGTAAAATGGGTGGATAATATCCTCTGAGGAACTTGAAAGGATTAGCACACTAAACCCGGCCGGTTGATTTAGTTCAGGTGTGTTAATACGGTCGAGTGGTACTACTTAGGATCCCAGGATTGGAACCTGGCTCTGATACCAGTTGAAGGAAATTGGAGGTGAAGAACGATATACCTTCCTCCTTCGTATGTTGTTGGAGCTATGATTGTTGCTCGTGTGTTAGATCTTCTGATCTGTGTCCCGACCTTTTTCTCCCTTTGGGTGGTAAGAGAACTGGAGAAAATTAAGATTACTGTCTCCCTTAAACTCACGTCGTGCGTGTGTATAATTATTTTGTGTGTGTATCTGTTTATGAACAAAATACTAATATATATAGGCTTCAAAAGCCAATATAATATTAATATTTGCAGCCCATTAATTTAATTATATTCCTAATGGACTTCCACATAATTAGGCCATAATATAATTAATTAATCTATTGGGCTACTAATATTTATCAATTAATTGGCTTGGCCAATTAATTCCAGATAAATAACATTATTAAATAATGTAAAAATTACATTAATCTATTAATAATGTAAAAATTACATTAATAATATTTACAGAACTATCCGAACGGATTGAAAAAATACTATGGCACGCGCCCCCACGCGCGTCCTCAAGTCGGCGGTCGTGATCTGCCAAAAACTAGGATTTCGCCTTTACCGTCTTTCCACACCGTCGCGCCTCGATTTTCGTGCCTTTCAGACCAAAATAAAGTACAAAAATAGTACAAACACATAACAAATAGGTCCTATCAACTACTCGTGGATTTTCTCATGAGAAAAACGTTACAACGGGGTCAAAAGTACAAAAATAGTACAAACACATAACAAATAGGTCCTATCAACTACTCGTGGATTTTCTCATGAGAAAAACGTTACAACGGGGTCAAAACAGTAGCTCACAGGCCGCCCCAAACACGAAATTAGCCCGATAACAACGTTTTAAATTTCTTATTTGCGCATTTATTTATTATTATGCTTTAGCATGCGATTATGTGATTAACTGCGCTTAGAAAAGCATGTAAATAAGATTTATATCGTTATTAAGAATGTTTTGATTTTTGCGAGCACGTTTTATTATGCGCGTTTAGAAATTGTATGCTTTAGGAATTATGTGATGATGCATGATTCGTAACAAAGCTTTTGAATAAAAATACTAAGCAACTTTAAATTAAATGTTTAATTAGATTCCATTAATTTGGATATTAAACACTTAATCGGACCTCCATTAATTGTTCTCTACACAAAAGTAGTAAGATTATGTGAGTAAACGTCCACCTGCGTGGCTTGCTTGCATCTTTGAGCTACATTTTTGTGAGATGAGTTTTCCAAAACAATATTTAATTATTATTGAGTAGTGGGAGCGAAGCCGTAAACGTCCACCTGCGTGACTTGCGTGCCTAGTAAACACGAGTACTCTAGAAGATAATAATTAAACAGGATGGCTAATTAGATAAAATTGAATGCGACATGGTTCGAGTAAGTATGTCAATTTCGAGAATTTAATTCTATTTTGGTCAAATTAATGGTCAATGCTTAGATGTCACCTCAGGTACAATTCACTTCCCTCGAAGTCCCTTCCCGCGTTTTAATAGTGACATAGCCCAGAAGATCGGACTATTAATTTCATTCGTCTTAAGAACCTAAACGTGGATTGGAATTAAAGAGCTAGGTAAATAGCTTGGTTTAGGGTTACGGTAGTAAACGTCCACCTGCGTGGCTTGCTACTGGAATTCCTAGCGCTGTTCGAGGTTTTTAATATCATTGTTTTTACAAAAGGTTATTCTTACATGCTTAAATTATATTTTTCAAATATGTTTGTTCAAATATTTTTCTAAATAGTCTCACTAACCAAACCCTAACGGGTTTAACAATTTTAAATAATTTCATAGAGTGGAAGAGATATCTTACCTCTCCCAATAAATGATCTGCAAAGGTCCTATAAGAACTTCTGTTTTAGGACCGCTATGTCTAAGAACGAGTTTATTATGAGTATGTTACTCAAATTTTTGGTAGCGGTGAAAGAGGTTATAGGAAAGGGCAAGAGTGCTCAAGTCTTGAATATCCCTAGTAGCTAAAGGAATCCTCTGAAAGGCGGAAACCAGAAAAAGAGCAGAAAGGGTGGTCAATTCAAGAAGAGCAGTGAGAGTAAGAAGACGGTCCTTACCGGCAACATGCGAATGTCAAAGGAGAAAGGAAGGTTCTTCAAGAGTGGTAAGAAAGGACATTGGAATAATTATATTCCATATGTCAAGGCAAATCAGAAAGAGACACGAGTCACTCTTGTAACTGAAACTGTTTTGGTTTCCTCTTCTACCCATGAATAGGTAGTGGATTCGGGGGCAACTGATCATGTGTGTTACACCTTGCAAGGTTTCTTGCAGAAAAGGCAATTGAGTAATGGCGAGGTGATAGTCTCAATAGGCAATGTATCGAAAGTTCCTGCAATTGCCATTGGAGATTTACATCTATCTTTTGATAGTTCTGTTTTAGTACTTAAAGATGTTTTACATGTGCCTGAGTTTAGGCGAAACATAATTTATGTTTCAAAACTCTACACCATGGATGGTTATAAATCATGTTCTGATAGTGAAGTTTCTATCATGAAAGACGATGATTTTATCTGTGGTGGACCATTAAACGGATCTTTATAAACTATTACTTGTAAACCGCGTAGTTCTGTTAATATTGCTTCCTCATCATCAAATCCTAAGATGATTAAAGAGTCTTCTAAGGTAAACCAAACTTATCTGTGGCACTTAAGACTAGGTCACATCAATCTTAACAGGACTCAAAGGTTGGTGGAATATGGATCATTGGAGTCTCTCCAAGTTGAACCATTTCTAACTTGCGAAACCTATTTGGAAGGAAAGATGATAACTAGGCTTTTCAAGGCAAAGGGTTATAGAGCCACAGAAGTATTAGGTTTGATATATTCTGACTTGTGTGGACCTATGTCTACACAAGCTCGTGGAGGTGTGGATATGTTTACCTTCATCGCCACAAGTCGGATTGCTTTGAAACCTTTAAGGAATTCAAGACAGAAGTGGAGAAGAAGCTAGGTAAAGAAATGAAAACACTATGAACTGAATGTGGTGGGGAATACCTATCCAATGAGTTCAAGGACTCCTTGACAGAATGTGGGATTACAAAACTCTCTTAGAGATGGTTCGGTCGATGATGAGTTATGCAACTTTGCTAGTTTCCTTTTGGGGATATGCCCTAGAGACTGCAACATACTTGCTGAACCGTGTACCTTCCAAGTCGGTACAAAAGACCCCTTTCGAGTTGTGGAGCGGGCACAAACCCAGTATGCACCACTTAAGGATTTGAGGTTATCCTGCTTATGTGCTAGGCATGCCGATAAATTGGAATCACGTTCAGAAGTGATGTTGTTCATAGGGTATCCGAAGGAAACGAAGGGTGGATACTTTTCTGATCCTAAAGAACAGAAGATCGTTGTCAGCACTAACGCTCGGTTCTTAGAAGAGGATTACATTAGTAACCATAAATCTCGAGTCGACATCATCCTTGATTAATTACAAGGTGGTCGAGTTCCACTTGAACAACCAGTTGTGCAAGATAGAGCTCCACGAGCAACTGCACAATCTGTTAACACAGCTCCTGACACTCTTCGACATAGTGGGAGGGTGATATTTACACCTGATCGGTATATGTTCACTGGAGAGACGTCTCACCATCTCCCGGCAGATGAACAAGACACCGTGGATCCTTGGACTTACAACGAAGTAGTGGGAGACGTGGATGTAGATTCATGGCGAATCGCCATGGACTCGGAATATAAGTCCATAACTGATATGGATGTATACGAGATCACTGAACTACCTAAGGGCTGCAAGGCTATTGGTATTAAATGGGTATACAAGAGAAAGAGAGGACCGAATGGAGAGATCATGGTATTTAAAGCCAGGCTAGTGGCGAAGGGTTTTACCTAGAAAGAAGGTATCGATTATGAAGAGACCTTCTCGCCCGTAGCAATGATCAAATCTATTAGGATTCTCCTTGCCATAGCAGCTCACATGAACCTAGAGATTTGGCAAATGGATGTCAAGACCGCATTCCTAAACGGTCACCTTGAAAAAGGTAGAG
The DNA here is from genome assembly GCA_028984105.1 of Lavandula angustifolia. Taxonomy (NCBI): domain Eukaryota; kingdom Viridiplantae; phylum Streptophyta; class Magnoliopsida; order Lamiales; family Lamiaceae; genus Lavandula; species Lavandula angustifolia. The sequence continues at coordinate 29,232,289 of CM054814.1, read as the reverse complement.
ACATCTATATGAAACAACCAGATGGTTATGTGAAGGAGGGCGAAGAGCATCTAGTTTGGAAGCTCAAGAAGTCTATTTATGGACTTAAGCAAGCTTTCCGGTTATGGCACCAGCGTTTTGACGAGGTAGTCAAATCCTATGGTTTTGTATCCTGTCCTAACGAGGTGTGCGTGTACCGTATCTGTGTTAATAGATCAGTGGTGTTTCTTGCACTTTACGTAGATGAAATCCTTCTCATTGGCAAAAATGTTGAAGTGTTATCAGATGTAAAGACGTGGTTATCCGAGCAGTTTCAAATGAAGGACTTAGGTGAAGCTGCTTACATCCTTGGGATCAAGGTTATCCGAGATCGCCATAAAAGGATGTTAAGCTTGTCACAAGCATCCTACATTGACACTGTTATTGCTCGTTTTAGCATGCAAAATTCTAAGAGCGGTTCAGTACCTTTCAGACGTGGCATTTTTCTATCCAAGAATCAGTGCCCTAACACGCCTGAAGAGATAGAAAGTATGAGGCTAGTACCATATGCTTCCGCTGTCGGTAGCCTCATGTATGCAATGCTTTGTACGAGACCAGATATCTCATATGTTGTAAGCATGGTCTCAAGATATCAGTCTAACCCTAGAAAGGAACACTGGAACTGCAGTCAAGCATATTCTCAAGTACCTTAAACGGACTAGAGATTATAGGCTTGTTTACCAGTCAGACAGTCTAGTGTCTTTGGGTTAAACAGACTCGGATTTCCAGGGTGACAGAGACGAGAAGAAGTCTACCTCGGGTTATGTGTTTACCTTGGGAGGTGGAGCCATTTCATGGAGGAGTGCAAAGCAGAAATGCATTACGGACTCAACCATGGAAGCAGAGTATGTGGCTGCTTCAGAAGCTTCGAAAGAGGCAGTTTGGCTCAACAATTTCCTCCTGGATCTTGATACTGTTCAGAATTTGCCTAAGGCGATCACGATTTATTGTGATAATGCGGGTGCAGTGAAAAATTCTAAGGAACCTAGATCTCACAAGGCGTCTAAACACATAGACAAGAAGTACCACATTATACGAGTATTCATAAATTGAGGAGACGTGGTGATTGACAAAATCGGAACTGAAGTCAACCTAGCTAATCCTTTCACAAAGAGCTTACCACTCCCAGCTTACGAGAAGCATGTTCATAGCCTAGGAGTGGTAGAGATGCCCCCCACTTAGGACTACATAAACTTTCTCAACTCAAAACGCGAACAGCCCCTTTCAGGAAGTTGTCGTACTGAACAGGTTCAGTAGACCAAATAAGTTGTTCTGAATCGCGTAGCAGAGTGACTGACTTCATTGAGGCGTACTAGCTGACTTAGGACAGAATTCAGTACCGTTCAGTTAAAGTTCAGTAGAGTGTGGAAAGGTGTAGGCCCAAATTCAGCTGAGTTAGAAAACTTTTTTAAGAAAATTGTTTCAGTATATTAGTGCAATCTTCTAAGCTTTGCTGAAACACAGTTGAATGATTTGAAAGATATTTTCAGTATGAACAGTAATCAATGCAACAGTAAAAACAGAGTATACAGAACACAAGCAATTTTAAAGTGGATCGGATCCAACAATCCTACGTCCACTGTCCCGAAAATATCAGGAGGCTATTTTATTATATGAGTTAGTCTCAGTAGGTTTGTGCACTGGACAAACACTGGTCTTGAGATTTATACTGAGCAAGTCTCTGTTTACAAGGTATAAAACTTAAGTGTTTGACAAACTCTCCAACTATGAAGGAGTTCTTTATATTAAAGAACAGTTCAAGGTTGAACTCCTTCGTTCTAAGCCATAGATATGGTCTGCTGAGCTTATGTTAGAGGGAAGGGAATGAGAAAGTGGCTTCTTGAGCGACGAACGATTAAGTATAAACTCTGGGTTCGTATTCAGTCGCTTGGATACTAGATGCTTATGATCTGATTCAGTTTGGTTCCCTTTAAGCAAGTATGTCGCCTTTCGTTGGGAATAACTCTTTGAAGTTCTTGCAGAAACCTTTAAGTCGATTCTGAGTTGCTCGTAAAATGCTCGTGTGTTCTTGTATGTCGTGAGCTTCGATTAGAAATATTCCCTCTATTTATAGATGAGAGACATGGAAAGATCCGTTGGAGACGACGATCCATGTGTCTCTCTCTTTTGGGTAGCTAACGGCTCTTTCAAAGTATGGTGACAGAGTCCTTTCCCTCCATTTCCAAAAATATGTTGCCTTGTAGCTTTAATCAGAAAGTAGATAGCTGGCTGCTTGTCATTGGTCGAGGCTGAAGAAAGTAGGTGAGATAAACAGACTTCAAGGCAGATCTGGAGCTGACTTCTCTATACCTCGTATGACTCTGCTGATTTGACTTATAAGATCTCTAACAGTTAGGAGACTGTCTGGCCGTTGCTGAGTCTGATCTATGTTCAGTAGCGTACTCCTGCTGATTTTAGCTCTACTAAAGATCAACTCTGAGTTCAGTGAACTACTCCTGCTGAGTTCAGTTCCACTGACTCCTTTAAATATACTGCTCCTGCTGAGTCTAGTATTACTGAGTCTTCTTCTCATGGTACTGAGGCTGATAGTCTACTGAAGAATCTGCAGACAGAACTGAACGCCTGAACCATGTAGGAAGTATGTCTACTGAGTCTGAAACTCTCAGAGACAGAACAAACAAATACAACTGAATGGTTCATCAGTCAAAATAGGGTTTTGGGATCATTCAAATCTACTGAGCACTAGGCTACTAAATCATCTCCCAACAATTTCCCCCTATTTGATGATGCCAAAACCTAACACTACAAACTGTCAGAAATAAACTCCTTAAAAATATTACAAGTAGAATCAGTGGAGTTGTTTTTCAAGTTCTATACTATTGAGGGAGTACATGGAAGAAATATCAGAACCTATACAAAAATCTAACATTAATTTCCCCCTTTCTAACAACAATTCCCCCTGAAAATCTTATGAAAGAATCTATCAATCTAAGTAAAAACAGACAGACACAAATAAATTTAGTGAGTGTGTGAGTCAGTAATCACTTAGGTGATTCTGAGTGTTAAGCATAAATAAACAAGGCCATGAAGACAATAAGATATTGTCGGGTGGAACAACAATGATATTTTATAGATAAGAATAATCAGTACAGTACATCAGTTGCTATTCTAGAAAACAGAAAACAAGATACAAAGAAGCTAACATCTATCTTCTAAACTGTTAGATCCGTGCTTTGAAATCTCTGGACTTCTCTTCAGGAAGCAGCAATCCATACATTCTGAACATGTCTCTTCTGAGCTTCTGTATCTTCAGCATATCAACAGGATCTGACTCATCAAGACCTCTCCTTCAATGACTCCAACATGCAATGATCCATCGAGCTTCTGTGGAGGGGGCAGAGGTCTAGGAGCTGGAACTCTGACATCAATCTTCTCAGCTAGGGCTTTCTGAACTCTGGCATATATCTCAGGGTCGCTTTTCAGAAGCCACTCAGCAAAACCTGTAGCCTTGTGCATGTCAGGCCAGTACCTCTAGATGTAATACCTCTTGATAAAATCAGCTTTGAGCGTTTCCCACCTCTGAGTCCACTCCCATGGCATCTATGTATCAATTCTAGGCCATCGGTGAATCTTGAGATCAATAGGCTTCCTGAGTCTTCTGTATTTGTAGGGAATTTCAACTTTCTTATAAACCCTCTCCTAGCCTCTTTCTCAGTCCTGATCTTTAGAGCTTCTAGATCTGCGAGTCTGAGCCTCTCTCTGGCTTCACTGATCTGACGAGCTTCAGCACCTCTATCTAGGTACCTTTCCATCAAGTCCCATATTTCTTACATTTCTTGTTCTTGGGGTTTAGAAGGGGCATATGATGGGACATGCTCTTGCTCTTCTTCTGACTCAGCAGGTGTTTGTGATTTAGACTTATTTCCACCCTGCTAACCAGTCTGCTGTTGTTGTTCATGTTCCTTCTCTTTCTCTTTATCAGCCTCATCGCTGATTTTTGGTTTCCTACGGGGTGCCCTCGATTCAGGCTTCCTTCCCCCTTGGACTTTAGTCTTGCCCTTGGCAGACGCTTTCTTAGGCTTGTTAGCAGCCTCTGCCTCAGCTATCTCCCTGGCGAACTTTTCATCAGCTTCTATCTGAGCTCTTTCCTCAGGAGTTATAAATCTTTTTGTTCCTTTCTTCGGTAAGTTTCTTCCCCTTGCCTGCTATCGGAGGAGGTAGAGGAGTTTCCTCCTCATCAGAATCCTCCTCAGCATATTCAACAACCTCTTTGATGATTTCACTTGGAGTCTGGGTTGCCGAGTCTCTAGGTCCTGAGCAGCTTGGGGTGGTCTCAGCATGCACTACATCTCCTGCTGCTGAGACACCCTGGGCCTGACCTGGGGTTTCAGTAAGAGCAGATTGGTGAGATTGAGTTGCTCCCCTTACTGACCTGGTCCCCCTTGGTGCCTTTGTTATCCTTTCCCTTTCCCCCTTTTTGGCATCATCAACTGGGCCAAGGGTAGGAACCTGCACCTTCTTATTCAGACTCTTATACACAGTCGCCAGCTGATCCAAAGCGACAATGTCTACAGTTTCTCGAGTCGTTCGTGGAGTTCATTCCTCTCTTTAGTGAGCTCTTCTCCATATTTCTTATGGGAAGACTCCACGACGGTCTGAATTATTTGCAACTTCTGATCCATCTTCTCTTCCAGAGCCTTCTGAATGTTTTGGAGTCTGAGTTCTGAGGCCTGACTCATGGAAGAGATGGATTCCGCATGGGCCGACTGGACTGCTTGATAATCTTCAAGAAGTTTGTCTTGAGCAGCTTCCATCAATTTATGTTGCTTTTCATAGTCGGCTCGCTGAGTGGCTAGAGCATCTGTCAGTCTGGTAGAGAAGTCCGGAGCTGGAGTGTTCTGAATAGAAGTGCGGAGCTCCTTCATCTCCTCACTCTGAGCCTGAGTAGACTGTTTCCACGTCTTGTGGACAGCCCTGGCAAGAAGTCGGTTCTGAGCACCCTGACTTTTGAGTGCCCTGGCCACAGTCTTAGATCGTTGGGTATTCGGGCTGGGCGCTACCTCAAATGCAGACCCCAGCAGAAGTTGTACTGGGTCCGCGGTCGGTGAGGTACAAGCCGCCGACTGAACTGGTGGGAGGATGCTGAGTGGGATTTCAGCAGTAGTTGGTGGGGCACCCTCCTCCAGTTGAGATCCCTCAACAGGCTTCTCAGGGCCTGAATCATGGGGCGGGTCCTGATCATCAGGATCAGACCCATCTGAGGGCGCGGCTGCTGAAGATGGAACTCTGTCGTTCAGCAAGGCTAGCATAGCCGCCCTCAAGTCATCCATGGAGTAGAGATCCACAGGCTCTGAATAGCCTATCTTGTCGCAGATCAGAAGCTCCTCTTCATGAAGCTGTTCACAGGAGTGGTGTTGGATCAGTCTATTCAGAGTAGACCACGCTTGGAACCTTATCAGAATTTGAAGCCGGGCCGATCTGGCTAAAGTGACCAAGTCAGAATGACTTGCTATCTCAGGAATGGCTTCTGAGACTTCTCGGGAGGCTCTGGATTGAAGAGCTGAGGCCTCCATCCCGATTGTCTCTACTTCTGAAGCTGTCTCCGAGTCCTCAACTTCTATCGGAGACATCTCTTTCTCAGCAGACGGGATGCTACTGAGAGGTAGAATATCTAATGGGGTCTGAGTGATAGGAGTAACAGGTTCAGCTCCTGACTTGTTCCACTTCCTCTCCCTTTTCAGTGGAGACTGCCTTCTCCACTGAGACAGTCTTCTCAGTAGATTCTGCCTCATCTCTCAGTTGGAGGGGAGGTACAACTACAACTTTAGTGACCGTCTTCTACTTCTTGGATGGTGTCTTCTGAGCTGTTTTAGGAGGTGACCTCTTCTTGGTCGGAGTGGAGGTTTTCTTAGAGCCTTTCTTGGGCTCAACAGACCCTGATCCGATCTGCTGAAGGGCTGCTGCCGTGCTCTGGAACCTGGCCTTCTTGGGGTTGAAGTACCCTTTGTCAGCATAAATAGTGTGGTCAACGCCACAAAGATCTTCTATCATAACTGCGAGCTTCATCCCATAAAGAAGCTTGCCCTTGACAGTCAGACATTTTGAGGCCTTATCAAACTTTGCGGCCTGGGTCATGAACTCCTTTAGAAAGAATTATGTCCAGTTGACCTGTGCATGGTCATTAATTGCCATCATCATTTGTATCTTCGGTCTGGACACCTGATCGAATGACCCTGCCTGGCTAGTCAAGATCTGAGTGACTATGTAGGCCAGTGGTCGATACTTGGGCAACATTGCGTTGTTTGGGAAGGCAGACCTGAACTTCGTAGGCTCGCCGCAAAAGATCTCTAAGTATTCATTCATGAGATCATCCTTATAACCAGCAGTGCTGAAACCGGTGCTGGGAAGCTGAAAGCTCCGCTGAAGAGCTTCTCTGATGTACATCTGCTTGATCTCTGATACAGTACGGGCGGGGTCTAAATTTAGATATAGCTCTGAAATCTGTCTGGGAGAGAAGTAGGCTGGCTTCCTGGACAGAAAGGCTTCCATACCTGAAGCCCTCAACGCTTTGAAGATCTCCTCCATGAACTCCAATTCGCAGGCGTCGAAATCCATGATTGGCTCACACCAAACACGGTCTTTTTCAAGGATTTCTGCCATATTGGCCGGATTGATGACTGTTCCTGCCATGATTTTGATCTGCAAGATAAGATGTCAGTATCGAAGAAAGAATATTATCAAGAAATCTACGTGATACTGAATATGCTTGAAATTTACCAAAGTGATTTTTGAGAAATTGTAAGAGTTGTTTGCAAGGAATAGATGCTTTTCTCAGAAAATTCTAGGGTTTTAAGAGTTGCAGAGTGAAATGGTGGTTTTTCTATCTTTGAACGTGTTTTATATGATCAAGAAGATGAACAGTTTTTAATCCACGGTTCAATTTAAATCTGTTTTATGAGATGGACGACTAAGATTTAATGTTATAAAATAGGTAATGATCAACATAGCCGCCTAAGTCAAATTACAGTTGTACATAGCCAAAGAAGTAACTTGATTAGACCTGCATTTAATGCGCCGCAGAGTTCAGCATACTTAGCATAGAATGTCGTGTATTAAATGTAAACCGTTATATTAAATGACATTTTCTAAGGCATTGAATACGAAGCTGAATTTGAATCATTAATGCATAAAATATTTCATTGGCTACTGAGTAGAGATACGCAAACCTGTCAGCTGAACATCGTAGTCAGCTGATACCTTGTGTTGCAGAATCCCTATGTACTGAATAAGTTCAGTACCGAGAGTGAACATTCCCCCTTGTTGAATGCTCCTCTCCTGAAACCACTTACTGACTGGAGTTAGTAGGGTCCAGCAGACCTAACTCTACTGAAAGTTCTTTGAATCTTGCTTCAGCTAGAGGCTTGGTCAGAATATCTGCCCTTTGATGGTCAGTATGGATCTTCTCCATCCTAATATCCTTCTTTTCGACATGATCAAAAATGAAGTGGTGTCTGATGTCCACGTGATTGCATCTAGTATGAAGTACAGGGTTCTAAGTGATTGCAATTGCACTGGAACTGTCGCAGAAGATCGGCACTTCATTCTGAATGACGTCATAGTCGCGTAACTGCTGTCTCAGCCAAAGGATTTGGGTGCAGCAACTTCCGACAGCCATATATTCAGCTTCAGTAGTTGACGTCGCTACTAAATGTTGTTTCTATGAAAACCATGAGATTAGCTTACTGCCAAGGAACTGACAAGTTCCAGAAGTTTTGACTTTCGGTCAATCCTACATCCTACATAGTCAGCATCAAAAAAACTAGTTAGTTCAATATTATCATCTGCTGGATACTATAAACCCATGTCAGGTGTTCCTCTGAGATAGCGGAGAATCTTCTTTGCTGAGTCCATATGGCTCTGCTTAGGATTCGCCTGAAAACGAGCGTAGACACCTACAACATAAGTTATGTCAGGTCTAGTAGCAGTTAGATATAATAATGAACCAATAATAGCACGAAATTCAGTATGGTCTACTGATACTCCCTCTTTATCAAGATCAATTTTCATATTCGTGTTCATCGGGATCTTGATTGGTTCGCCGGATGTGCAACCGAATTTCTTGATGAGGTCTCGAGTGTATTTGCCTTGATTCATGAATGTTCCCTTCTCAGATTGTTTGACTTGAAAATCGAGGAAATAGTTCATCTCTCCCATCATCGACATCTCGAACTTATCCTTCATCATTTTCTCAAACTGCTGACATATGATGACGTTCATTGATCCAAATATTATGTTATATACATAGATCTGCACAAGTAAGATGTTGTCTTCCAGTCGAATGCTGAATAATGTGCGGTCTACTGTGCCCTTCTGAAAACCTTTATGAAGAAGAAACTCAGACAGGGTATCGTACCAAGCCCTGGGTGCTTGTTTTAACCCATACAGAGTCTTTCTGAGTCTATAAACCTGATGTCCCTGCTGAAAGCCGGGAGGCTATTCTACATAGACTTATTCTTTCAGTACACCGTTCAGGAACGCAGACTTCACATCCATTTGATAAACACTAAATCGCTGATGTGTTGCGTAGGCTAGGAATAGTCTGATTGCCTCCAATCTTGCAATTGGAGCGAAAGTTTTGTCGAAATCTATCCCTTCAGCTTGATAGTAGCCTTTTGCCACGAGTTTCGCTTTGTTCCTTACTATAACGTTGTTTTCATCTCGCTTGTTCTTGAAGACCCATTTAGTTCCAATCACATGTTGATGTCGGGTTCTGTCCACAAGCTCCCATACTTCGTTTCTCGCGAATTGGTTCAGCTCCTCCTGTATAGCTATGATCCAATCAGCATCCTTGAGTGCGTCCTCAACTGACTGAGGTTCTTCAGTAGACAAGAAGCAGGAATATAATGCGCTTTCTCCCTGACAAAATCTGGATCTTGTCTTTACACTAGCTGAAGGATCTCCAATAATCAAGTCAGAAGTATGAGCGTCCAGCCACGATCGACGATGTTTCAACTCTTCATCTGAAATTTGTTCAACACAGATAGTAGGTGAGTTAGGCATTTCAGTTGTACTATTCTGAGATTGGAGTAATTCAGTTACGAAAGTTGGGTCTACTGAGTCACCAGGTTTAGGGGCATTCAGCTTAGGAACTTCATTTGTTCCCCTTAAATTATTATCCTTAGTAGAGGTCTCTGTTACCACTTGGGTTTCTTCATCGACCCGAGTTACCTGGGATTGTCTCTGTTCAGTAGAGTCAATCTGTTTAGCTACTTCTACTGCTGGCTTAGATTCAGTAGTCTTATCTTTAGTTTCCTCTTGTAAATCATCATCCCAACATAGCTGGATCTTTTCAACTTTATCTTTTGGGCTAAGATCCTGTAGCAGTTTACTGATGTCCTCAGATTTTGATTTTGAGTTTCTGCTCATATCATCAGTAGCAAACTCATTAAAAGCAACATGAGGGCTTTCCTCCACGCAAAGAGTCCGGTAGTTAAAAATTCTGAACGCTTTGCTGACCCGGGAGTATCCTAAGAAGACTCCCGGGTCTGACTTGCTATCAAAAGTCTTTTACTGGTCCTTTCCATTATTGTGGATAAAGCACGAACACCCAAAAATATGGAAATAAGATAAGAAAGGCTTCTTGCTATTCTATAATTCATATGGTGTCTTCTTATGCTGCTTAGTCAGTAGAGATCTATTCTGTGTGTAACATGCAGTGTCAGTTACTTCTGCCCAGAATTTGATTGGGAGTCCTGAGTCTGCGAGCAGGGTTCTAGCTGCTTCTTTGAGTGTTCTGTTCTTCCTTTCAGCAACCCCATTTTGTTGAGGCGTGCGCGCGGCAGACGTCTCATGCCCTATGCCTTTAGCTTTATAGAACTCCTCCACCATCAAATTCAGGAACTCAGTTCCTTTGTCTGAACGTATCTTTATAATCTTGGTATTCTTCTCGACACTGAGCTTTTTCAGAAGCGTAGGCAACTCTGTTTTGACGTCAGACTTGTTGGCAATAAATATGACCCATGTGTAGCGCGAGTAGTCGTCAATGACCACTAAAGCATACTTTTTGCCTCTGATCGTCATTGGAGAGACTGGACCGAAAAAATCCATATGTAGCAGCTGAAGGATTCCATCAGTGGAAGACGATGGAATAGGTGGATGTTGCTTCTTTGTTTGCTTTCTCTTCAGACATGCTTCACACTGAGTGTCTTGGCTGAATACTTCATTCGGCAGTCCTCTTGCTAGAGCATTTCTAGCTAGCTCGGTGAGCGTCTTGAAGTTGAGATGGCTGAGTCTTCTGTGCCAGAGCAACTCCGTTCTGTTGTCGTTCTTCGCCAACAGACAAGCTTCAGATTCAGCTGAGTTCCATTCAGCTACGTAGATATTCTTTTTGCACGAACCTGATAACACTGTTTTCCCTGTAGATTTTTCAATGACATCACAGAAACCAGCGTCAAAAATCACTCTATTCGAGTTATCACCAAATTGACTAACAGAGAGAAGATTATGCTGAAGTCCTTCAACATATGATACTCTTGGAACTGTGGCGGTTCCAATGCTAAGTGTTCCATAGCCTCTGGTATAGCCTTTTGCATTGTCTTCAAACTCGATTTTGGGTCCTTCTTCAGTAGTATAATTCTTTAGTAGGTCCTTCTAGTATGTCATATGTCTTGAGCATCCACTGTCCACATACCAAGGATCCTTGTGCACCTGCAAGACAGAATTATATTTAGGTAAACTTTATTTTTGATTTTGGGTCCTTAGATGTTAGTTTTGGAAACCCAAATCTGTCTCACGACCCTGGTGGTCTCAGACAATTTCTTTCCACTCTGATCAACATACTTGACCACTGGACTGGTCGATGCTGACTTCTGAGGCTTCACAGGTTCAGGAGTACTGATCTTCTGAATTGGTGAACTGCTGACCTTTTCCTTTTGAACGGCTTTCTTCTTTCTTTTCTGACTCTTAGGTCCTCTTCTGCCTATAGGATCATAGTAATATGACCCATACTGTCTGGATGTGTCATCTGTGGAGGTCCATACTGATCAGCCTAGTTAACTCTGCTGGTTCCCCCTTGACTGAACTGGGGTGATTTTGAGCTAATCTTCTTGTCAGAATGCTGATAGTTGGGATGAGGTGCCTTCATCTTCTGTTTGTTCTTTGCTAGAGGGTTCAGGATTTCAGCATTGATAGTCTCACCTTGAACAAATCTATCAGCTAGTCGGTTCTCTGAGCGTACGGGGGCAGATGAGGAGGCTCCATGACTAAATCCAAGTCCCTTCTTGCAGTGCTTAGGCTTGTTGCTGGCTAACATTGCCTCAACCTTCTTTTCAGCGCCCATGTACCGCTCTGTCATCAGATTCCTCCAGACGTCATCACTTTTCTTAAGCATTTCATGCTCGGTCTGAAGTCCTGACAACTCTTGCTTTAGTAGACTCTGTTCAGTATCTTTCTGAGTCAAGTCATTGGTTAGTACTGAGATTTGAGCTTCCTAATGCTGAGACTTGGCCAACAGAGAGTTAATCTCCTCTCTGAGTCTAAACACAAGTCCTTCTGACTCAGTAGCAACCTGACTTTCATGAGAAAGTCTCTGATTCTCCACTTTCAGGGTATCCAACTCCTGAAGAGTCTTACTGAGCTGCAGGCTCATCTGAATCTGCTCGTCTAATAGTTCTTCATACGCGATCGAGATATCCAGATTCTCTTCTGCACCTGAAATAGTATCGTGTGTGCAGTGTGAAGAGGAGTTAAATGGAGCGTGAGAGTTTACCTCATCCTCTTCTCCTGCCATAAGACACTTTTCAGCATCTTCTTCAAGCTCTACGGCCATGAATGCCGCTTCATCGTCTGATGAATCCATGAAGGATTCGACTTCATCTGAGTCATCTGAGAGTTCACCAGCAATATATGCTTGACGTTTCTTGATGAACTTCTCCCTTCGAGCTTTACGTGCTGCTCTCTCAGCAGTACTGAGCTCAGGACAATCATATTGATAGTATCATGGCTTCTTGCAGTTGTAGCAGGTGGTGACTCTATCTTCTTTGTTCTCGCTGTCCTTTGACTAAGCTGAGTCCTCCTGTTTCCTGCAATCAGAAGTATGCGATTCAGAAGTGCGCTTGGGTGTATATTCTGACTTACCCTTTGAGTCTCTGACGATTATAGAGAGTTTTATGTGCCTCTCCTTCTCCTTCTGATACTTCACGACAAGCAGTGCGTATTTCTTAGCTAGGTTTCCTTCTTGTAGATCACTGAGTGAAGGTTCTGCCTTGCTAGACATGGGAGCCGCTGTGCTGACTGATGCTTTGAAAGTATGGTCGATTTAAGTGTCAGCTTCAGCTCATTGCTTCCTTTGGGCTAGTCCAAACTCGAACTCCTCAGCTTTTAATTCTGAAAAGATATGATCAGGAGAAACAATATCTAGGTCAGAATGTCTCAGTAAAGTAGCAAATGGAGTCCAATGTCCGTCCGGCAGTGCTCTCAATATCTTGAGATTTATTTTTCGGTTGGAGAATGTCTTTCCCAGCCCGTTGATGGTGTTCATCGGATCCGTAAATCTGACGTTAAGATCTTTAATCGTGTCGCCAGGCATGAGAGATAGTCTCTCCAGCTTCTAAAGTTCCAGCGCCAGTTTGTTTGCTTTGATCTTCTGAGTCCCCCGACTCAGTAGCTCTAGAGCGTCCCAGAGTTCCTTTGCAGACTTGCAGTCCTGAACTCTCCGAGATAGGAATCACTCAGGGTGGTCAGTATGGCATTTCTGGCAACCCGGTCTAAGTTGTGAAGCTTCTTCTCCTCAGGGGTGAAATGGCTTCTATCTTTGGGGATCTTCTTCCCGGTCAGCATGCCGCCTCCTTGTGCTAGATCATGGGTTTTGACACTATTAATTATGGGAACGATAGGTCCATCTTCCAGTACCTCTATCATGCTTTCGTGGAGGGAAGTCAGATGTGCCTCCATTCTGACTCGCCATACCCTGTAGTTCTCTACTGAGAACATAGGTACCATCCTGATTCCTGACATATCAGACATTGAAAATTGTGATATGAATGAAGAATGATATGCAGTGAAAACGTTTTCTGGATCCGTTCAAGTAGACCAGTTTCAGATAACAAGAGTCTTAGAGAACTCCTGCTCTGATACCAATTGATGGTCCCGAGATAAACATTTAGGGGGGGAGGTGAATACACCTGAAAACTTTCTCAACTCAAAACGCGAACAGTCTCTTTCAGGAAGTTGCCGTACTGAACAGGTTCAATAGACCAAATAAGTTGCCTGAATCGCGTGGCAGAGTGACTGACTTCACTGAGGCCTGCTAGCTGACTTTGGTCAGAATTCAGTACCGTTCAGTTGAAGTTTAGTAGAGTGTGGAAATGTGTAGGCCCAAATTCAGCTGAGTTAGAAAACGTTTTTAAGAAAACTATTTCAGTATATTAGTGCAATGTTTTAAGCTTTGCTGAAACACAGTTGAATGATTTGAAAGATATTTTCTGTATGAATAGTAATCAATGCAACAATAAAAATAGAGCACACAGAACACAAGCAATTTTAAAGTGGTTCAGATCCAACAATCCTACGTCCACTGTTCTGAAAAGATCAGGAGGCTATTTTATTATACTGAGTTAGTCTCAGTAAGTTTGTGCACTAGACAAACACTGGTCTTGAGATTTATGCTGAGCAAATCTCAGTTTACAAGGTATCAAACTTAAGTGTTTGACAAACTCTCCAACTATGAAGGAGTTCTTTACAATAAAGAACAGTTCAAGGATGATCTCCTTCGTTCTAAGCTATAGATATGGTCTGTTGAGCTTAGGTTAGAGGGAAGGGAACGAGAAAGTGGCTTCTGATTAAGTATAAACTCTGGGTTCCTATTCAGTCGCTTGGATACTAAAGGCTTATGATCTGATTCAGCTTGGTTCCCTTTGAGCAAGTATGTCGCCTTTCGCTGGGAATAACTCTTTGAAGTTCTTGCGGAAAGCTTTAAGTCGATTCTGAGTTGCTCGTAAAATGCTCATGTGTTCTTGTATGTCGTGAGCTTCGATTTGAAATCTTCCCTCTATTTATAGATGAGAGACATGTAAAGATCCATTAGAGACGACGATCCATGTGTCTCTCTCTTTTGGGTAGCTAACGGCTCTTTCAAAGTATGGTGACAGAGTCCTTTCCCTCCATTTCCGGAAAGATGTTGACTTGCAACTTTAATCAGAAAGTAGACAGCTGGCTGCTTGTCATTGGTCGAGGCTGAAGAAAGTAGGTGAGACAAACAGACTTCAAGGCAGATCTGAAGCTGACTTCTTTATACCTCGTATGACTTTGCTGATTTGACTTATAAGATCTCTAACAGTCAGGAGACTGTCTGGCCGTTACTGAGTCTGATCTATGTTCTGTAGCATACTCCTGCTAAGTTCAGCTCTACTGAAGATCAACCCTGAGTTCAGTGAACTACTCTCGCCGAGTTCGGGCCCACTAACTTCTTTCGCAAACCGCTCCCGCCGAGTCCAAGATACCGAGTCTTCTTCTCTTGACTGAGGGGCCGATAGTCTATCAAGAATCGTGCATGTAACCGAACGCCTGAACTATGTAGGAAGGATGTCTACCGAGTCTGAAACTCTCACAGACAGAACAGACAAATACAACTGAATGGTTCATCAGTCAACGTAGGGTTTTGGATCATTCAAATCTACTGAGCACTAGGCTACTGAATCATCTCCCAACAAGTTAGATTTGTGTAGTGTGTCGGGTATCACAGAAGACAACACAAATTGGTTGAACTGACAAGATATTAACAGTTATCACAACTAAGTCAACTTAAGGATAAGTTGTCGGTTTAAGCTGCAGTTTAGATAAGAAGTGGCTTGTCTTGGCTGCTTGTCTTTACTGGTACACTTAAGGTGGTGTATTGATGGATCACAGTGAGATGTGTTCTCCTAACTGACCTTAGTGGAGAACCAAGATCTCGGTGACTTAGCTGGTCTTAAGCTTTGTAAGACTTCAGCTGAGCCCATTTGGCTATCTATCATTTTGACCTACTATGGTGAACGTCATCGCGACCGGATCTACGTATCTTGGGTGTTAGTAGTTATTTGTGGCTCAGACTGGTTGCCTGTATCTTGAAACCGTATCCTAGTAAAATTGGTTGATAATATCCCCTGAGGAACTCGAAAGGATTAACACAATAAACCCGGTCGGTTGATTTAGTTCAGGTGTGTTAAAAAGGTCGAGTGGTACTACTCGGGAATATAATAAGATGTTAATTAATTTAAGTTTTCAGTGAGCTTAATTAATTAACAGATATTTCTATCTTAAATACGGAGATCGATTAAGTCCAAGATAGAAGCCCTTGATCAATTTGGGATAAATGGGTAAGTCAGCACGGATTCTCTAGTGGAATGAATCTGTGTTTATTAATTAATTTTTTTCTGGGCTGAGCATAGATAATTAATTAATTTGAGGCCCTGCTTTAATTCTTGTTTTAGATACGACGTAAATAAACCCTAATCATGCTCCTAACGCAACAATCAGAGCCTAAACCACATACGTAGGAGGAAGGTATATCGTTCTTCACCTCCAATTTCTTTCAGTATCATACCAAGCTTTTGGTGCTTGTTTTAACCCATACAGAGCTTTCTGAGTCTATACACATGATGTTCCTGTTGAAAGTTGAGCGGTTATTCTATGTAGACTTCTTCCTTCAGTACTTCATTTAGGAAAGCTGACTTCACATCTATCTGACTCATTTAATCTCTAACGCATAGTGTATGCTAGGAATAGATAGATAGTTTCCAATCTTGCAACTGGAGCAAATGTTTCGTCGAAGTCTATTCCCCAAGCTTGATAGGATCCTTTGGCTACCAGTTGAGCTTTGTTCCTGATTTTCATCCCGTTTGTTCTTTAAGACCCATTTAGTTCCTAAGACTCAACATGTTCCCAGACTTCATTCCGAACGAACTGGTTCAGCCAGTCTGCATCGTTCAATGCGTCCTCAACTGTTTGAGGTTCTTCAATAGACAAGAAGCATGAGTATAAACTGCTTTCTTCTTGACAAAATCTGGATCTCGTCTTTATATTAGCTGAAGGATCAATATTTTCCTTGAGCGTCTAGCCACGATCAACTTTTCCTTCAACTTAGGAACATTATCCATTCCCCCTAAGTTGTTATTCTCAGTAGAGGTGTCAGTTACCACTTGAGTTTCTTCATCGACCTGAGTTACCTAAAATTGATTTTGTTCAGTAGAAGCAATCAGTTCAGCTACTTTGTTGGTTGAGATTGAGTGCTAGTCTCCTCTTCATCTGAATCATCAACCCAGCAATGCTAAATCTTCTCCACATCATCATCCAAGGTTGGAACATGTAGCTTATTGCTGGCATCTTCTGAATTACGCTTTGAGTCTCTGTGTAGGTCTGCTAGTCATGAGATAAAGGAGAGAGCCAATAATTCATCTATATCAGTTTAATTGGGGTCCCCCCCTCACATCAGGAACAATTTTGCGTTTTGTATACATGAATCCATGCTGATTTGTTGTTTGTTAGCCGAACTTAGTAATTAAGTACTTAACATATTTGGTCTGGTTAATAAATATCCCTTTCATTGATTGTTTGACTTGTCCAAGAAAATAGTCATTTCACCCATCATGACGCTGAAAAGTGTCTCATGGCAGGAGAAGAGGATGAGGTAAACTCTCACGCTCCATTTAACTATTCTTCACACTGCACACACGACACTATTTCAGGTGCAGATAAGAATCTGGACGTCGCAATCACATACGAAGAACTACTCGACGAGCAGATTCAGATGAGTCTGCAGCTCAGTAAGACTCTTCAGGAGTTGGATACCCTGAAAGTGGAGAATCAGAGACTTTCTCAGGAGAGTCAGGTTGCTACTGAGTCAAAAGGACTTGTGTTGAGACTCAGGGAGGAGATAAACTCTCTGATGGCCAAGTCTCAGCATCAAGAAGATCAGATCTCAGTACTGACCAATGACTTGACTAAAAAAGATACTGAACTAAGTCCACTGAAGCAAGAGTTGTCAGGACTTCAGACCGAGCATGAACTGCTGAAGAAAAGTGATGATGTCTGGAGGAACTTGATGATAGAGCGGTACTTGGGCGCTGAAAAGAAGCTTGAGGCGATGCTAGCAAGTAACAAGCCTAAGCACTGCAAGGAGGGACTTGGATTCAGCCATGGAGCCTCCTCATCTGCCCCCGTACGCATAGAAAACCGGCTAGCTGATAGATTTGTTCAAGGGGAGACCATCAACACAGAGATTCTGAACCCCCTAGCCAAGAACAAACAAAAGATGAAGGCACCTCATCACAGCTATCAGCATTCTGACAAGAAGATCAGTTCCAAATTACCCCAGTTCAGTCAAGGGGGAACTAGCAAAGCCAAGTGGGCTGATCAGTATGGACCTCCGCAGCTGACACATCCAGCTCAGTATGGGTCATACTACTATGATCCTATAGTCGGGAGAGGACCTTAGAGTCAGAAGAAGGAAAAGAAAGCCGTGCAGAAGGCAAAGGTCAGCAGTCCACCCACTCAGAAGATCAGGACTCCTGAACATGTGAAGCCTCAGAAGTCAGCATCGACCAGTCCAGTAGTCAAGTATGTTGATCAAAGTGGGAAGAAACTGTCTGAGACCACCAGGGTCGTAAGACAGATCTGGGTTTCCAAAACAAACATCTAAGGACCCAAAATCAAAAAATAAAGGGTACCTAAATATAATTCTATTTTGCAGGTGCACAAGGACCCTTGGTATGTGGACAACGGATGCTCAAGACATATGACGTACCAAAAGGACCTACTGAAGAATTATACCACTGAAGAAGGTCCCTGAATCGAGTTTGGAGACAATGCAAAAGCTATACCAGAGGATATGGAACACTCAGCATTGGAACCGCAACAGTTCCAAGAGTATCATATGTTGAAGGACTTCAGCATAATCTTCTCTCTATTAGTCAATCTTGTAATAACTCGAATAGAGTGATTATTTACGTTGGTTTCTGTGATATCATTGAAAAATCTACAGGGAAAACAGTGTTATCAGGTTCGGGCAAAAAGAATATCTACGTAGCTGAATGGAACTCAGCTGAACCTGAAGCTTGTCTGTCGCCGAAGAACGACAACAGAACGGGGTTGCTCTAGCACAAAAGACTCAGCCATCTCAACTTCAAGACGCTCAACAAGCTAGCTAGAAATACTCTAGCAAGAGGACTGCCGAATGAAGTATTCTGCAAAGACACTCAGTGTGAAGCAAGCCTGAAGGGAAAGCAAACAAGGAATCAAAATCCTCATGTTCCATCTCCTTCCACTGATGTAATCCTTCAGCTGCTACATATGGATATATTCAGTCAAGTCTCTCCGGTGACGATCAAAGGCAAAAAGTATGCTTTAGTGGTCATTGATGACTACTCACGCTACACATGGGTAATATTTATTGCCAATAAGTCTGACATCAAAACAGAGTTACCAACGCTTCTGAAAAAGCTCAGTGTCGAGAAGAACACCAAGATCATCAAAATACGTTCAGACAGAGGAACTGAGTTCCTGAATTTTATGGTGGAGGAGTTCTGCAAAGCTGAAGGCATAGAGCATGAGACGTTTGCCGCGTGCACGCCTCAACAAAATGGGGTTGCTAAAGGAAGAATAGAACACTCAAAGAAGCAGCAAGAACCCTGCTCACAGACTCAGGACTTCCAACCAAATTCTGGGCAGAAGCTACTGACACTTCATGTTACACTCAGAACAGATCTCTACTGATAAAGCAGCATAAGAAGACACCATATGAATTATGGAATGGCAGGAAGCCTTCTTTATCTTATTTCCATATTTTTGGGTGATCATGCTTTATCCACAATAATGGGAAGGATCAGTTGAAGACTTTTGACAGCAAGTAAGACCAGGGAGTCTTCTTAGGTTACTCCCGGGTCAGCAAAACCTTCAGAGTCTTTAACTATCGGACACTTTGCGTGGAGGAAAGCCCTCATGTTGTTTTTAATGAGTTTGCTACTGAAGACAGGAGCAGGAACTCTAAACCAGAATCTGAGGACATCAGTAAGCAGCTACAGGATCTGAGCCTGAAAGATAAAATTGAAAAGATCCAGCTGTGTTGGGATGATGATTGAGAAGAAGAAACTGGTGACAAGTCTACTGAATCTCAGCCAGCAGCAGAAGTAGTTGAACAAATTGATTCTACTGAACAGAGTCAATCCCAGGTAACTCAGGTCGATGAAGAAACCCAAGTGGTAACTGAGACCTCTACTGAGGATAATAATTCAGGGGGAAAAAATGAAGTTCTTGAGCTCAATGCCCCTGAACCTGGTGACTCAGTAGATCCAACTCTAGTAACTGAATTGGTTCAATCTCATAATAGTACGACTGAAACACCTAACTCACCTACTATCTGTGTTGAACAAATATCAGATGAAGAGTTGAAACATCGTAGATCGTGGCTGGATGCTCACACTTCTGATTTGATTATTGGAGATCCTTCAGCAAGCGAAAGATAAGATCCAGATTCTGTCAGGGAGAAAGGGCATTATATTCCTGCTTCTTGTCTACTGAAGAACCTCAGTCAGTTGAGGATGCACTTAAGGACGCTGATTGGATCATAGCCATACAGGAGGAGCTGAATCAGTTCACGAGAAACGAAGTATGGGAGCTTGTTGACAGACCCCGACATCAACATGTGATTGGAACTAAATGGGTCTTCAAGAACAAGCGAGATGAAAATAACGTTATAGTAAGGAACAAAGCACTGAAGGAATAGATTTCGATGAGACTTTCGCTCCGGTTGCAAGATTGGAGGCAATCAGACTATTCCTAGCCTACACAACACATAAGAGATTCAGAGTTTATCAAATGGATGTGAAGTATGCATTCCTGAACGGCGTGCTGAAAGAAGAAGTCTATGTAGAACAGCCTCCCGGCTTTCAGCAGGGACATTAGGTCTACAGACTCAGAAAGGCTCTGTACGGGTTAAAACAAGCACCTAGGACTTGGTACGATACCCTGTCTGAGTTTATTCTTCAGAAAGGTTTTCAGAAAGGCATAGTAGACCGCACATTATTCAGCATTCGACTGGAAGACGATATCCTACTTGTGCAGGTCTACGTAGATGACATAATCTTTGGATCAAAGAACGTCATCATGTGTCAGCAATTTGAGAAGATGATGAAGGATAAGTTCGAGATGTCGATGATGGGAGAGATGAATTATTTCCTCGGTTTTAAAGTCATACAATTGGAGAAGGGAATGTTCATCAATCAAGGCATATACACTCGAGACCTCATCAAGAAGTTCGGTTGTACATCTGGCAAACTAATCAAGATCCCAATGAACACGAACATGAAAATCGATCTTGATAAAGAGGGAGTATCAGTTGACCATATTGAATTTCGTGCTATTATTGGTTCATTATTATATCTAACAGCTACTTGACCTGACATAACTTATGTTGTAGGTGTCTGCGCTCGATTTCAGGCGAATCCTAAGTAGAGTCACATGGACTCATCAAAGAAGATTCTCCGCTATCTCAGAGGAACACCTGACATGGGTTTATGGTATCCAGCTGATGATAATATTGAACTAACTGGTTATTCTGATGCTGACTATGCAGGATGTAGAATTGACCAAAAGTTAACTTCTGGAACGTGTTAGTTCCTTGGCAGTAAGCTGATTTCATGGTTTTCAAGGAAAAAACATTCAGTAGCGACGTCAACTACTGAAGCTGATTATATGGCTGCCGAAAGTTGCTACGCCCAAATCCTTTGGCTGAGACAGCAGCTACATGACTATGATGTTATTCAGAATGAAGTGCCGATCTTCTGCGACAGCACCAGTGCAATTGCAATCACTCAGAACCCAGTACTTCATACGAGATGCAAGCACGTGGACCTTAGAGACCACTTCATTCGTGATCATGTCGAAAAGAAGGATATCAGGATAGAAAAGATCCATACTGACCACCAAAGGGAAGATATACTGACCAAGCCTCCAACTGTAGCCAGATTCAGAGAACTTTCAGTAGAGCTAGGTCTACTGGACCCAACTGACTCTAGTTAGTAAGTGGATTCAGGAGAGGAGCATTCAGCAAGGGGGAATGTTCACTCTTGGTACTTAGTAAATTCAGTACGTAGAGACTCTGCATCCATCTACACGAGGTATCAACTAACTACGATGATTAGCTGCCAGGTTTGCGTATCTCTACTCAGTAGCCAATGAAATATTCTGTGCATTTATGACTCAGATTCAGCTTCGTATTCAATGCCTTATGAAATGTCATTTAATATAACTGTTTACATTAAATACACGACATTCTATGTAAAGTATGCTGAACTCTTCGGCGCATTTAATTCATGTCGTATCAAGTTACTTCTTTGGCTATTTACAACTGTATTTTGACTTAGGCGGCTAAATTGATCATTACCTATTTTATAACATTAAATCCTAGCCGTCCGTCTCATAAAGCTATTTCAAACTGAACCGTGGATTACTAACTGTTCATCTTCTTTAACATATATAAGCACGTTCAAAGTTGGAAACTGCCATTTTTACTCTGCAAATCTTTACGAACCCTAGTTTTCTGAGAAAAAGCATTGCCTCCTTGCAAACTCATTTTCAAAACTCTCAAAAAATCTTTGGTAAATCTTTCATGATCATTCATCATCGTATATGATAATCTTAATATTTTTTCGCTCAATACTGATTTCTTGTTCTTGCAGATTATTAAATATGGCAGGAAGAGATATTATGGTTTCGGCGAACATGAAAGAGATCCTCGAGAAGGATCGTGTCTGGTTCGATGATGGAGTTTGACTCCTGCAATCTAGATTTCATGGAGGAAATCTTTGATTCGCTGAGGGCGACTGGTCTGGAGAAATTCCTGTCTAGGAAGCCATCATACTTCCTCCCTTGCCAGATAGCAGAATTATATCTGAACTCCGAGTCAGTAGATGGGGACATCCGATGCAGATGTGTCACCCATATTCTTGGAGACCCCGTTCGCGTCGTTTCTGAGATCAAGCTGATGTCTATCAAGGAAGCGCTTCAGCGAAGCTTCCAACTTCCAAGCGAAGGCTTTACCACTGTGGGCTATAAGGACGATCTTATGGATGAGTATCTGGAAGTGTTCTGCGGGAAGCCTACAACATTCAGAGCTGCCTTCCCAACGAACGCTATGCTTCTGCAGTATTGAGCTCTTGCCTACATAGTGACTCAGATTCTGACGAGTCAGGCCGGCTCGTTTGACCAAGTATCGCGACCGAAGATTCAGCTTATGACGGCCATTCACGATCATGCAAAAATTAACTGGGCTGAATTCTTCCTGAAGAAGTTTATGACTCAGGCTACCAAGTTCGATCGCTCAGACAACTGCCTGTCAGTCAAGGGAAAATTGCTATACGGCATAAAGCTATCTGTCATGATAGAAGACCTCTGCGGAGCTGACAATGTGGTATACGCTGACAAGTTATATTTCAACCCAAAGAAAGTCAGATTTCAGAGCAGGGCAGCAGCCCTTCAGTAGATTGGGACAGGGCCTGCTGATCCCAAGTCAGGAACTCAGAAGACCTCCACTCCTACGAAGAAGAGGTCACCTCCAAAATCTACTCCCAAGACGCCGACCAAGAGACTGAAGAAAGTCAGTGAGGTCGTACCAGAGGTTATGGCTGAACCACCTCTGCAGCTGAGGGACGAGACTGAGTCCTTAGAGAAAACTCAGTCAGTAGAGAAGGCCATCTCCACTGAACGAGGAGATACAGTGGACCAAGGGGTAGCGACTGAACAGATCCCAACAACTGAGAGCCCCTTGGATATTCCTCCACTAAGCAGCATTCCGTCTCCTGAGAAGCAACAGTCTCTGATTGAAGTCGAAGATTTCGAGACTGCTTCTGAGTCAGAATCGATCGGGATGGAGGTATATGTTCTGCAATCAAGAGCCTCCCGAGAGATTACTGGACAAATATTGGAGATAGCCAGCCAGAATGATCTAGTCACTCTGGCAAGGCAGGCTAGACTCCATAGGCTGATCCGGTTCTAGTAGTGGTCTACTCTGAACAAACTGATCCTCCACCACTCCTGCGAACAACTCCACGAAGAGGAGTTAATCATAAGGGACAAGATAGGCTACTTCGAGCCATCAGACATCTGTTCCCTAGATGACTTGAGGGCTGCCATGCTTGCCATGCTGAACGATCGACAACCCATCTCAGCAACGGCACCCTCAGATGGGTCTGACCCCGATGGTCAGGACCCACCCCGTAATTCAGGCCCTCAGAAGCTTGATGAGGGTACTCAACTGGACAAGGATGCTCCAACCTCTACTGCTGAACCTCCACTTAGCATCCTTGGACCAGGTCAGTCGGAGGCTGGTACCTCAAAATCTGCAGAACCAGCTCAGCTCTTACTTGAGTCTGCGTTCGAGGTAGTGCCCAACCCTAAAAGCCGACGATCGAAGTCAGTGGCCAGGGCCCTGACGAGTCAAGTAACGCAGAATAGACTCCTCGCTCGTGCCATCCACAGGACTTGGAGGCAGACCACTCAGGCTCAGAGTGCAGAAATCAAGGGGCTCAAAACAACTATTCAGAACACTCCTACCCCCAACTTCTCAACAATCCTAACTGAAGCACTCGCCACTCAACAAGCCAACTTCGAAGAGCAACTGAGGTTGATGGAGGCGGGCCAAGCGAAACTTCTGGAAGATTACAAGGCCGCCCAGTCAGCTCACACTGCATCCGTCTCTTCCATTTCTCAGGCCTCCGAGCTCAGAATCTAATCTATTCAAAAGGCGATGGAAGAGAAGGTGGATCAAAAGTTGCAAGATATCCAGACAGCGGCAGACGCCTCTCACAAGAAGTACAGCGAACAAATTACTGAGGAGAGAAACGAACTGCATGAGAGACTCACAAAGTTGCAGTATGCATTAGATGACCTTTCAGCAGCCTACAAGAGTCTGGATAAGAAGGTGCAGATTCCAACCCCTGGCTTATTTGCTGATGCCAAAAAGGGGGAAGGAAAACTGAAGATTACAGAAGGGAAAGAGAAGGTACTGAGAGTACCTAAAGGAGTAAGGATAGTCACTAGAGCTACTCAAAGTCAGCAATCTGCTCCCACTGGTCCCTCTACTCAGACTACACAAGGCGAGGCCCAGGGTGTGTCAACAGCAGGAGATGTAGTGCCTGCTAAGATCGGCCCAAGTGGCTCAGGACCCAAGGATTCTGCTACACAAGCAACCCAGATTCCCAGTGATATAATCAAGGAGATTGCTGAGTACGCAGAAGAGGACTCAGAAGAGGAAGAGGTTCCTCGGCCTCCTCCAGTGCAAGGTAAAGGCAAGAAGACACTGAAGCTTCCAACTCCTCCCTCAAAGAAAACTAAAAGATACATCACTCCTGAGGAGGAAGATCAGATAGCTGCTGAAGAAAAACTTGCCAGAGAAATTGCTGAGGCTGAGGCTGCTAACAAGCCAAAGAAAAAGCCAGCCAAAGGTAAGACTAAGGCCCCAACAGGAGGTAGGAAGCCTGGGACAAGGCTGCCTCCTAGGAAATTAAAGCTAAGTAATGAGGCTGACAAAGAAAAGGAAAAAGAGCAGCAGCAGCAGCAGACAACTGGTCAGCAGGGAACTTCAAAGGAAAAATCCTCTACTCCTGCTGATTCAGAAGAAGAAGAACATGTACCCTCCTATGTCCCCTCGAAGAAACAAGAGCTTGAAATGCAAGAAATTTGGGATCAGATTGAGAGGTATCTATACAGAGGAGCAGAAGCAAGGAAAATTAAAGCAGCAAGGGAAAGGCTCAGATTGGCAGATCTAGAAGCTCTAAGGCTGAAGGCTGAGAAGGAAGCTAGCCAAAGGATTCCTGAGAAGGTAGATATTCCCTAGAAATACAGAAGACCTAGGAAGCCTACTGACCTTAAAATTCACAGATGGCCCAGAGTGGATGAATGGATGCCATGGGAACGAACACAGAGGTGGGAGTCACTGAAGGCAGACTACATCAAAAGATACTACTTCTGGAGATACTGGCCTGAAACGCACAAGTCTATTGCATTTGCTGAATGGCTTCTGAAGACCGACCCAGAGATATTTGCTAGAGTTCAGAAGGCCATAGCAGATAAAATTGATGTCAGAGTCCCAGCTCCAAGGATCATGCCTCCCCCACTGAAACTTGATGGCTCTGTTCATTATGGGGTAATTGAGCAAGAGATTAAGTATGCTGCCCAAGCAAGACACTTAGATGAAGATGAGCCTGCTGATTTAACAAAGATACTGAAGCTGAGGAAGACTACTTACAGGATGTATGGACTGCCTCTTCCTGAATTAAAATCACAGGACTTCAAAGACAGGATTCAGCAGTTCAGGAGATAAATAGCTTATGTATTTCTTTTCTGTTCTGATTTCTTAGAATAGCAGTTTGATGTATCTGTACTGAAGTTCATTATATATAAAACATCACTGTTGTTCGGCCCTGACAATTCCTTATTGTCTATATGGCCTTGTTTCTCTTTATGCTTAACACACAGAATCACTCAAGTGATTACTGACTCACCCATTCACTGAATATATTCTGTCAGTTTTTACCTTGTTAGATTCTAATCTGTTAGATTGCTTATAGATGAGGGAAAATGTTGTTAGAAAGGGAGAAACTGCTGATTATTTTCTATATAGGTTCTGATATTTCTTCCCTGATTCCCTCAGTAGTCTAGGACTTGAAGAACAACTCCACTGATTCTACTTGTAATACTTGTAAGGAGCTCTATTTCTGATAGTCACAGTGTTAGGTTTTGGCATCATCAACTAGGGGGAAAATGTTGGGAGATGATTCAGTCTTCTCACAATCTGTTGAGAGATAACTCAGTAGCCCAGTGCTCTGAATATTTGCTGAAGATTTGAAGATCTCAAAACCCTACTTTGAACGGATGAACCATTCAGTTGTAATGTGTTGTTCTGTCTCTAAGGTTTCAGACTCAGTAGACACTCTTCATTTGGTTCAGGGCGCTCGCAGATTACCCGCCTCGCATCGAAGAAGAAGACTCAGGTGATACTAGACTCGGCGGGAGCAAAGATATGCGAAAGGAGTCAGTGGAACTGAACTCAGCAGGAGTAGTTCACTGAACTCAGAGTTGATCTTCAGTAGAGCCCACTCAACAGGAGCATGCTACTGAATATAAATCAGACTCAGCAACGGCTAGACAGTCTTCTGAACTATCAGGATTCACTAAGTCAAATCAGTAGAGTCATACGAGGAAGAGAGAAGTCAGCTTCAGATCTACCTTGAAGTCTGTTCTGTTTCACCTACTTTCCTTAGCCTCGACCAATGACGAGCGGCCAACTGTCTACTTTCTGATTAAAGCTGCAAGTCAACAACTTTCCAGAAATGGAGGGAAAGTACTCTGCCACCATTCTTTGAAAGAGTCATTAGCTACCCAAAGGAGAGAGACACAAGGATCGTCGTCTCCAACGGATCTATCCTTATCTCTACTCTATAAATAGAGGGATACAATTCAAATTGAAGCTCACTCACGACACAGACAAGAACACACGAGCATTCACGAGCAACTAAAACCTACCTAAGTCTTCCGCAAGAAGTTCAAAGAGAAATCTCTGGCGAAAGACGACATACCTGCTCATAGGGAACCAAGCTGAACCAGAGTTATAAAGCCTCTAGTATCCAAGCGACTGAACACGAACCTAAGTCTATACTAAACCGTTCGTTGCTCTAGAAGCCACTTTCTCGTTCCCTATCCCTCTAACCTAAGCTCGGCATATCATATCTATAGCTTAGACGAAGGAGTTCATATCTGAACCGATCCTTATTGTAAAGGACTCCTTCATAGTTGGAGAGTTTGTCAAACGCTTTAGTTTGATCCTTTGTAAACTGAGACTTGCTCAGTATAAATCTCAAGACCAGTGTTTGTCCAGCGTACAAACCAACTGAGACTATCTCAGTATAATATAAAGCTTCCTGATCTTTCGGGACAGTGGACGTAGGATTGTTGGATCCAAACCACTTTAAAAATTGTCTGTGTTCTGTTGTCTCTTTAACTGTTGCATTGATTATTGTTCATACTGAAAGTATTTTATAAAATCATTCAACTGAGTTACAACAAAGCTTAATCGATTGCACAAACATACTGAAACTGTTATTAAAAATGTTTTCTAAACTCAACTGAATTTGGGCCTACACATTTCCGCACTATACTGAACTTCAGATGAACGGTACTGAATTCTGACTCAAGTCAGCTAGCAGGCCTCAGTGAAGTCAGCCACTCTACCACACGATTCAGAACAACTTATTTGGTCTACAAAACTCGTTCAGTACGACACTCTCCTGAAAAGGATTGTTCGTGTTTGAAGTTGAGAAATTGTTTTCAGGTGTATTCACCCCCCTCCCCTCTACACCTGAATGTTTAATCTCGGGACCAACAACTTACTTGGTCTACTGAACTTGTTCAGCAAGGCACTCTCCTGAATAGGACTATTCGCGTTTTAAGTTGAGAAAGTTTTTCAGGTGTATTCACCCCCCCTCTACACCTGAACGTTTATCTTGGGACCAACAATTGGTATCAGAGCGGGAGTTCTCTAAGACTCTTGTTATCTGAAACTGATCTACTTGAACGGATCCTGAAAACATTTTTACTACATATCATTATTTAAAATGTCTGATATGGCATGATTCAGGATGGTACCCATGTTCTCAGTAGAGAACTACGGGGTATAGCTAGTCAGAATGGAAGCTCATCTGACTTCACAGAGGTCTTGGAAGACGGACCTATCATACCTATAATCGATAGTGTCGAAACCCAGGATCCAGCACAAGGAGGAGGAATGGTGACCGGAAAGAAGATCCCTAAAGACATAAGCCTTTTCACACCAGAAGAGAAGAAGCTTCACAATCTAGACCGAGTTCCCAGAAATGCCATACTGACCACTCTGAGTGACTCTTTTCTCGGAAGAGTTCAGGACTGCAAGTCCGCCAAGGAACTCTGGGATGCTCTGGCGCTACTGAGTCGGGGGACTCAGAAGATCAGAGCTAAAAAGTTAGCGCTGGAACTCCAGAAGCTGGAGAGACTGTCTCCCATGCCTGGCGACACGATTGAAGGTCTCATCGTTAGTTTTACGGATCCTATGAACACTGTCAACGGGCTGGGAAAGACGTTCTCCAACTGATAAATTAATCTCAAAATTTTGAGAGCACTGCCAAACGGACATTGGACTCCATTTGGTACTTTGTTTAGACATTCTGACCTTGATATTATTTCTCCTGATCATATATTTTCAGAATTAAAACTTGAGGAGTTCGAGTTCGGTCTACCACAAAGGATGTAGCGAGCTGAAGATGATACTCAGATTGACCATGCCTTCAAAGCATCAGTCAGCACAGCAGCTCCCGCATATAGCAAAGCTAAGCCTTCAACCTGCGATCTACAAGAAGGAAGCTTAGCTCAGAGATATGCACTGCTTGCCGTCAAGTATCAGAAGGAGAAGGAGAGGCGCAGAAAGCTCTCTAGAGTCATCAGAGACTCAAAAAGTAAGCCTGAAGATACACCTAAGTGCACTCCTGAACCGCATACTTCTAATTGCAGGAAACAGGAGGATTGTGCACAGTCGAAAGACAGTGAAAGCAAAGATGGCAGAATCACCTCCTGCTACAACTGCAAGAAGCCAGGACACTACCAATACGACTGTCCTGAGCTCAGTACAACTGAAAGAGCAACACAAAAAGCTCGAAGGGAGAAGTTCATCAAGAAGCGTCAAGCATACATTGTCGGTGAACTCTCAGATAACTCAAATGAAGTTGATTCCTTCATGGATTCATCAGATGATGAAGCGGCTTTCATGGCCCTAGAGCTTGACGAAGATGCTGAAAAATATCTTATGGCAAGTGAAGAGGATGAGGTAAACTCTCAGGCACCATTTAACTCCTCTTCACAATGCACACACGATACTATTTTAGGTGCAGATGAGAATCTGGACGTCTCGATCGCATATGAAGAACTACTAGACGAGCAGATTCAGATGAGCCTGCAGCTCAGTAAGACTCTTCAGGAGTTGGATACCCTGAAAGTGGAGAATCAGAGACTTTGTCAGGAGAGTCAGGTTGCTACTAAGTCGGAAGGACTTGTGTTGAGACTCAGGGAGGAGATTAACTCTCTGATGGCCAACTCTCATCATCAAGAAGAGGTGATCTCATACTGACCAATGACTTGACTCAGAAGGATACTGAACTGAGTCTACTGAAGCAGAAGTACTCAGGACTTCAGACCGAGCATGAAACGCTCAAGAAAAGTGACGATGTCTGGAGCAACCTGATGACGGAGCGGTACATGGGAGCTGAGAAAAAGCTTGAGGAGATGTTAGCCAACAACAAGCTAAAACATTGCAAGGAAGGACTCGGGTTCAGCCATGGAGCCTCCTCATCTGCCCCCATACGCTCAGAGAATCGGCTGACTGATAGGTTTGTTTAAGGGGAGACAATCAATGCTGAAATTTTGAACCCCTTAGCAAAGAACAAACAAAAGATGAAAGTCTTCTATCATGACTGACAGCTTCAGTCCATATAATAATTTTCCCTTCACTGCTAGGTGTTGGGATAATTTGTCGAATTTGGCGGACTGAGTCATGAATTCTTTGAGGAAGAACTCAGTCCAATTGATCTTCGTGTGATCGTATATGGCCATCATCATTTGTATCTTTGGCCTCGATACTTGATCAAAAGATCCGTCCTGACTCGTCAGTATCTGGATGATGATGTAGGCGAGGGCTTTGAATTTTGGGAGCATGGCATTCTTTGGGAAGGCTGCTTTGAATGAAGTTGGCTTCCCGCAGAAGATCTCTAAATATTCATCCATCAGGCCATCTTTGTAGCCCACTGTACTGAATCCCTCCTTAGGAAGTTTGAAGCTGCGTTGAAGAGCTTCCTTCACTGACATCGTCTTGATCTCGGAATAGGCTTGAGATGGGTCGGCAACTGTATGAGTTATGAATTTGCATCTGATGTCCCCTTCTGCTGATTCTAAGTTCAGATACAACTCAGCAATTTGTTGCGGGAGGAAATAAGAAGGCTTCCTTGAAAGAAAACCCTCTAAGCCGGTTGCTCTGAGAGCGTCGAAGATCTCCTCCATATAGTCGAGCTCACAGGCGTCGAACTCCATCATTGGTTCTTACCAGACGTGATCCTTCTCAAGGATCTCCTTCACGTCTAGAGGTACGTTAACGAATGATCCTGCCATGTTTAATATTCTTTAAAGAGAAAATATCAGTATCGAAATAAAAATATTATAAGTATCACTAACGATGCTGAATATCATTAAAGATTTACCAAAGATTTTTCTAAGAGTTTTTGAATTAGAGATTTGCAAGGAGGTGGAGGCTATTCTCAGAAAAACTAGGGTTCGAAAAATTGCATAGTGAAAATGGCGGTTTCTAACTTTGAACGTGTTTATATATGTTAAAGAAGATGAACAGTTAATAATGGACAGCTAGGATTTAATGTTATAAAACAGGTAATGATCAATTTAGCCGCCTAAGAAGTAACTTGATACGACATGCATTTAATGCGCCGCAGAGTTCAGCATGCTTTACATAGAATATCGTGTATTTAATGTAAACCGTTATATTAAATGACATTTTTCTAAGGCATTGAATACGAAGCTGAATCTGAATCATAATTGCACATAATATTTCATTGGCTACTGAGTAGAGATAAGCAAACCTGTCAGCTGAACATCGTAGTCAGCTGATACCTCGTGTAGATGGTTGTTGAGTCTCTACGTACTGAATTTACTCAGTACTGAGAGTGAACATTCCCCCTTGCTGAATGCTCCTCTCCTGAATCCACTTACTGACTGAAGTCAGTAGGGTCCAGCAGACCTAGCTCTACTGAAAGTTCTCTGAATCTGTCTTCAGCTAGAGGCTTGGTCAGAATATCTGTCCTTTGATGGTCAGTATGGATCTTTTCCATTCTGATATCCTTCTTTTCGACTTGATCACGAATGAAGTGGTGTCTGATGTCCACGTGCTTGCATCTCGTATGAAGTACTGGGTTCTGAGTGATTGCAATTGCACTGGTGCTGTCGTAGGAGATCGACACTTCATTCTGAATAACATCATAGTTGCGTAGCTGCTGTCTCAGCTAAAGGACTTGGGCGCAGCAACTTCCGGCAGCCATATATTCAGCTTCAGTAGTTGACGTCGCTACTGAATGCTGTTTCTTTGAAAACCATGAAATCAGCTTACTGCCAAGGAAATGACACGTTCCAGAAGTTGACTTTCGATCAATTCTACATCCTGCATAGTCAGCATCAGAATAACCAGTTAGTTCCATATTATCATCAGCTGGATACCATAAACCCATGTCAGGTGTTCCTCTGAGATAGCGGAGAATCTTCTTTGCTGAGTCCATGTGACTCTGCTTAGGATTCGCCTGAAATCGAGCACAGACACCTACATCATAAGTTATGTCAGGTCGAGTAGCTGTTAGATATAATAATGAAACAATAATAGCATGAAATTCAGTATGGTCTACTGATACTCCCTCTTTATCAAGATCGATTTTCATGTTCGTGTTCATCAGGATCTTGATTGGTTTTTCGGATGTGCAACTGAACTTCTTGATGAGGTCTCGAGTGTATTTGCCTCTATTGATGAACGTTCTTTTCTTAGATTATTTGACTTGAAAACCGAGGAAATAATTCATCTCTCTCCTCATTGATATCTCGAACATATCCTTCATCATTTTCTCAACCTGCTGACAATAGATAACGTTCTTTGATCTGAAGATTATGTCATCTACGTAAATCTGCACAAGTAGTATATCGTCTTCCAGTCGAATGCTGAATGTGTGGTCTACTGTGCCTTTCTAAAAACCTTTCTGAAGAAGAAATTCAGACAGGGTATCGTACCAAGCCCTGGGTGCTTGTTTTAACCCGTACAGAGCCTTTCTGAGTCTGTAGACCTGATGT
Source organism: Lavandula angustifolia (assembly GCA_028984105.1). NCBI lineage: Eukaryota > Viridiplantae > Streptophyta > Magnoliopsida > Lamiales > Lamiaceae > Lavandula > Lavandula angustifolia. The sequence continues at coordinate 29,200,363 of CM054814.1, read as the reverse complement.
CCCTGCAGAAAACCGGGAGGCTGTTCTACACAGACTTCTTGTTTGAGCACGCCATTCAGGAACTCAGACTTCACATCCATTTGATAAACTCTGAATCTCTGATGTGTTGGGTATGCTAGGAATAGTCTGATTGCCTCCAATCTTGCAACTGGAGTGAATGTTTCGTCGAAATCTATTCCTTCAGCTTGACAGTAGCCTTTTGCCACGAGTTGCTTTGTTCCTTACTATAACGTTGTTTTCATTTCTCTTGTTCTTGAAGACCCATTTAGTTCCAATCACATGTTGATGCTGGAGTCTGTTAACAAGCTCCCATACTTCGTTTCTCGTGAACTGATTCAGCTCCTACTGCATAGCTATGATCCAATCAGCGTCCTTAAGTGCGTCCTCAACTGACTGAGGTTCTTCAGTATACAAGAAGCAGGAATATAATGCACTTTCTCCCTGATAGAATCTGGATCTTGTCTTTACACTTGCTGAAGGATCTCCAATAATCAAATCAGAAGTGTGAGCGTCCAGCCACGATCTACGATGTTTCAACTCCTCATATGAGATTTGTTCAACACAGATAGTAGGTGAGTTAGGCATTTCAGTTGTACTATTCTGAGATTGAAGCAATTTAGTTAATAGAGTTGGGTCTACTGAGTCACCAGGTTCAGGGGCATTTAGCTCAGGAACTTCATTTGTTCCCCTGAATTATTATCCTCAGTAGAAGTCTCAGTTACCACTTGGGGTTTCTTCATCGACCGGAGTTATCTGGGATTGACTCTGTTCAGTAGAGTCAATCTGTTCAGCTAGTTCTGCTGCTGGCTGAGATTCAGTAGACTTATCTTCAGTTTCTTCATCAGAATCATCATCCAGACACAGCTGGATCTTTTCAACTTTATCTTTTAGGCTCAGATCCTATAGCTGCTTACTGATGTCCTCAGACTCTGGTTTAGAGTTCCTGCTCCTGTCTTCAGTAGCAAACTCATTAAAAACAACATGAGGGTTTTCCTCCACGCAAAGGGTCCGGTAGTTAAAGACACGTCCACTACTGAAGCTGAATATATGGCTGCCGGAAGCTGTTGCGCAGAGATACTGTGGCTTCGACAACAGCTGAGAGATTACGACATTCATCAAGATGAAGTGTCGATCTACTGCGACAGTACCAGTGCTATTGCTATCACTCAGAATCCAGTTCTACACACAAGATGCAAGCACGTGGACATTGGTCATCACTTCATCAGAGATCATGTCGAGAAAAAGGATATCAGAACGGAGAAGATTCACAATGATAAGCAAAGAGCTGATATCCTGACCAAACCTCTAGCTGAGACCAGATTCAATGATCTCTCAGTAGAACTATGTCTATTGGATCCCACTGATACGATTTAGTTGAAGATCCGGAGAAGTACTGAGTAAGGGGGAATTTACCTTCAGTACAGCGGAATACCTAGCACTCGTCATATATGGTATCAGCTAACTATGATGTTCAGCAGACAGGTTACGAGTATTAAATTCAGTTTTTGGTGATTCAGCATGTCATAGCATTTATTTCCCGCCATTAATGTTCATCGTATTCAACTGATTATGTCGTTTTCATTAAATATACGACATTCCATAAACCTGACTGTGGCGCATTTAATGCATGTCTCATCACCTTACCTTTTAGGCATTAGAGATAAGTAGGAAAGATTATAGGCGGCACAATAATCATAACCTATTATAACATTTAATCTGAGACGTTCAATGTTTTAAACGTGATTAATCTCAGCCGTTCAGCTGAAACCGCCTAAGATTCAAATCTTAGTACATATATTCGCTCATCTCTAACTTGCCTCACTTTTCACCATTAAAGAAGAACTTGTGTTTTCTGCAATTTACTCACTCACTTGCATTCTAAGACTTATATTGCCTATTAAGCACTTCTTCTTCAATAAGATGTTCTTATGCTGAATCTGCAATCAATTTTATTGTGATCAATATAGTAATGTTTGTTTTTGCAGATTTCCAGTTATATACAATGGCTGTTACTCCAATCTCAGATGTCATTATTCCCCTCGATTTAGAAGACATTCTGTCCAGGAAGAGAGTCTAGTTCGAACCGGTTCTATCGGTGAGACCATGTGGCGTTGACTGCATGGAGCCAGTCTTCAACGCCTTGGAGAGATCGGGTCTGCTTCTGATTCTCTCCCGTGCCCCGCGTTATCTTCTCCCTCGTCAAACCGCGGAGTTCTTCCTCAACCTCCATGAGGACGATGATTCCAATAACATTTCCTCAGTCATTGTGAAAAGGGAAGTCCTCGAGAATTAGTGGGAGGACCAGGCCATTCAGATTGATTTTGTGAAGAGCCTTCAGGCCAGTTTCGGCCTTGCTGATGAAAGGTCATCTGTCGCTCATTACAAGGAGGCAGAGATCAACCGTTACCTCTGCCGATTCAGCGGCCTATCAGATTGTGTGTTCAAGGCAGTATTCCCAAAGAACCAGCTGCTGCCTGAATACCGCGGGTTGGCGTATATGGTCAACCACATCCTGACGAGCTCTGCTGGCTCATACAACCAACTCACAAGGATCCGCGTCCAGCTGATGATGGCTATTGTGGATGCCGCAAAAGTGAACTGGAATGCATTCTTCCGGGCTGAGTTCAGGGCTCAATCGTAAAAATTTGTTGATGCCAAAGAAGGAATGCAGCCACTCCAGTAAGGGAAGCTGCTCCATGGGACTAAGGTCTCTATTCTGATCGAAGACGAGCTGCCCCGAAACGTCTCCTTCTCCAACTCATTCTACTTCGATGTGAAGTTGATGAAATTCACAACGGCTGCCTCAGTCGAGAAGTCGATGGGGAAGGGCCCAGCTGCTAAGCGCCCATTGGATATAGCTCAGTCTCCTACCCCTATTCAGGCGAAGAGACCCAAGAAGCTGAAGAAGCCTGTCTTAGTAGTGCCACCCTCCTCACCTATCTCTCTAGAGGATTCAGGGTCGGGCAAGCATGACATTTCAATTCGAGAAAAGGTTCAGACGGTCATCAGTGAGGAAACTCAGCCGGAGACTCAGGCTGACACCCAAACCACTGAGATTTCCTTAGTACCTCTTTTAGTGCGTAACGCCCGTCTGAAGGCCACAGATGAGGTCGCTGAAGAGATACCAGAGATTTGGTCGTACCCCAATCTCGTAGATATCGCGATCCGCGCGAGGGCGCAGATGCGGATCAGGTTCTTGGAATGGGACATTCTGGAGGAGACCATCAGGGTCAGGTCCTTTTCCACCCTACTCGAGGAGGAGCAGACTCTGAAGGAGGAGATTGGCTATGAGGAGCCATCCGATATCTCCTCCCCAGAGGATCTGCGTGCAGTAATGCTGATGATGTTGCACAATAGGACTCAAGAAGCTGAGCCACCACCTTCTACTCAGCCTCCTCCGTCCCCACCTCCTTCACCTCCTCAACTGCCTAAGGATGCAGATAAGGGTGGATCTGCTGAAGGCCAGGATACACCCAAGGACAATCAGCCACCACCACCACCACATTCTACAACAGGTGCAATCATCCGGACTCCTTCCTCATCTCAGCCCCTGAAGCGTAGTTATCAATCTGCTGAGATCAAGGAAATTTCCACTGAGTCCATTAACAAGGTCATTAAGCGACAGGCCCACAAGAACCGCAACCTTGCCGATGATGTGAGCAAGACCTAGAGCAGGTTCACGGAGGCACAGATGAAGTCGCTGACCGGGCTGAAAGCAGAAGTGCAGAGGATCAGCAACCCCACAGCTGTTAATATAGATGAGATCCTCGCTATAGCACTAGCTGCTTAGAAGACCGACCCGGAAGCCCTATTCCAATCTATCATACAGTCGCTCGCCAAGACTTTCACTGAAGAAGTGGCGACTGTAACAGGTCGAGTACAAAAGGCAGTGGAGGAGAGGAATACTTTTACAGCTGAGAGTGTCTCCAAGGCACTAAAACAGCAGTATGCCTCTTGCAAGACAATAGAGGAGAATGCCTCTACTGCTGTGCAAGACTACCTCACCCAGTTCGACAAGTCAAAAGATGTGCTACTGAAGGCCATAGATCAATCGCATGACAGTCGGTGGGAGTCTTACACGGATGTCGCAACTGACATCGCAACTGGTATGTCCTTTATCAAGGACACAGTCAATGAACTGACCAAGAAGGTCACTGCCCTGGCCACCTCCCTTGATGATGCCAAAAAGGGGGAAGGGTCGAGAGCTGCTCAGCTGAGATCGATACTGAAAGCTGAAGAAGCTCAGCAGCAGGGCGGATAGAGCTCAACAGCTGAGAAGGCCATTGTGCCAACAGCTGAAGGAGGCACTAAGCAAGCGGTGGCGAAGGTGACAACTTTTCTAGAGAATTTGCTTGTTGAAGGCTCACCTCCTCCCGCACCTGAGCAAGACATCAAGGGCAAAGGGAAGGTACTTGAAGACCTTAGCTCTCCTAAAGCTCAGAAAAAGCTCAAGTTTCACTCACGAGAGGAACAAATAGCTTATGATGAAAAGCTCGCGAGGGAACTGGCAGAAGAAGAGACTAAGCATAAGCCAACTGCTAAGAAGAAAGGAGTTCAGATTCGCTCCCCGCGATCTAAGCAAGCTAGATCAGCAGCAGTAGCTAGAGCCGCATCGACTAGAGCTCAGCAGTCTAGAGCTCAGCAGTCGCAACAACAACAGTCGCAGAAGTCCAGGACTGGCCAGCAGGGCGGAGCCTCAGGTTCGAAATCCAAATCTCAATCGCCTGCTGAGTCAGAGGAACAGCCCCATGTTCCCTCCTATGTCTCCTCCAAAGAACAAGAGCAGGAAATGAAGGAAATTTGGGACACTATGGACAGGACTACTGAGGCGAGGCAAATCAGTGCAGCCAGAGAGAGGATTCGACTGGCTGACTTAGAAGCCCTCAGACTGCGTACTGAGAAAGAAGCCCGGGAGAGGGTTCCAGTGAAGGACATGAGTGTCCCACGTACCTCTCGCTTCTTCAGAGCTAGAGAGCCCCTAAGTCAGGTGAAGCACATAACTTACAAAAGAACTGATGACTGGGTGCCTCTCAAGCTGAATCAGTAGTGGGAGCAGATGAAAGTGGAATTCCTCAAAAGATTCCACGTATGGAGAATTGGCAATGTAGATCCTTCTGATGATCAAGACTCTTACTTCAAGGATCTAATGACTTTCATGTACTCTGCTCTCCTGGGTGAGATTCAGTCCATGCTCGACCAGATGGGTCAACCGCTGAAGGCACCTCCCTTTTGGACTTTACCTCCTCCCATGATGCACGAAGACAATCTTTGCAAGAAGGAGATAGAGGAAGAGATCGAGAATGCCATTTTCAACAGAGGTCTGAGAGAAGATTATGCAGAAAACTTGGAAGAGATCAAGGTCCTGAGGAAACGCGTATACAAGAGTTATGGCCTTGAACTCCCAGAGAAGAAGTCAGCAGACTTTCGGGCAAAGATGCAGCAGTTCAAGAAACAGAAGCCCAGCTGATCTCTCTTCTTAGTCTTAGCTTCTAGTTATAACATGTCTTTGTATTGTAAATTCTCTATCATATATGACAGTATCACGTTTTTGGCCCTGACAATAACTCATTGTCTTTAAGCCTTTCTTTACTTTTCAGCACGACTGATCACCTCAGTGATCAGATTCTAACTTATCTTATCTGACATATGTGACCTATGTGGTTATCTGCCTTAAAATATTTTTCCTACTGATTAACTGTGTTTATCTTTCTCTTATCTAATATATGACTTACTCTTAGGGGGAAGAACTCTTCTATGATATAGTAATAAAAAGGGAGAAATATAAAGGGAAATTGTTTCTTAGGAAGAAATTGTCTCTTAGGAAGATAACTGATAAATGCTGAAATTACATTTGATGATTAGCTACCATATGATCTATTCTGAACCTAGAATATTTGTATTGACTTTGTGCTGAACTTGTTATGATATGAAATTCTGATACATGTCAGCATGCTATAAATATGATTATTGTAGCCACAGTTCGGTTACGTTCAGCTACCCTTAACTATCATAGTTTGGCTCTGTGTTTGGCTCTGATACACACAAAACTCATGATCATAAGTTCGCTCCGATATTCTTTACTTGTGACTCCTCTGATTCTCATTTTCTTTATCTTAGTCAGCTGTACTTGTTGACTAGAGCTTTTCCTTGTAATAGATATTCTGATTCAGTAGCTATTAGTCTTAACCTTAGCATGTTTTCTGTGATAGAAGATGTAATAGGTTTTGGCATCATCAAATATGGGAAAATTGTTGGGATAACTATTCAGTAGATGAATCAGTAGGTCTGATAGTCTTGATATTTTAGATAGATTTGATAGATCCCAAAACTCCAGCTGAATATTGTACCTTCGTATATATAGCCTAGTCGAGTTCAGTTGTTAGAACTCAGTAGGACAGAGTTCAGTAGCTGCAGGATTCAGTAGAAGACCTCACTCAGTTGAAGAACTCAAGATTGAAGAAGTCAGTTGGATAGCAACCTCCAGCTGAATCTGCCTAGGAATTCATGCCCATGCACTGAAAGCTTAGATGAACGTCAGTAGGAAAGACACTTCAGTTGTAGGTTCGAGGATTCAGAGGAAGTCAACCTTGATGTTTGACAAGTCTCAACTGCCAATGTACCTCAACCAATAAGGAGCCAACAACAACCATCTACTCTGACAAAAGCTGCTCTGAAACTGAAAAAGAGGAGAATCTCTACAGTGTACCTGCTTGACAACGTTCAAATTAAAGGAGCCATTTTCCTTGTCGCATCGACACGTGTCTAGAGCTCCCCTCCAACGGATCTATTCACCATCGATGCCTATAAATAAGAGAAGTCGCCATGCAGAGACGACACTGGGAACCCAAGCCTTCTACGCACAAAACTCTTAGCAATCTCAAGCAGAATCCAGTGAAGAACTAGCATCCATTGAAGAACTCCTTTAGTTCGTCACTTAGAGTTTTATCTTGCTCCCCTTCTCTTATCTAAGCAAGCTCATCGTAATATCTTTAGCTTAGAAACCTCGAGGAAGTTCACATCCTTGTGAAACCGTTCTTATTTGTCAGAACTTCCTCTTAGTTGGAGAAGACTCAAACTCTTCAAGTTTGAACCCTTTGTAAAATTCACTACGACTATAAGTAGAGAATCTGTCTCGCGCACATATCACTGAGAACTTGCTCAGTATAAATTTCAAGGTTCGCGTCTGTCTAGTGAACAGACCAACTGAGACTTGCTCAGTATAAATATAACAAGTATCCTGCTTTGGTCAGGACAGTGGACGTAGGACCCAGCGTGTCCGAACCACTTTAAAAATCGTTGTGTTGATTTACTGTTTTATTCTACTAATCATATTGCATACAAACTGTATTTCACAAAACTCAACATAAAAACCGGTGTTTTCTAACCGAGACGTTTCATAGGGCCTACACTTCCGCATACACATTCAGATACTGAACGAGTGTTCGACTAACTTAAGTCAGTAGAGCTGAACTTAGTAGAAGATCTTTCTGCCCACGCGATCTTTCTACCAAATGTTGATCCAAAGACAAGTATCAGGTGTAGAGGGGGGGAGTTGAATACACCTGATTACAAGTTTTTCCTCAAATGCGAAGGACAGTTGAGCTGTAGAGTGCAACTGATAAACAGTGCCAAATAGAAACCTTCTGATCGCGGGTCAGAGTGCCTCAACTACTGAGTCTTTCCTACTGACTTTTGTCAGTATTAAGATTTCAGTCGGAGAGTTTAGTGCGGATAAGTGTGGGGCCCAATAGACTTTGTCTCGATTTGAAAACGTGTTTTTGCAAATCAAACTTGTTTTGGCAGTGCACTTTTAAATACGTTTTATGCAAGGTATGGGTTTGTAAATCGGTTTGAGAACGATGAAATAAAACAGTAAATAACACAAGAGATTTTTAACGTGGTTCGGATACGCAAGATCCTACGTCCACGGTCCTGCTGAACAGGAGTTCTTGTTGATTAATCTGAGCATGCCTCAGTAAGGTATCTGTGCGCTGGACAGACCCTTCTAAGTTATTATCTTTAGCGACTTTACAAATCAAACCGAAGTTTGAAGGGGAGGGGATTTTCTCCAACAATGAAGGAGTTCGTACAATAAGAACGATTCACAGAAAGTGAACTCCTTCGAAGGTTCTAAGCTATGGAAGTAACAGTTGAGCTTAGATAGAGAAGAGGGAACTGAAGAAATTCTAGAGAGAAGAACTACAGCTATTCAACTAAGCAAGTTCTTCGCTGGATCGACGTGAATGCGCTAGAGTGTTTGAAAGTTGTGAGCGTGTATTCCCTTTGATGTCCAATGCGTTGAGCTTGGAAATGCTTCTATATTTATAGTCGTGACCCAGGCATTTGTCCGTTAGAGAAGACGATGCCACGTGTCACAAACGTCAAAGGAAAACGACCATAAGTTTCGAAGTAGCGCCGCAGAGTGGTTGGTTTCTGTACATGAGAGCAGCTTTAGTGTCAGAGCAGGTAAGGCTTAGGTTGCTTCTCATTGGTTGAGGTTTGTGGTAGGTGAGACTTGTCAGATATCAGTCTTCATATATGTTGACTCTCACTTATCCTCGTATGATACTCTGCTGACTTTCGAATGACAGTAATAGTCGGGCAGTCGTTTCCTGTCGGATTCAGTAGATCTGGAATGATCGTACTGACTTCTTCATCTGAGTCGGCTGATAGAAGTCTTCTACAGAGAGCAGTCAGCTGGTGACTCTGAAGGGTACTGAGCTCTTCAAACTGTGTCTTCAATGGAGGTCAGCTGATGGAAATCTTCTACTGAGAACAATCAGTTGGAGACCGAAGGACACGAGCTCTTACAAAATGATGGCATGGGGTTCTGGAATTTAACTTCCTACTGAAATTCAGACCAACAAATACCCCTTACAGGACTTAGACAAAACAGATAACGAATATAAGAACAGTCTAGCTTATTACAGCATCAAGTCCGAAAAACACACTATGGGTACAGGACAGGTTTTGGGATCTTCAATTCTATAGCGATAAATCACTATAATTTCCCCCATTACCAAAATATAGCAATAAGTCCTAAGTACATGAACTACTGATGACAGTTCAAAGTACCCCCTTAGCAATGATCTAAACGACCACTGACTCATAACCCAACATACTGAACATCTCTTGGCATTTTGCATGCTAAAACGAGCAATAATAGTGTAATTGTAGGATGCTTGTGACAAGTTTAACATCATTTTCTGGTGATCTCGATAACCATTATCCCAAGGATTTAAGCAGCTTCACCTAAGTCCTTCATTTGAAACTGCTCGGATAACCCCGTCATAACGTCTGATAACACTTCAACATTATTGCCAATGAGAAGGATGTCATCTACGTAAAGTACAAGAAACACCATTGATTCGTTAACACGGATACGGTGCACGCACACCTCGTTAGGGCAGAATACCAAACCATAGGATTTGACCACCTCATCAAAACGCTGGTGCATAACCTGGAAGCTTGTTTAAGTCCATAAATGGACTTCTTAAGCTTCCAAACTAGATGTTCTTCGCCCACCTTCACATAAACTTCTGGCTGTTTCATGTAGATGTCTCTTCCTTTTTCAAGGTGAACGTTTAGGAATGCGGTTTTGACATCCATTTGCCAGATTTCTAGGTTCATGTGAGCTGCTATGGCAAGGAGATTCTGAATGGATTTGATCATTCATACAGGCGAGAAGGTCTCTTCATAATTGATACCTTCTTTATGGGTAAAACCCTTCGCCACTAGCCTGGCCTTAAATGTCATGATCTCTCTATTCGATCCTCTCTTTCTCTTGTATACCCACTTACTACCAATAGTCTTGTAATCCTCAGGTAGTTCAGTGATCTCGTATACATCCATATCAGTTGTGGACATAAATTCAGAGTCCATGGCAATTCGCCATGAATCTGCATATATATCTCACACTGTTTCGTTGTAAGTCTTGGGATCCACGGTATCTTGTTCATCTACCTAGAGATGATCAGACGTCTCCCCAGTGAACATATACCAATTGTTGGGAGATGATTCAGTCTTCTCACAATCAGTTGAGATATAACTCAGTAGCGCTGTGCTCTGAATATTTACTAAAGATTTGAAGATACCAAAACCCTATCTTGACTGATGAACCATTCAGTTGTAATCCGTTCTGTTTTGTCTCTGAGGTTTCAGACTCAGTAGACACCCTACATGTGGTTCAGGCGCTCAGTAGATTAAATGCCTCGGTGACGAAGTAGAAGACTCGCATATCTTGGACTCGGCGGGAGCAAGATATGCGAAAGGAGTCAGTGGAACTGAACTCAGTAGGAGTAGTTTACTGAACTCAGAGCTGATCTTTAGTAGAGCCGACTCAGCAGGAGCATGCTACTGAATAAGAGATCAGACTCAGCAACGGCTGAACAGTCTTCTGACTTTCAGATTCTCTAAAAGTCAAATCAGCAGAGTCAATACGAGGAAGAGAGAAGTTAGCTTCAGATCTCCTTGAAGTCTGTTCTATCTCACCTACTTTCCTGTACCTCGACCAATGACGAGCAACCACCTGTCCTATATCTGTTAAAGCTGCAAGTCAACAACTTTCCAGAAATGGAGGGAAAGGACACTGCAACCATACTTTGAAAGAGCCGTTAGCTACCCAAAAGAGAGAGACAAAGGATCGTCGTCTCCAACGGATCTATCCTGATCTCTGCTCTATAAATAGAGAGATAAAATCAAATTGAAGCTCACCTACGATAACGAGTGAACACAAGAACATTCAAAGCATTCAAAGAGCAACTCATAAACGCCTTAACTCCTCCGCAAGTAGTTCGAAGAAATAATCTCTGGCGAAAGACTACATATCTGCTCATAGGGAACCAAGCTGAACCAGAATTAAACAGCCTCTAGTATCCAAGCGACTGAACACGAACCCAAGTGTATACTTAGCCGTTCGTCGCTCTAGAAGCCACATTCTCGTTCCCTATCCCTCTAACCTAAGCTCAGTTGTTCATATCTATAGCTTAGACGAAGGAGTTCATAGTCGAACTGATCCTTATTGTAAAGGACTCCTTCAGAGTTGGAGAGTTTTTCAAACACTTAGTTTGATACCCTATAAAAGTATAAATCTCAAGGCCAGTGTTTGTCCAGTGTACAAACCGACTGAGACTATCTCAGTATAATATATAGCCTCCTGATCTTTCGGGACAGTGGACGTAGGATTGTTGGATCCGAACCACTTTAAAAATCGCATGTGTTCTGTGTTCATTATTTACTGTTGCATTGATTACTGTGCATACTGAAAATATCTTTAAAATCATTCAACTGAGTTTCAGCAAGCTTAATCGACTGCACTAATATACCGAAACTATTTTGCTAAAGACGTTTTCCTAACTCAACTGAATTTGGTCCTACACATTTCCGCACTACTGAACTTTATCTGAACAGTACTGAATCCTGACTCTAGTCAGCTAGCAGGCCTCAGTAAAGTCAGTCACTCTGCCACGCGATTCAGAACAGCTTATCTGGTCTGCTAAACTCGTTCAGTACGACACTCTCCTTAAAAGGGATTGTTCGCGTTTAAGTTGAGAAATCGGTTTTCAGGTGTATTCACCCCCCCCCCCTCTACACCTGAACGTTACTCTCGGGACCAACAATTGGTATCAGAGTAGGAGTTCTCTAAGACTCTTGTTATTCTGAAACTGGTCTACTTGAACGGATCCAGAAAATGTTTTCACTGCATATCATTCTTCATTCATATCATTATTCACTATGTCTGATATGTCAGGAATTAGAATGGTACCCATGTTCTCAGTAGAGAACTATGGAGTATGGCGGGTCAGAATGGAGGCACATCTGACCTCTCTCCACGACAGCATGATAGAGGTTCTAGAGGACGGACTTATTGTTCCAATGGTCGATAGCGTCGTAGCTCAAGACCCAGGACGAGGAGGAATGGTGACCGGGAAGAAGATACCCAAAGACAGAAGTCTCTTCACCCCTGAGGAGAAGAAGCTTCACAACTTAGACCGAGTCGCCAGAAACGCCATACTGACCACTCTGAGCGATTCTTATCTCGGAAGAGTTCAGGACTGCAAATCCGCGAAAGAACTCTGGGATGCTCTAGCACTACTGAGTGGGGGGACTCAGAAGATCAAAGCGAACAAGCTGGCGCTGGAACTTCAGAAGCTGGAGAGACTGTATCTCATACCTGGTGACTCCATTGAAGATCTCAATGTCAGATTCACGGATCTGATGAACTCTATCAACGGGCTGGGAAAAACATTCTCCAACCGAGAGATAAATCTCAAAATTTTGAGGGCACTGCCAAACGGTCACTGGACTCCCTTTGCTACTTTATTGCGTTATTCTGACTTAGATATTGTTACTCGTAACCATATCTTTTCAGAACTTAAAGCCGAGGAGTTCGAGTTTGGCCTACCTCAAAGGAAGCAGCGAGCTGAAGCTGACACCCAAGTCGACCATGCCTTGCATCAGTCAGCACAGCAGCTCCAGAGTCTAGCAAGGCTGAACCTTCACTAAATAACATACAAGAAGGAAACTTAGCCAAGAAGTACGCGCTGCTAGCCGTGAAGTATCAGAAGGAGAAGGAGAGGCGCAGGAAGCTCTCAAGAGTCGTCAGAGACTCTAAGGGTAAGACTGAATATACACCTAAGCGCACTCCTGACTCGCATACTTCTGAATGCAGAAAACAGGAGGACTCAGCTCAGTCGAAAGATAGTGAGAGCAAAGAAGAAAGTGTCACAACCTGCTATAACTGCAAGAAGCCAGGACACTATCAGTATGACTGTCCTGAGCTCAGCACTGTTGAAAGAGCAGCATGCAAAGCTCGAAGGAAGAAGTTCATCAAGAAGCGACAAGCATATATTGCTGGTGAACTCTTAGATGACTCAGATGAAGTCGACTCCTTCATGGATTCTTCAGATGATGAAGCAGCATTCATGGCCATAGAGCTTGAAGCTAAAGAAGACGCTGAAAAGTGTCTCATGGCAGGAGAAGAGGATGAGGTAAACTCTCATGCACCATTTAACTCCTCTTCACACCGCACACACGACACTATTTCAGGTGCAGATAAGAATCTGGACGTCGCGATTGCATACGAAGAACTACTCGACGAACAGATTCAGATGAGTTTGCAGCTCAGTAAGACTCTTCAGGAGTTGGATACCCTGAAAGTGGAGAATCAGAGACTTTCTCAGGAGAGTCAGGTTGCTACTGAGTCAGGAGGACTTGTGTTGAGACTCAGGGAGGAGATAAACTCTCTGTCGGCCAAGTTTCAGCATCAAGAAGATCAGATCTCAGTACTGACCAATGACTTGACTCAGAAAGATGCTGAACTGAGTCTACTTAAGCAAGAGCTGTCAGGACTTCAGACCGAGCATGGATTGCTGAAGAAGAGCGATGATGTCTGGAGGAACCTGATGACAGAGCGGAACATGGGCGCTGAAAAGAAGCTTGAGGCTATGCTAGCAAGCAACAAGCCTAAGCATTGTAAGGAGGGCCTTGGATTTAGCCATGGAGCCTCCTCATCTGCCCCCGTACGCTCAGAAAACCGGCTAGCTGATAGGTTTGTTCAAGGGGAGATCATCAATGCAGAGATACTGAACCCCCTAGCCAAGAACAAAAAAAAGATGAAGGCACCTCATCCCAATTATCAGCATTCTGACAAGAAGATCAGCACCAAATCACCCCAATTCAGTCAAGGGGGAACCAGCAAAGAAAAATGGGCTGATCAGTATGGACCTCCGCAGCTGATGCATCCAGCTCAGTATGGGTCATATTACTATGATCCTATAGCCAGGAGAGGATCCAAAGGTAAGAAGAAGAAGAAAGTCGTACAGAAGGCAAAGGTCAGCAGTCCACCTACTTAGTAGATCAGGACTCCTGAACCTGTAAAGCCTCAGAAGTCAGCATCGACCAGTATAGTGGTCAAATATGTTGATAAAAGTGGAAAGAAACTGTCTGAGACCACCAGGGTCGTAAGACAGATTTGGGTTTCCAAAACTAACATCTAAGGACCCAAAATCAAATATAAAGGGTACCTAAATATAATTCTGTTTTGCAGGTACACAAGGACCCTAGGTATGTGGACAGCGGATGCTCAAGACATATGACATACCAAAAGGACCTACTGAAGAATTATACTACTGAAGAAGGACCCCGAATCGAGTTTGGAGAGAACGCAAAAGGCTATACATGAGGCTATAGAACACTCAGCATTGGAACAGCAACAGTTCCAAGAGTATCATATGTTGAAGGACTTCAGCATAATCTTCTCTCTGTTAGTCAATTTTGTGATAACTCGAATAGAGTGATTTTTGACGCTGGTTTCTGTGATGTCATTGATAAATATACAGGGAAAATAGTGTTGTCAGGTTCGCGCAAAAAGAATATCTATGTAGCTGACTGGAACTCAGCTGAACCTGAAGCTTGTTTGTTGGCGAAAAATGACAACAGAACGGGGTGGCTCTGGCACTGAAGACTCAGCCATCTCAACTTCATGACGATCAACAAATTAGCTAGAAACACTCTAGCAAGAGGACTACCGAATGAAGTATTCAGCAAAGACACTCAGTGTGAAGCATGTCTGAAGGGAAAGCAAACAAGGAATCAAAATCCTCCTGTTTCATCTCCTTCCACTGATGGAATCCTTTAGCAGCTACATATGGATTTGTTCGGTCCAGTCTCTCTAGTGACGATCAGAAGAAAGAAGTATGCATTAGTGGTCATTGATGACTACTCGCGGTACACATGGGTCATATTTATTGCAAACAAGTCTGACGTCAAAACAGAGTTACCAACGCTTTTGAAAAAGTTCAGTGTCAAAAAGAACACCAAGATCATAAAGATACGTTCAGACAGAGGAACTGAGTTCCTGAATTTCATGGTAGAGGAGTTCTGCAAAGCATAAGGCATAGAGCATGAGACGTCTACCGCGCGCATGCCTCAACAAAATGGGGTTACTGAAAGGAAGAATCGAACACTCAAAGAAGCAGCAAGAATCCTGCTCGCAGACTCAGGACTCCCAACCAAATTCTGGGCAGAAGCTACTGATACTGCTTGTTATACTCAGAATAGATCTCTACTGACAAAGCAGTATAAGAAGACACCATATGAATTATAGAACGGTAGGAAGCCTTCTTTATCTTACTTCCATATTTTTGGGTGTTCGTGCTTTATCCACAATAATGGGAAAGATCAGCTGAAGACTTTTGATAGCAAGTCAGACCAGGGAGTCTTCTTAGGATACTCCCGGGTTAGCAAAGCTTTCATAGTCTTTAACTATCGGACCCTTTGCGTGGAGGAAAGCCCTCATGTTGTTTTTAATGAGTTTGCTACTAAAGATAGGAGCAGAAACTCTGAACCTGAATCTGAGGACATCAGTAAGCAGCTACAGGATCTGAACTTAAAAGACCAAGTTGAAAAGATCCAGCTATGTTGGGATGATGATTCAGATGAAGAAACTGAAGACAAGTCTACTGAATCTCAGCCAGCAGCAGAACTAGCTGAACAGATTAACTCTACTGAACAGAGTCAATCCCAGGTAACTCAGGTCGATGAAGAAACCCAAGTGGTAACTGAGACCTCTACTGAGGATAATAATTCAAGAGGAACTAATGATGTTCCTGAGCTCAATGCCCCTGAACCTGGTAACTCAGTAGATCATACTCTTGTAACTGAATTGCTTCAATCTCAGAATAGTATAACTGAAATGCCTAACTCACCTACTATCTGTGTTGAACAAATTTCAGATGAAGAGTTGAAACATTGTAGATCGTGGCTGGACGCTCACACTTCTGATTTGATTATTAGAGATCCTTCAGCAAGCGTAAAGATAAGATCCAGATTTTGTCAGGGAGAAAGCGCCTTATATTCCTGCTTCTTGTCTACTGAAGAACCTCAGTCAGTTGAGGATGCACTAAAGGACGCTGATTAGATCATAGCCATGCAGGAGGAGCTGAATCAGTTCACGAGAAATGAAGTTTGGGAGCTTGTTGACAGACCCCGGCATCAACATGTGATCGGAACCAAATGGGTCTTCAAGAACAAGCGAGATGAAAAAGCAAGGCTCGTGGCAAAAGGCTACTGTCAAGCTGAAGGGATAGATTTCGATGAAACGTTCGCTCCAGTTGCAAGATTGGAGGTAATCAGACTACTCCTAGCCTACGCAACATATCAGAGGTTCAGAGTTTATCAAATGGATGTGAAGTCTGCTTTCCTAAACGGCGTACTGAAAGAAGAAGTCTATGTAGAACAGCCTCCCGGCTTTCAGCAGAGACATCAGGTTTATAGACTCAGAAAGGCTCTGTATGGGTTAAAACAAGCACCCAGGGCTTGGTACGATACCCTGTCTGAGTTTCTTCTTCAGAAAAGTTTTTAGAAGGACACAGTAGACCGCACAATATTCAGCATTCGACTGGAAGACGACATTTTACTTGTGTAGATCTACGTAGATAACATCATCTTCGGTTCAAAGAACGTCATCATGTGTCAACAGTTTGAGAAAATGATGAAGGACAAGTTCGAGATGTCAATGATGGGAGAGATGAACTATTTCCTCGGTTTTCAAGTCAAACAATCTGAAAAATGAACGTTCATCAATCAAGGCAAATACACTCAAGACCTTATCAAGAAATTCGGTTGCACATCCGGTAAACCAATCAAGATCCCGATGAACATGAACATGAAGATCGATCTTGATAAAGAGGGAGTATCAGTAGACCATACTGAATTTCGTGCGATTATTGGTTCTTTATTATACTTAACAGCTACTCGTCCTGACATAACTTATGCTGTAGGTCTATGCGCTTGGTTTCAGGCAAATCCTCAGCAGAGTCATATGGACTCAGCAAAGAAGTTTCTCCGCTATCTCAGAGGAATACCTGACATGGGTTTATGGTAACCAGCTGATGATAATATTGAACTAACTGGTTATTCTGATGCTGACTATGCAGGATGTAGAATTGATCGAAAGTCAACTTCTGGAACGTGTCAGTTCCTTGGCAGTAAGCTGATCTCATGGTTCTCAAAGAAACAGCACTCAGTATCGAAGTCAAGTACTAAAGTTGAATATATGGCTGCCGGAAGTTGCTGCGCCCAAATCGTTTGGCTGAGACAGCAGCTACGCGACTATGATGTCATTCAGAATGAAGTGCCGATCTTCTACGACAGTACCAGTGCAATTGCAATCACTCAGAATCCTGTACTTCATACGAGATCCAAGCACGTGGACATCAGACACCACTTCATTCATGATCATGTCGAAAACAAGGATATCAGGATGGAAAAGATCCATACTGACCATCAAAGGGTTGATATACTGACCAAGCCTCTAGCTGAAGCCAGATTCAGAGAACTTTCAGTAGAGCTAGGTCTGCTGGACCCTACTGACTCTAGTCAGTAAGTGGATTCAGGAGAGGAGCATTCAGTAAGGGCGAATGTTCACTCTCAGTACGTAGAGACTCAGCAACCATCTACACGAGGTATCAGCTGACTACGATGTTCAGCTGACAGGTTTGCGTATCTCTACTCAGTAGCCAATAGAACATTTCTGTGCATTTATGACTCAGATTCAGGTTCGTATTCAATGTCTTAGAAAATGTCATTTAATATTAACGGTTTACATTAAATACACGACAAGCATGCTGAACTCTGCAATGCATTAAATGCATGTCGTATCAAGTTACTTCTTTGGCCATATACAACTGTATCTTGACTTAGGCGGCTAATATGATCATTGCCTATTTTATAAAATCCAATCTTGGTCGTCCATCTCGAAAAGCGTATTCAAACTGAACCATAGATAATTAGCTGTTTATCTTCTTTAACATATATATATATATATATATATATATATATATATATATATATATATATATATATATATATATATATATATACGTTCAAAAGTTTGAAACCGTCATTTCTACTCTGCAAATTTTGAACCCTAGTTTTTTTCTGAGATAATCCCTGCTTCTTTACAAAACTCATCTTTCAAAACCTCTCAGAAAAATCTTTGGTAAATTTCAATGATCATTCAGCATCGTATACGCTAATATTTTTTCTACTTTATTGGATACTGGTCTACTGTGTTTGCAGATTACAGAATATGACAGGAACTACTGTAGTCATCCCTGCCGATATGCAAGAGATCCTCGAGAAGGATCGGGTATGGTGCGAACCCATGATGGAGTTCGACGTTTGTGAGCTTGATTACATGGAGGAGATCTTCTACGCCCGCAGAGAAACAGGCCTTGAAGGTTTCCTGACGAGGAAGCCATCGTTCTTCCTTCCACGACAGATAGCTGAGCTCTATCTAAATTCTGAATTAGTAGAGGGAGACATTCGTTGCCGGTTCGTAGTTCATTCTGTTGGTGATCCCTCTAGTGCTGTTACAGTGATCAAGCAGATGTCAATCAGAGAAGCCCTCCAGAGAACCAACTGCCTAACGAAGGATTCACCACAGTGGCCTATAAAGATGATCTGATGGATGAGTATCTGTCTGAATTCTGTGGGAAGCCGACTACATTCAGAGCTACCTTTCCGAAGAATGCCATGCTCCCTCAGTACAGAGTACTGGCTTATATAGTGACTCAGCTGTTGACTAGTCAGGTCGGGTCCTTTGATCAGGTATCCAGGCCAAAGCTTCAGCTCATGATGGCCATACACGATCGAGCAAGGATCAATTGGACTGAATTCTTCCTCAAGGAATTCATGACGCAATCAGCAAAGTTTGACAAGACGACCAAACGTTTGAGCGTTAGGAAAATTACTGTATGGACTAAAGCTGTCAGTCATGATTTAAGATTTCTGCGGATGGACAACATAACCTTTGCTGACAAGCAATACTTTAATCCGAAGAAAGTCTGATTCCAGAGCAGGGCAGCGGCCCTTCAGCAGATAGGATTAGGGCCCGCTGATCCTAAGTCCGGAACTCAAAAGACCTCTACACCCACCAAGAAGAGGTCCCCTCCCAAGTCTACTCCTAAAACCCCGACCAAGAGACTGAAGAAAGTCAGTGAGGTCGTGCCGGAGGCAGAGCCAGATGCGTAGTTGTTGAGCCTCCTCTGCAACTGAGGGATGAGTTTGAGTCATCCGAGAAGACTCCGTCAGTGGAGAAGGCCTTCTCCACTGAGCGTGATGATACAGTGGACCAAGGGGTCTAAGCTGAATCAGTGCAAACACTCGACAGCCCCTTGGACGTCCCTCCTCTCAGCAGCATACCGTCTGCTGAGAAGCAACCGTCTCCAATAGATGTAGAAGATTCAGAGAAAGTTTCTGAGTCAGAATCTATCAGGATTGAGGCCTCAGTTCTCAAATCCAGAGCCTCCCGAGAAATTATTGAACGGATCCCGGAGATAGCCAGCTACAATGACTTAGTCATTTTGGCAAGGCAGGCCAGGCTCCACATGCTGATCCGGTTCCAGGAGTGGCACAATCTGAACCGCCTCATCAAGCACCACTCCTGCAAACAGCTCCATGAGGAGGAGCTGATCATAAGGGGCAAAATTGGCTACTCAGAGCCATCAGACGTTTGCTCCCTTGAAGATCTGAGGGCTGCGATGCTAGCTATGTTGAACGACAGACAACCCGTCTTAGCATCGGCACCCTCAGATGGGTCTGACCCCGATGGTCAGGACCCACCCTGTGATTCAGGCCCTGAGAAGCCTAATGAGGGAACTCAACTGGACAAGGATGCTCCAACATCCACTGCTGAACCGCTGCTCAGCATCCTTGGTCCAGGTCAGTTGGCGGCTGGTACTTCGAAGGCAGTTGAACCATCTCAGCTGCTACTTGAGTCTGCCTTCGAAGTAGCAACCAGCCCGAAAAGCTGACGTTCGAAGTCAGTGGCCAGGGCATTGTGGAGTCAAGGAACTCAGAACCGACTCATCGCCCGCGCTGTCCACAAGACATGGAGGCAGACCACATAGGCTCATAGTGCTAAAATCAAGGGACTCAGGACATCAATCCAGACTTCACATGTTCCAGATTTCTCCAATATTCTGAACAACGCACTTGCCGCACAGAGAGCCGACTTCGATGAGCAACTAAAGACGATTTAGGCTGGCCAAGCTCAACTGCTTGAAGATTATAAAGCCGCTCAGAAAGCACATACTGAATCTATCTCCTACATCTCTCAGGCCTCCGACCTCAGGCTTCAATCCATTCAGAAGGCTATCGAAGAGAGCGTGGACAAACAGTTGCAGGAATTCCAGACAACAGCAGATGCCTCCCATAAGAAATACAGTGCTCAACTTACTGAGGAGAGGAACGAGCTGCACAAGAGACTGACTAAGCTGTAATATGCCTTAGACGATCTGGCAACAGCTTACAAAAGTCTGGACAAGAAGGTATCAGTTCCGACCCCGAGCCAATTTGCTGATGCCAAAAAGGGGGAAGGAAGAGGGATGATATCGGAAGGAAAAGAAATGGTACTAAAGGTTCCAAAAGGAGTGAGGTCAGTGGAAGGAGCATCTCAGAGTTAGCTCCCAGCTCCCATTGGTACCTCTACTCAGACTGGCAAGGCCCAGGGTGTCTCAGCAGCAGGCGATGTACTGTCTACTGAGACCGGCCCAAGCGGCTCAGGACCCAAGGACGTGGCTACTCAGGCAACCCAAACACCTTCTGATATAATCGAGGAGGTTGCTGAGTATGCTGACGAAGAGTCTGAAGAGGAAGAGTTTCCTTCGCCTCCTCCAGTTGCCGGAAAAGGCAAGAAAATTCTGACGCTTCCTACCCCTCCTTCTAAGAAGAAAGGACCCGAGAGGTATGTTACTCCAGAGGAGGAAGCTCAGATCGCTGCTGATGAGAAACTAGCAAGAGAGATTGTTGAGGTTAAGGCTGCAAATAAGCCTAAGAAGAAGTCAGCCAAAGGCAAGACAAAGGCTCCAGCAGGTGGAAAGAAGACTGGACCTAGACTGCCTCCCAGAACGCTGAAGCTGAGGGATGAGGCAGATAAGGAAAAAGGGAAGGAGCAGCAGCAGCAGACTACTGGTCAGCAGGGTACTTCGAAAGAAAAATCAACGACACCTGCTGATTCAGAAGAAGAGCCTCACATACCCTCCTATGTCCCTTCTAAGGAACAAGATCTTGAGATGCATGAAATATGGGCTCAGATGGAGAGGTATTTATATAGAGGAGAAGAAGCAAGACAGATAGAAGCAGCTCGAGAAAGGCTCATATTAGCATACTTGAAAACTCTGAGGCTGAAAGCTGAAAAAGAAGCGAGTCAGGGGATTCCTGAGAAAGCTGACATTCCATACAGATACAGAAGGTTCAGGAAGCCTACTGATCTCAAAATTCACAGATGGCCAAGAGTTGATGAATGGATGCCTTGGGAGAGAACTCAACGGTGGGAGATACTGAAGGCTGATTTCATTAAGAGAAATTACTTCTGGAGGTACAGGCCTGAAAAGCACAAGTCTGTCGCCTTTGCTGAATGGCTTCTGAGAGCCGACATAGAAATATTTGCCAGAGTTCAGAAGGCCATCGCAGATAAGGTAGATGTCAGAGTACCAGCTCCACGAATCATGCCGCCCCCACTGAAACTAGATGGCTCCGTTCACTATGGAGTTATTGAGAAGGAAATCAAGGATGCTGCTGAAGCCAAATGCTTAGATGAAGATGATCTAGCTGACTTTGCTGAGATACTGAAGCTGAGGAAGTTCTCCTACAGGATGTATGGACTGCCTCTTCTTGAATCCAAATCAAAGGACTTCAAAGATAGGATTAAGCAGTTCAGATGATTATTAGCTTCTATATTTCTTGTAACTTCTTTTCTGTTCTTCTTAGTATAGCAGATGATGTATATGTACTGAACTTTTCACATCTATAAAACATCTCTGTTATTGGCCCTGACAATTCCTTATTGTCTATATGGCCTTGTTTGTTTTTATGCTTAACACTCAGAATCACTGAAGTGATTACTGACTCACACACTCACTGTTCTTATATATTTTGTCAGTCTTTGCTTAGTCAGATTCTGTTAGATTGCATAGTTGGGGGAAATGTTGTTAGACAGGGGGAATTGTTGATTAGTTTATGTATAGGTTCTGATATTTCTGCTCTGATTCCCTCAGTAGTCTAGGACTTGAAGAAAAACTCTACTGATTCTAGTTGTAATATTTGTAAGGAGCTCTGATTCTTATAAGTCATAGTGTTAGGCTTTGGCATCATCAAATAGGGGGAAAATGTTGGGAGATGATTCAGTCTTCTCACAATCAGTTGAGATATAACTCAGTAGCGCTGTGCTCCGAATATTTAATAAAGATTTGAAGATCCCAAGACCCTATCTTGACTGATGAACCATTCAATTGTAATTCGTTCTATTTTGTCTCTGAGGTTTCAGACTCAGTTAACACTCTACATCTGGTTCAGTCGCTCAGTAGATTACATGCCTCAGTACCAGAAGTAGAAGACTCGTAATATCTTGGACTCAGCGGGAGCAAGATATGCGAAAGAAGTCGGTGGAACCGAACTCGGCGAGAGTAGTTCATCGAACTCGTAGCTGATCTTCGGTAGAGGCCGACTCGGCGAGAGCATGCTACTGAATAAGAGATCAGACTCAGCAACGGCTGAACAGTCTTCTGACTGTCAGGTTCTCTAAAAGTCAAATCAGCAGAGTCAATACGAGGAAGAGAGAAGTCAGCTTTAGATCTCCTTGAAGTCTGTTCTATCTCACCTACTTTCCTGTACCTCGACCAATGACGAGCAGTCACCTGTCCTATATCTGTTAAAGCTGCAAGTCAACAACTTTCTAGAAATGGAGGGAAAGGACACTGCAACCATACTTTGAAAGAGCCGTTAGCTACCCAAAAGAGGGAGACAAAGGATCGCCGTCTCCAACGGATCTATCTTGATCTCTGCTCTATAAATAGAGGGATAAAATCAAATTGAAGCTCACCTACGATAACGAGCGAACACAAGAACATTCAGAGCATTCAAAGAGCAACTCATAAATGCCTTAAGTCTTCCGCAAGTAGTTCAAAGAAATAATCTCCGACGAAAGACTACATATCTGCTCATAGGGAACCAAGCTGAACCAGAATTACACAGCCTCTAGTATCCAAGCGACTGAACACGAACCCAAGTGTATACTTAGTCGTTCGTCGCTCTAGAAGCCACATTCTCATTCCCTATCCCTCTAACCTAAGCTCAGTTGTTCATATCTATAGCTTAGACGAAGGAGTTCAAAGTCAAACTGATCCTTACTGTAAAGGACTCCTTCACAGTTGGAGACTTTTTCAAACACTTAGTTTGATACCCTGTAAACTGAGACTTGCTCAGTATAAATCTCAAGACCAGTGTTTGTCCAGTGTACAAACCGACTGAGACTATCTCAGTATAATACATAGCCTCCTGATCTTTCGGGACAGTGGACGTAGGATTGTTGGATCCGAACCACTGTAAAAATCGCTTGTGTTCTGTGTTCATTATTTACTGTTGCATTGATTTTGTGCATACTAAAAATATCTTTAAAATCATTCAACTGAGTTTCAGCAAGCTTAATCGACTGCACTAATATACTGAAACTATTTTTCTAAGGACGTTTTCCTAACTCAACTGAATTTGGGTCTACACATTTCCGCACTACTGAACTTTATCTGAACGGTACTGAATTCTGACTCTAGTCAGCTAGCAGGCCTTAGAAAATTCAGTCACTCTGCCACGCGATTCAGAACAGCTTATCTGGTCTGCTGAACTCGTTCAGTACGACACTCTCCTGAAAAGGGATTGTTCGTATTTTAAGTTGAGAAATCGGTTTTCAGGTGTATTCACCCCCCCCTCTACACCTGAACGTTACTCTCGGGACCAACACCAATCAGGTGTAAATATCACCTTCCCACTATGTCGAAGAGTGTTAGGCATTGTGTTAAAAGATTGTGCAGTTGCTCGTGGAGCTCTATCTTGCACAACTGGCTCTATGAATGGATCTCGATCACCTTGTAATTCCTCAAGGATGATCTCGACTAGAAACTTGTGATTAATAATATAATTCTCCTCTAAGAACCGAGCATTGGTGCTGACAACAATCTTTTGTTCTTTTGGATCATAAAATAACCACCCTTCGTTTCCTTCGGATATCCTATAAACAGCATAACCTCTGAACGTGGCTCCAACTTGTCGGCCTGCTAATTCAGCACATAAGCAGGACACCCCCAATCTTTATATGGTGCATACTGGGCTTGTGCCTGCTCCACAACTCGACCAGAGTTATCTTAACCGACTTGAATGCACACAGTTCAGTAAATATGTTGTAGTTTGTATGGCATATCCCCAAAAGGAAACTGGCAATGTTGCATAACTCATTATCGACCGAACCATCTCTAAAAGTGTTCGGTTTCTTCTCTCTGGCACTCCATTCTGCTGAGGTGTGCCCGGTGCTGTCAGCTGCGATGTAATCCCACATCTGTCAAGTAGTCATTGAACTCGTTGGATAGGTATTCCCCACCACGATCAGATCACAGTGTTTTAAATTCTTTACCTAACTTCTTCTCCACTTCTGCTTTGAATTCCTTAAAGGTTTCGAACCAATCTGACTTGTGGCAAGAAGGTAAATATATCCATACCTCGAGTAATCGTCGGTAAATGTGACGAAGTACGCATACCCTCCAAGAGCTTGTGTAGACATGCGTCCACACAGTCAGAATCAATCAAACTTAGTGCTTCTGTGGCTTTATAACCTTTTGCCTTAAAAGGCCTAGTCACCATCTTTCCCTCCAAGCAGGATTCACAAGTTGGAAATGGTTCAACTTGGAGAGATTCCAATGATCCATATTTCACCAACCTTTGGATCCTATTCATATTGATGTGACCTAGTCGTAGATGCCACAGATAAGTTTGATTTACCATAGAAGGTTCTTTTCTCTTCTTATTGTTTGATGATGAGGAAGTAACATTAACAGATGTACATGGATTAGACGTAATAGTATATAGAGATCCACTTAAAGGCCCATTGCAGATAAGATCTTTAGCTTTCAAAATCAAAATTTGATCATCAAAAACAGATCTATAACCATCCACAATAAAAAGTTTTGAAATGGAAATAATGTTTCGCCTAAATTCAGGCACTAATAAAATATCTCTTAATACTAAACTATAGTCTAAAATAGATAAATGTAAATCTCCTATGGTAATAGTTGGAACTCGCGATCTATTGCCCATGGAAACCACATCCTCGCCATCAGCCAGAACCCTTTTCTGCAGAAACCCATGCAAGGCGTAACAAACATGGTCAGTTGCTCCAGAATCTACTACCCATTCATGGGTAGATGCAGAAACAAGAACAGTTTCAGTTACTAAAGCGATGCGTGTACCTTTCTGTTTTGCCTTGAAGTTGGGACATTCAGTCTTCCAATGTCCAACCTTACCACACTTGAAACACTTCCCCTTAGGTTTCTGAACCCGTCCGGTAGGTGCTAACTTCGTGCTCCCACTACTCTTCTTGACGTTCGTAGCCTTCTTACCCTTTTTTCTGAGATCCTCATTTCGAAGGGTTCCTTGAGCTGCTAGTAGTGCTCAAGACTTGGGTCCCCTTACCTTTAGTCTGACCTATGATTCCTTCTGCAATGATTAACTCACTCAAAAGTTCATTCAGAGTGTAGTTTTTCTTAGACATCACTACATTTAGGTAAAAATTCTTGTATGACTTAGGTAGTGATGCAGAATGATATCTATCTTGATGCCAAGCTCCAAGATACCACCCACATTTGCAAGCCGATCTAGCAGCTCGATCATATATAGAATATGATCCCGCACCCACAGGAGTATAAAGCGCTCTCTCCTTGACAGAATCTGGATCTTGTCTTGACGCTAGTTGATGAATCTCCAATTATAAGATCGAAAGAATGAGCATCTAGCCACGAACGATGACGTCTTGTTACTTCGTTTGTAATTGATTCTACACAGATAGTAGGAGTGTTAGGAGTTTCAGTTGTACTATTCTCAGATTGAAGCAATTTAGTAACAAGGGTTGGGTCTACTGAGTCACCAGGTCCTACGTCCACTGTCCTGACCCAAGCAGGAGAACTTGTATTATTTATGTTGTGCAAGTCTCAGTGATCTGTTCCTAGGACATATACAAACTTGTTGCTTATACTGAGCAAGTCTCAGTGAATTGTTCAAAGGACAGATATTCTACTTATAGTCATAGTGACTTTACAGGGTTTTCAAACTTAAAGAGTTTGAGCTTCTCCAACTATGAGGAAGTTCTTACAATAAGAACGTTTCACAAAATGTGAACTCCCTCGAGGTTTCTAAGCTATGGATATACAATTTAGCTCGCTTAGATAAGAGAAGGGGAACAAGTATTCTCTAGAGAGAAGAACTAAAGAAGATTCTATTCTAAATTCATATTCTTCGCTGGATTTGCAGTGAGCTTGCTAGAGATCGTTTCTGTGTTGAAAGCTTTGGTTCCTGGTGGTTGTCTTTCTGCATGAAGACTCTTCTCTATTTATAGTCTTCGATTTGTGAATAGATTCGTTGGAGAGGGTCTAGCCACGTGTCGAAACGACAAGGAAAATGACTACTTAAATTTGAACGTTGATGAGTAGGTGCACTGTAGAGATACGCCTCTTTTTTAGTCTCGGAGCAGCTTTTGTCAAAACAGGTATGGCGTTGTCGGCTCCTTATTGGTCCAGGTAGATTGGTAGGTGAGGTTTGTCAAACATCAAGGTTGAATCCCTGTGAATCCTCGGACCTTCAACTGAAGTGACTTCCTACTGACGTTCTTCTGAGCATTCAGTGCGTGTGGCACAAATTCCTTTACAGATTCAATTGGTGGTCGGCTGGCCAATTGACTTCTTCGATACTGAGTCCATCAGCCAAGTGCAAGGTCTTCTACTGAACTTCGCAGCTAGTGAACTCTAGCCTACTAAGTTCCTAACATGCTGAACTCAAACCAAGCTATTACATAATCGAAGGTTCATCATTCAACTAGGGGTTTTGGAATCTTCAAATCTATACAATATTATTCTACTGAATCTCATCCCAACAAATAACTAGAAGGATCCTCTCTGAATACAAGTTCTTTGCTGGAATAGACTGTAAGTTTGCTAGAGTATTTGATCGCTTGAATGCTTGTGTTCCCGTATGTTTCGTTCGTCTTACTTCTCTGCATGAAGACACTTATCTATTTCTAGCCTCGACGTATGAATAGATCCATTGGAGGGAGTCTAGACATGTGTCGAAAACGACAAGGAAAATGGTCATCTTCAATTTGAATGATACTGTAGAGATTCCCTCTTTTTCAGTATGGAAGCAGCTTTACGTCAGAGCGGGTACAGTGCTGGCGGCTTCTCATTGGTCGAGGTTTAGCGAGTAGGTGAGGGTTGTTCAAACTCCAATACCATGTTGAGTTGACTTTCTCTGATTCCTCGGACCTTGTACTGAATTGTCTCGTACTTCATTCATCTGAGATATCAGCTCGTGGCTCGAATTCCATTCCAACGGCTTCGAACTTCTGAAACTCTAGTTCGAGCTTGTTCTCTTTGATCTGCGGGGTTCCTTGGCTCAGTACAGCCAAGGCATCCCAAAGATCTTTAGCCGTTTTGCAGTCTTGCACTCTCCCGAGATGAGAGTCACTCAGCATTCTCAGTATAGCATTTCGCGCAACTCGGTCGAGATTGTGCAGCTTTTTCTCTTCAGGCGTGAAGGCTGATTTTTCTTTAGGGATCTTAGCACCAGTCTGTGCTCCTATACCTCCCGCAGCAGCGAACTGACCGTTGTCAATCATGGGAATGATGGGTCCTATCTCAAGGACGTCCGTCATGCTGTCGTGCAGCGATGTGAGGTGTGCCTCCATTCTCACGCGCCATACCGTGAAGTTCTCTATCGAGAACATCGGCACCATCCGAATACCTGACATGTCAGACATTATGTGAACGAGTATAAGGATGACTGAAGAGATGCTTATGCAGAGAAAACGTTTTCAAGGATCTGTTCGAGAGGACCAGTAGTACAGAAGCGGCGATCAGAAGAACACCGAGGCTCTGATACCAATTGTTGGTCCGGAGACGATAATCAGGTGTAGAGGGGGGGTGAATACACCTGATCACAATTTCTTTTTCTCAAACCGAAGGACAGCTGAGCAGTTTGGTGCAACTGATGAACAGTGCCAAATAGTAACCTTCGATCACGGGGTCAGAGTGTGTCAGCTACTGAGCTCTCCTACTGACTTTAGTCAGTCGTTGAAACTCAGTCGGAGACGTTGTGCGGATAAGTGTGTAGGGCCCGGAGATTCGTCTTAGTTGAAAACGTGTTTTTGCAAGATAAATTCTTTTAGTTGTGCGCTTTTAAAATACGTTTTATGCAAACATATGATTTTGAGCGGTTGTATGATATGCAATAAAACAGTAAATAACACAAGCGATATAACGTGGTTCGGATACACAAGATCCTACGTCCACGGTCCTGACTTGGCAGGAGAACTTGTTGATTATTCTGAGCAAGCCTCAGCAAGGAATCTGTGCACTGGACAGACCCTTCTAAGTTATAGTCCTTAGCGACTTTACAATTCAAACCGAAGTTCGAAAGGGAGGGGATAATCTCCAACTAAGAAGGAGTTCTTACAATAAGAACAATTCACTAAAAGTGAACTCCTTCGAAATCTAAGCTATAAATCTGGCAATGAGCTTAGTCTAGAGAAGAAAGGGATCTAAATACTCTAGAGAGAAGAACTACAAATATTCTATGAAAGCAAGTTCTTCTCCCGTATAATGTCTGAGTCCGCTAGAGTGTTCTTGAGCTTGAGCTTGAGCTTTTTCCCTTATGAGTCCCGTGCGTGGAGCTCGGATTTCTTCTCTATTTATAGTTGTGAGCAAGGCATATGTCCGTTGGAGAAGACGATGCCACGTGTCACAAGCTTCCAAAGAAAACGCCCATAAATTCGAATTGTTGCAGCAGGGCAGTTAATACTGTACATGAGAGCATGCTTTAGTTATTTAGAGCAGGTAAAGCGTTGTCGGCTTCTCATTGGTCTAGGTTTGTAGTAGGTGAGGATGTGTCAGAGATAGAGTTGACTATTCCACATCCTCGTATGATCTTCTGTTGAACTTCGAAAAGATGTTTACGACTGGGTCGCTTTTACGTCGAGATACTGATGGACTCAAGACAGTCTCTGTCTTCTTCGGTTGAGTCGGCTGACAAGCTGATAAGGCTCTGGTGGGTCAGATGATGACTGCGAAGGTACTGAGCTTTGCATTATGCTCTTCTCGCGATATCTTATCGGCGATGGGTCGTCTCCTCATCGATGTGAAGATCAGTCGGTTTGAAGAACGCAAGCTCTTACATTGATGACGTGGGGTTCTAGAAAGTAACTTCGTCAGAAGATCAGTCCAACAGTTTACCCCGTACAGGACTTAGACAAAAAGATAATCAAAATAAAACAAGTCTAACCTATACATCATCTAATCCTATCGACACACTGCACTACTGATATCAGCTGGGTTTTGGGATCTTCAATTCCATAGTACTACTATGATTTCCCCCAATATTCTTTTAACTACTAGACAGTTGAGTACCATCTACTGTCTCACAAATGTCCATGATATGAATGAACCATCTACTGGGCCAGTCAATATATTAAATGGAAAGCTACTATGGATGCAGAATTGGTTGCCTTTGAAGACAACTCTACGTGGGAGCTTACATCCTTACCTATTGGAAAAAGGGTCATTGGGTCAAACTGCGTTTATAAGGTGAAACTTAAAGCTAATGGTACACTAGAACGGTTAAAGGCTAGACTTGTAGCCAAGGGGTATAAGCAGGAGCATGAAATTGACTATGATGAGGTCTTTTTGCCTAGTTGTTGAGGGAGTTACTATCCAGATGTTTATTTCATTGGTAGCATATTTCTCTTGGCACTTACATTAGATAGAAGTGAATAATGCCTTCTTTCATGGCATCCTCACTGATGAAATCTATATGCAACCTCCTCAAGGGTATACTGGAGCTACTAGAGGGAAGGTGCTTAAGCTAGTTAAAAGTCTCTATGGCCTAAAGCAAGCCTCTAGGGAATGGAATCATGAGTTCTGCTGAGCAGTTACTAAGTTTGGTTTTGTTCGGTCCTTGCATAATCATTGCTTATTTACTATGGGTTCTGGTGCTTCTTTTATGGGATTACTAGTCTATGTTAGTGATACTTAATTGGCTAGTCCCAATCTGGTTCAAATAGCAGCGCTCAGATTTTTTTGCATCAGAAGTTTACATCAAGGACTTAGGAACAACAAGATCCTTTCTAGGAATAGAACTTGCTAGAGGAGCAAAAGGGATTTCTT
The DNA here is from genome assembly GCA_028984105.1 of Lavandula angustifolia. Taxonomy (NCBI): domain Eukaryota; kingdom Viridiplantae; phylum Streptophyta; class Magnoliopsida; order Lamiales; family Lamiaceae; genus Lavandula; species Lavandula angustifolia. The sequence continues at coordinate 29,170,106 of CM054814.1, read as the reverse complement.
TAAACCAAGAGAAAGTATATTCTTGATATTGTGGATTGAGCAGGGTTGTTAGAAAGTCGTTCATCACCGATACTCTTTCCACAAATAGTTGATTTATCTACTACTTCTTCTCCTTCTCTGAAGGATCCAAAGCCTTATAGGAGGTTGGTAGGGCGGTTCTACTCAATCTTACTCGCCTAGATCTAAGTCATGCAACTCAACAATTAAGTCATCACATCTTCAAGCCCCATTCTAATCATTGGGTTGCAGCTACGCATGTGCTCAAGTATTTCAAAGTTTACCCTTCTCTTGGAGTGTTTTTTCCTGCGGAAATACTTCCCTTTTTATTGAAGCTTATAGTGATGCAGACTAGGGAACGTGTGTTTAGACTCGTAGATCAATTATGGTTTCTGCATTTTCTTGGGCAACTCTTTGATCTCATGGCACTGCAAGGAGCAGAGTACTGTTTCAGACTCTAGTGCAGAGGCCGAGTATTGTTCAATGGGCTCTAATGTCAGAGAGCTTATTTGATCACCTATATTTTGAAGGACTTCCTTATTCCAGTTCCTTTACCTATCTCCTTATACTATGACAACCATGTTGCGATTCATATCACCAAGAATCTAGTGTTTCATGAATTAACCAAGCACCTCGAAATGGATAGTCATGTGGTGCGTGAACAATGCAATGCTAGTTTCTTAGCTCCTCATGCTATCTCTACAACCGAGCAACTCACACATTTGTTTATAAATGTCCCCCTGGTCCTCGGTCTCACATGTTACTGTCCAAGATTGGGCTCTGTGATTTGCATCGCCTCCATCTTCCGAGGAGGGTGATGTGATTATACTTGTTTTTGACTATGGATTTGCAGTTTGTGAAGAAGAAGGCAGCAGTTGTGTTAGTTGGTGAATAATGTCCAGGCCATTCGATCAGTTAGATGGGGATTTGACGGCTCCGATCTATTACTAATAAGTCATGATTTCTTAGTTAGCGCTTCTTACCGAGACTAGTCTAATAGTTCGCTTAGTTTGTTATTTGCCCTCTCCCATTAGTTTGTTTAGTATAAATAGGGAATTTGGATGTAATCTTCACTACTTTTGAGCAAATATAAATTTACTGTCGCTACACAATCATCTTCTTCATTGCTTCCAATATTCAAAACACTCTGTTGTCAATTTCAGTTCCCCCCGATAGATCTGAGTTACCACAACCATACTAGACTTAACCACTGTTACACCTCTAACATCATCATCGTCAGATCTGAAAGAAGAAACCATAAAACAGAAGAAATCGAGCTGCGATGATGAGATTCTGCACTCGTCTAAGAACGAGGGTTTCAAAGGGAAAGAGTTTTGGGGAAAAGGAGAGAAATGCGAGATTGTGAGAAATGAGAGTGAGACTTCGAATATGTTCGAGAAGGGGACACGCGTAGAAGAGATGATAAATCCCGATCGGATCCAAGCCGTTAATTCAATTAGTGGCTGAGATGGAAGGAGACGGATAAGTGGGACGCGTGGACGGCTGATGAAGGCGCGAGTTATATTAAGTTTATTTCCTTTAATTCATCTGTTTATTTTTAGAAGTATTATTAGGGTTATTTATTTTAAGTAATGCTTGGATGCTTATAAATATCCAAGAACTCGTATTAGGTTTTATATAAAAAGTTATTAAATTTTCTCTAGCTTCTCATCTCCCGTCTCTCATCTCTCTTCTCATCTTATTCATACTCAGTAGTTTAATTTTACAATTACAAGCTTTGAAATTTAATTGGGGTTAATTAAGAACCCTAATTTCGAGTTTGTAACAACCACATGAACATTGTTATATTTCTCTTTATTTAATTCCAATGGAGATATAGTCTATACAGGGGAGGAGGGAAAAGGGAAGGTAAGAGGACGATAGAGAATAATGTAAACAAATCTTAATTGTTTATTTTGTGATGGGTGGGAAGTAAAATCCCACATGATCTAAATAGCTCTGTTTACATGTTGATATCCAATAAGCCAGTTCAACAATCCGATGATAGGAATATCATTCATAACAAATGTTGTACATAAGTCCCTTGCTATGCAACATATTTAGAGGTCGGTCGGGTGAAAATGGACCGTCAGGACTGGGGTGATCTCCATCTCATCAACTCCCTCCTAGTCCAAAACCATCCATCCGACTCAGCCTCACATCACCTAAACCTCTAAAGCAGCAAAATACACACCAATTAAATTTCGTTCAAATACATCCCATTTCTGTTAGCAATAAGAAGTTTTGTGGAATTAGATACTAAAAATAATCCAGAAAAACAGACTGTGATCAGCTTAGATTATAAAATTATCCTGCAGTTGCGCCATTCTTCAACCACCACTCTATGATTCATTGATAAGTAAGTCGCCGAAGAAAGGATCCGAGACACACTCTTTTGCCGAACCATAGTTATTGAAGCGTTTCTTTAGACAACGTAATTCTCTCTCATTTTTGGAGGTTCTATCCTGTGAAATTGAAATTCATCATTCTAACTATAAATTGAGAATGTATTAGAATAAGCCTCTAACTACTAAATGAGCAGGAAGCAGCATAAGGATATTACTGTCTACGACTTACAAAGGATTTCTTTAATAGCAGAATATCGACCAAGTACTGCACCCATAGCACGTTCGTCTTTGGGAAACTGTAGATCATTATCCAAGATATTCTTAACTTTGTTAAATATAGAATAAAAAAAGTTCTTAGAAATAACATGTATATGTAGTTTTTCATGCTCGAACAGTAAAACTAAGTCTGCTAACAGTTGCTTAATAATGTACAATGCAGAAAAAGAGATTTTTTTATTTTTTATTTTTTTGAAAAAATATACCTTCCTTCCCAGCAGTTGTCTGTCACATCCCTCATCTTCCTGTAAGTATCAGCCTGCATTTATTATATAAACGATTTTATCATAAAGTCTGGCAAAAAGCACTAACGCAATTTGTTTTTCTTACTTGTTTATCTCCCTTTTGACCCTCGAAAAGTGCTGGATCTGATGCTAGGTCGAGAAAGAGTATATCTTCGCCTGTGGATGCATCATTCTTTTGTCCAATTAATTTGCAAAATCTGAGGCATGGTGCAGAAATAAGAAAACAGTGGTTTACCTGTATTAATCCTTGAGAGGGTGAAATCAATGATGGATATGAGCAATCCAAAAGTTTTTACTAGTAACTTTTTTCCTTCAAGAATGAATTGCAGAGCAGCAGAATCCTTCCGAGTTAACAGAATGTTACCCCTATTTAAAATATATACCCAATTGTAGCAAACATCAAGCAACAGAATATAATATGTTGCAAATGATTGTAAGTATAACAACTCAACCAGTGCAAATCCCTATGTTCAAACTCATATGCAGCCTCTGCTACAGCCAGTGCCAAAGTGACCTGCAATGTATAATTATAGCGTATCAAGCACATAAAATAATAGAAACCAGAAAGACATATGAAGTCCTACCTGAACTAATAAACTTCGTGCTTCATCAAAATTCAATAGCACAAAGCTTTCCAGATCCCGACCACCATGTTCTTGAACAAAAACAACGTAGCACTGAAAATAATTTCTTCAGAGTTCAGCTGACTTAGAGAAAAAAGAAAATCAAAGGCTCAAAGGCAGAAAATAATCTAATAGTTAAGTAGTCATATTTCTAAATTCACAAGATAAAGCTTGTAGAAAGTGGCAGTCTGCATTGAAAGCATACCTGATATGAAGGAAATTCCTTAGGATTATCATTTTCAGAATTATTCTTCACATCCCAGTCTTCCCATGCTCTTATTAGATCAGAATCATAACATCCTTGGCAAACCCTCAAACTATGACAATATGAAATTATAAGTAGGGTTTAATTTTTCTAAATAAATTTGTTGATGGAGTCTTAACTAGAAACAAGTACTCATTATGGAAGATAGAGAATAACTTCCTGGACATATAATTGTTTGTTGCAAATGAAAATCATATATACACACCCAAAAAAGTAGAAAAGTTAGCTGAAGTCAAAATCAAAGGTTGATGCATCCATATCGACATCAGAAACAACTAAACTTAGTCCACTAGCAAAAGACAAAGTAGAATGTACTGCAGTAAAAGTGTGAAATTGAATAAATAGTAACACATAAATAATTGAAGCCATTTCAATTCCAGAAATTACATACTGGGTACCCCGTAGACTTGCAAGAATAGAGGCAATGGAACGAAATATATGAAAAGTCAAAATATCCTTTGATGTGGAGCGTTTGGAGGAAGTGGACATGAGACGAGCTCGGGCTCGAGGCGATCGCGAAGACGACGAGAGAGAGCAAGGGCGTGCATGAAGATGCATGGGCTGCATGCATGCAATAGGATGAGTCGAAGGGTTTTATATTTTCCTATTTTATTTTATGTCTTTATTTATAATTTATATTAAGATGTTTTATTATTTTTGGGCTTGTTTATTTGCGTCAATAATTGTGGGCTTCCATCTTATAAAAAAGGATGAGAACCCTAGTTTATTAGCATCTTTGGAATTGGAACGGATTTTGGTCAAGACGGGTGCCTTGGATTTGGGCGGATTCATCGCGAATTCGTTTGATTGCTTTTCCTAGTTGAGTTATATTTCCTTTTCGTAATTGATTTTCTATATCATCGTAATATCTTTATCCTTGGTGTATCGTGCATGGTTGTTATCTAGGGTTTCATTCCGAGAGCAGGTTGGGCAATTAGTATTATTCGGCAAAGAGGCAGAGCGTGAATCAAGTGGTGTCCAGCGCATCAATTCACTTCCATATCAATTGTCTGCAATTTGGCTTGCTGGAGACGTGGGAATGGGGACTTTGAATGAGGCAAGACTTCAAGTCTTGGGGGCGGAACTTTTGGTTTCGTAGGACCGCATCCTTTGTTTCGTTTTCTGATTTCTGAATTCGTTTTAATATTCTGAGTTCTTCTTTGAATTGTGTTCGGCTGATTACCCTTATAAATCCTTCGGCAGTTTTATCAAATTGAAATTAGGGTTAAGTTCGAAAGATCTAGGGTTCTGATTACTAGTAATTGTCGTTTACAAAATTGATTTGCACCATCCTTCCTTCTCCACTTCAGATATCAGTGGTGCCACATGGTACATGTCTGCCATGTTCTCTTTTTCCTTTGGCTAATCAACGGGTATTGTTGAAAATGTTTAAGAGCTTGAGCAAGTTTCCTAAACCAAGTGATAGTTTCTTTTTCATCTTGATAAAGTAACAAGAATATTTCTAGTGGAACATCTTTCAGAGAGATAGGTCACTAATAGACCGAGGGATAAGTTAATCATAAGTCGCTTCTTGAATTGCCAAAGATCGGGAACTAATGATTGGTTCTGTGTAAATTCCTCACCCAACTCCCTAATACCGAAAGCATAACAAGAATAAGAAAGCTTACTCAATGGTCTGTATGAAGGAAGTGCAGGCATTAGATACATCATCCCCAACTCCTTTTAAGTGATTGAGAGTACAGGAAAGGACAACCTCCTCCAATAGTTCTTCTGATTTCTGTAGCAAGTTAATGTACCAGGATCAATAACTTTGACTTTGACCTAAACCAAAAAAAAAAAAAAAAAAAAAAAAAACAAGTAAGCCCAAGATAACAGGCTGCCAATTACAAGGAAGCTAGAAAACAGCTAGAAGAGGAGACTAAAACAATTTCTGCAACAAGGAAAGTAGCTTTGGCTGTAAGAGCTTGCAAACAATAGCAAAATGGCCAAATGTTGTAACTCACTAGAAATGGACCCATAACAAATTCAACTTTTCGATGGTTTCAAGCTTAATTAAAAGGAAAAAAAATTATATATATATCTATATATATATATATATATATATATATATACCTTCTGCTGTTCTCCATTGACTAGGAAATCTTCATCAAATGGGACAATTTTACAAACTTTATTGCCAACCTTGAAAGCTTCTCCATATGTTCCTTCCCCAATCTTAACGATATGCTCTCTTTCACTGATTTCAGACATTATACTTTGATGAAAAAGAGAACAAGTTATACACTAAAAAGCATGAAGTCACGATTTACATTTGATGATTTTCTGCATCACTACCACAATGGACAAGAGGTTCACCAAAGGTGACAAGGAAATTACAAACCCTAATATTTCTACATCAAGCTTTTAAAGCTTAGAGATGCAGTCACTCTAAGATCAAGGGGAAATTACTGGAATGATCCAAAGAAAACTGCAGCTTCATTTTCACAAGATTTTTCTCCCAAGTCATTTGCTAGTTAGATTTACACCCAGCCAAAAGCAGGATTTTCATCCTAACTACTCCTAGGAGTTCTCCTAGGCTTGCTTTTCCTCTAATATATAGACAATACACATTAAAAAGGTACTTGCAGTTAAAATAGAGTTAGAGGCAGGACTTAAAGCAACCTAACAGTCCCGAAAACCCTTGAGCTAAGTTTTCGAGAATGAAGGATTGATTCCCTTTTCAAAACTTTTGGAACCAGAACAAATATATAGATACAAGATATGGTAATTACCACGAAACTGGTCCAAAAGGCAGATAAATTCAGGAAAATGCAAGAAAATTAGCTCAAGTCATAAAGCTAGAGACTTAAGGTCCATTATTATAAATCAACAATTTCAATAGCAGTAAATCATAAGGTTGATGGACATACAAATCATCCAAAATGAGATAGGAGAACATTATTCAGGAAAGTAGGAAAGAAAACAAACCAGTAAAATGATAACAAGTCTGTCAGTAGTGAAGGAACTGACTGACCACAAGCAGTCAATAGAGCTGAAAATGAATCCCAAGCATGACTCTCCAATGAGGAAGGCCTCGAAGTCAAAGAAAGGTTACTAACTGCAACTTCAATTTCTTCACATGTCTCCCCAATTGGCATGCTAGATAGAGGTTTCTCATTCAAACTTGACTTACGCATTTCCTGAGTAGAATTTAATGTCAAGGGAGCTACTAGATATTCCCCTCGTGGTGTCTTTATGGTTGAAGATGAAACAGGAGTTTCCAATATCTTAGAAAGCGAGCCAGGAAATGCATATGTTTGGTTTAATTTCTTGGAGATTAACCATTTTTGCAATACTGACGATAAATGTGGAACATCAACATCATGATCTTGGGATCCCAGGGTCCAGGTACTGGGTTTTTTTGGTGAGGGGCTTTCTTCTAGCAATTCAAAAGCATCAACCTCTAGAAAATAGGCTCGTTCTTTATCATAATTGGGATGCTCTACAGTTTTTCCCTGTTCAGACAAAGAAATGAAGATGTTGAGAAGAAATAAAGAAATGCAGATTTTCAACACAATACTGGATCTAGTATCATTGGACAATTAAAACTCCAGCTATTGTCTACTCCAGTATGCCTGAAGTGCTTAATGCTTCACTACATAACAGAATAGTAGCCAACAGCCAACTGATGCCAATAGTGTCAGTATAAAAAATATTAATCCAAATGCTAAGAACATAGGCTCTCCTTACTCTAGGAAGTGGTGGTTTTGCATTTCTTCTGGGCTGCCTTTGTTTTTGTTGATCCACACATGCAGTCACAGCAATGCTTGTCCTTCCTCTGTCAAATGAAACCAGCATTCTTAAACTGTTAGCATAAGAAAATCCTCCTTTTACAGATTGACAAATAAGAAGACAAGACCTTTTAAGAGTTAAATTGATTTTGTTTTAAAGTGACAGACAAAGATGGTATCTGAAACGGTGAAACCGATATTATAGCAGTTCAACACTCTCTGAAGCTAGCAACAAAGAAGTGGAAGCACGTAACAATCAAATTAACATTGGAGCAACAAAACATTCAGTGCAAGAGAAATGATTTAACTGTTCTTGGCTTCCCTCTTCTCCAACAGGGTACCGTTACTTTTGTCACTCTTTCTATGTGAAAAATATTATTACGCTTTTCTGTCACCACTTATATTTCTCCTTTCATCCTTTTACTTCTCCAAATGATTTGATCTACAAAACTTCGAGAGAAGTATCTTTTTTTTATAAAGAAAATGTCGAGCAAATGCAACTTCTCTGCTACTCTAGCTCTCACGGAGCACGACTACAGTAATCTTGTGGGTCTTCTTATAAGAATCAAAAAACACGTTGCCATACTGTAAATACTTATAAATCAAGTAACCAAAATTTTTATCTGCAGATAAAATAACATATAACCGCTACAACTATCAAAAAGAAGCCAGATTAGGGCACCAACCTAGTGGAAAGGGATCGATTCCAACTCACACGCTTCACCAGCGCAATACTCTTCCGGTTCCCGTTCCCGCGACTTGAACTCGACTGACTCCTGCCAACAAAATAATAAAGCAGGAATTAACTCCAGTGAAGACGATAAAAGAAAATAGTGCTCAATTTCCTACTCTTCCACACCACAAATACAACCAGACAGAAAAAACCTTGCTAGGTCCTGAGGGATAACGTCAGCCTTTTGTCTCCGATAAATGATTCGCGGCTCCGAGTATCCAACTGATAGCTGATGTTCCTCTCCTTCTTCTTCTGCAATGACTTTTGCCCAGAGATCAACTGCATTGCAAGCAAATAGGGCGATGAATATAGTTGGAGTTAAATTGCGTTCATGTACGTAAACGGGCTACACTAACCTATTCGTGACGCCATAGTTGCTGTTTATTTGAAATGATGAGGGCAACGGATACGATTTCTGCTGCAGAATCTCGAAACCAGGTTTCGATGATTTGGGCGGGGGGAGAAGTCTGTTCTTCAGTATGTACGAATTTTAGTGGCGTGCAGTTTTCATTAATTTATTAACGGCCGTTTGCAATAGTTTAATTTTTTTTTAAGTGTTTAAATTAAAGAGAAATCTCTAAAAGTAGTTTATTAGAAAATTTGGAGTGTGTTTGTAAAAATTGCTTAAAAGAAAAAAAAAGTTGAAAAAATAGTGTTTGCAAAATTTATTCTGTAGTAACTTATTTTGAAATTTATAAGTAAGATATCAAATCATAACTTATCCGAAATTATAAATATGCCATTAAGTTGAAGGAGTTGGTTAAAACCAACTTAACCAACTTCAACTTATTCAACTTAAATGTAGAGAATTTTGAAGAATTTAAGTTGTTGAAAACACTCAAAATCAACTTTTTCCTTAAATTAAGTCATAAGTTGAAAAATTTAAGCGGTTGCAAAAACCCCCTAAGGCCCTGTTTGGTTAAAGTTGATCGGGAAAATTGACAAGGTAATCGCCCCATATCAAATGTTTAGAATTTAGGATATTAGCAAGTAAATACATGAAGTTTGACTGAAATTTAATTTTGCACACAACTTTTAAAACACTTCTTAAAATTAATGAACTTTCAATTCGATAAAAATTGCACAATGGTGGAAAACTATAGCAAAATCGAATCTGACGGGGGGACGACGTGGCGTTTTGGTGCTTAGCCTAGCAGAGATATTTTTTCAATTAGGAAATTGTGTAGTTTATGTCACCTGAAAATACAAAAAGTTTGAGTTTAATTTAATTTTGCACTTGACTTTTAAACTTTATTAAAAATATGTTTAAATTGTATTATATGATTAGTATTTAATAGAGAGTGTGAATATATGATTAATCAACATGAATTAGAATTATAAGGTAGATCTAAAATATTTGTCTAAAATTTATCATTTTCCTGTAGAGTTGTAACAAATGAATTGAATTAAATATCACAATATTCTATTCATATTCGTATTCATATTCGATATTATTGGAATATTAAACTCGATCCGTATTCGATTCGTTATTAATATTAAAATTATTTGATGTGATGCGAATACTCAATTCTTCTATTCACACACTCTAATAAATACTCCTTCCATCCTGTTATTACTTCCCCTTTGGTTTCAGCACGTAGACTAATAAACTTTATTTAAGTGTGTGTTTTATTAGTTTTAATTGTATTAAGAAATGAACACAATTTTCGAGGAGTGGTTGGTGGAAGAAATGAGAATTTATCCAAATTTTTGCAGGGTATAGTTGAGGCAATCGATTTTTTTTCATATTATATTTTAAGAAATAATCTTAAGTTTCCATTAAGTTAAAAATCATAAATTTTCGAATACGAAGTGGAACAAAAATCGTGTGAGAAATAGATTTTTGGAGAGAGAGAGATAGTATGATAATGTAGGGATGAGTATTAAGTATGAGGGGTCCACTTCATTTTTTGTTTAAGAGTAGTTTTTTGCTATTTTAGGAAAGAGGATAGTAACAGCGGGACAATCCGATTAGAAAAGTAGGACAGTAATAGCGGGACGGAGGGAGTACTAATTTTATTATATTTTAAAGTTCGAAAGTCATGTGCAAAATTTGATGAAACTCAAACTTCAATTCGTGTATTTACATGTGACAATAACTACAAAATTTCTTACTTGAAAAAATCTCTCTACGAACTAAGTAGTAAAATGTCACATCGTCAGCTCGTCAAATTAAATTTCGCCCGAATTTTTCATCGCTGTAATATTTTTAACGAATTAAAAAGTCATGTATTTTTAGGAGCGTTTTAAAGGTTGTGTACAAAATCAAATTTTGACCAAACTTCATGTATTTAGAGGCTGATATCCCTTCTATTTACTAATACGATTTTCGTATAAATAATTAACGTACATCCACTTTACAATGAATGTTTTCATCACAATTTTAGCATATACTCCCTCTATGTCATTATTGTTGTTTTGTAGTATTCTATTTCAAATTGTCTCATTATTATTGTCTTGTTTTCTATTATAAAAATAATTAGGGATGAGATAAGGGTTAGCGTTTGTGTCATTAGTCATTAGCCTTTGCTAATTGCTCCCATTTAATTACTCTCTCCCCCTTCCTCACTTCTTCGCGTTCGATACTCTATTCCTTCCACCGCTCTCGTTGTCGAAACCTTATATCTACGCTAAATAACCTCGCGGTGATGATGTGCGAGCTCTCGGCGTTGAAGCAGCCTCAGAAACACCACGCGAACCTTCCCTCTCTGCGATTGGTGAAGCAGATACTACACACTTCATGAGGGACGTCGTGTATCTGAGCGGTGGCTTGTTTCTCATCGATATGGAAGATAGCAAGTTGCCTATGGCCAACGAGGAACTCTCCTTGTCTCCCCTACCCTTCTCCATTCTGGGGGAGTGGAAGCTCGACTTGCAGAGGTGTTAAAATTCGGGCAGAGGAGACGGAACGGGCAATTTTGAAGTTTATTGAGGACATGCTTCGCCTATGGTTTGTCTTTTTTGTGACGTTTTGAAGCTGGAACAACACTACTGCATTTCTAGTTGGAGTGTAAAAGTCTTTGGGAACCATGCTCTGATATGTTGAAAGGAGATTCGAGCTTGGCTTTATGCTGTGCAAATTTTGATTATAGTTGGTTATGTTGTGCAAATTCTGAATGTTGTGATTTGATTTGCTATGATTAGTATCACTTTATACAGGCTTCTGCAAATTTATCCTTTGAAGGATTGTTCAATTATTACATGGTTCCGACTTAGAAGTTCTGTCTGCTGCCCTTCAGTAGACTATCCATCGCAGTACCATGGAGTGAAGATTCAGTTAGTGCTGGACTCAGCAAGAGCAGCATACTTTAAAGTGTTCAGGAGTCAGTAGAATTGGACTCAGCATGAGCAGTTTACTGAACTCAGAGTCGACCTTCAGTAGAGTTGAACTCAGCAGGAGTATACTACTGAATCTATGGGTCAGACTCAGCAACGGTCTGTCAGTTTCCATGACTGACAGAGGACTTCAATGTCATTTCAGTAGAATGGTCCGAGGTCGTACAACTGAGAGAAGTCAGCTTCAGTATCTACCTTGAAGTCTGCAAGTTTCTCAACCACTCTCCGTACCTCGACCAATGACAAGCAGCCAGATGTTAAAGTAACTGGTAAAAGCTGCAAATCAACCACTTTCCTGAAAAAGATAGTGGACTTTGCGGAATTTCAAAAGAGTTGTTAGCTACCCAAATAGAGTGACACGTGGACAGTTTGTCTCCAACGGATCTATCCATAGCTCACGTCTATAAATAGAGGGAAAATCAAATCGTTGAATATAACATAGAATACATGAACACGAACAACGAACAGAGCATCAAGCAAAGAAGAAACACAAGCTATAAGCGACGAGTTTAGAGATATATCCTAGCATGAAAAGCTACAATCTGCTCTAAGTGAACTCAAGCTTACACAGAACTCAAGCCTCTAGCATCCAAGTGAAGAACACGAACCCAGAGAGATTATTCATCACTGTTCTTCACTCTAGAAGCCATTCTTGTTCCCTTTCCCTCTAACCTAAGCTCAACTATATCTATCCATAGCTAAGACCGAAGGAGTTCAATTTATTGAATGGTTCTTAGAGTTAAGAACTCCTTCATCGTTGGAGAAACATTCAAACATATTTTTGTTTGACCCTGTAAACTGAAACTTGCTCAGCATAATCACAAGACGGTGTTTGTCCAGTGAACAAACCGACTGAGACTAACTCAGTATAATAAAATAGCCTCCTACCTTTGTTTAGGACAGTGGACGTAGGATCTTGCGTATCCGAACCACTTTAAAATTCTATGTTCTTAACTGTTGTATTGATTTTACTATCCATACTGAAAAACACTTTTCAGAAAATCATTCAACTGAGTTTCAGTAACAGAACTTAACTAATTGCACTAATCTACTGAAACTGTTTCCTTAAACAAACGTTTCCAACCAAACTGAATCGGGCCTACACTTTCCGCACTCTACTGAACCCTATTGAATTCTGACATCAGTCATCTAGCAGAGCTCAGCACATTCAGTTACTCTGTCCATGCGATCTAGAACAGCTTGTCTGGTCTACTGAACTTGTTCAGTAGACAATCTTCGTTTTCAGACTGTTCGCGTTCAAGTTTGAGAAAAAAATTTCAGGTGTATTCACCTCCCCCCCCCCTCTAGACCTGAACGTTTGACTCGGGACCAACAATTGGTATCAGAGCAGTTGTTCTTCTGGACTTTCGTTATCTAAAACTGGTCTACTCGAACGGATCCTTGAAAATGTTTTCACTGCATATCATTCTTCATACATATCTTTATCTATCATATCTGATATGTCACGAATCAGAATGGTACCCATGTTCTCAGTAGAGAACTACGGGGTATGGCGGGTCAGAATGGAAGCTCATCTGACCTCCCTCCACGACAGCATGACCGAGGTCTTGGAAGACGGACCCATCATCCCCATGGTCGATAGTGTTGATTTTCAGGAACCAGCAAAAGGAGGAACTACTACCGGACAGAAGGTTCTAAAAGACAGAAGCATATTCACTCCTGAAGAGAAGAAGCTTCACAATCTTGACTGGGTAGCAAGGAACGCCATACTGACCACTCTGAGCGACTCTTATCTCGGAAGAGTTCAGGATTGCAAGTCCGCCAAAGAACTCTGGGATGCTCTAGCACTACTGAGTCGGGGGACTCAGAAGATCAAAGACAACAAGCTTGCGCTAGAACTCCAGAAATTGGAAAGATTGTCACTCAAGCCCAGTGACACAATATAAGATCTCAACATCAGATTCACAGATCTGATGAATACAATCAATGGGCTGGGAAAGACGTTCTCCAACTAAGAGATGAATCTCAAGATATTGAGAGCTCTGCCTGACGGACCGTGGACTCCATTTGCAACACTTTTAAGATATTCTGACCTTGATTCTGTGTCCTGATCATATCTTTTCATAATTAAAGGCGGAAGAGTTCGAGTTCGGTCTGCCAAAGACAGAGAGTTGAAGCTGACACCCAGATTGATCATGCCTTTAAGGCATCAGTCAGCACACCAGCTCCCAAGTACAGCAAAGTTGAACCTTCAACCAGTGCAATACAAGAAGGAAGCTTAGCTAAACGATATGCGCTGCTTGCGCTGAAGTATCAGAAGGAGAAGGATCGGCGCAAGAAATTAACTAGAAATTTCAGAAACTCCAAGAGTAAGTCTGATTTCTCACCAAAACGCGATCCTAACTCACAAACTTCTGAATGCAGGAAACAGGAGGACTCTCCTCAGCAGTCGAAAGATACTGACACTAAAGAGAGCAGAGTCACCACCTGCTATAACTACAAGAAGCCAAGACACTATCAATATGATTGTCCTGAGCTCAGCACAGCTGAAAGAGCTGTGAGAAAAGCTCGAAGGGAGAAGTTCATCAAGAAGCAACAAGCATACATTGTTGGTGAACTCTCAGATGACTCAGACGAAGTCGACACCTTCATGGATTCATCTGATGATGAAGCTGCCTTCATGGCATGAGAGCTAGAGGAAGAGACAGAGGAGTGTCTAATGACAGGAGAAGAGGATGAGGTAAATTCTCCAGATCTTTCTAACCTCCCTTCACACTGCACACAAGACACAATTTCTAGTGCAGACGAGAATCTAGAGGTCACGATCGCATACGAAGAATTATTAGACGAACAGATTCAGATGAGTCTGCAGCTCAGCAAGACTCTACAGGAGTTGGATGTACTAAAAGCTGAAAATCAGAGACTTTCTCAGAAAAGTCAGGTTGCTACTGAGTCGGAAGGACTTGTTGTGAGACTCAGGGAGGAGATTAACTCTCTGATGATCAAATCTCAGCATCAAGAAGGTCTGATTTCAGTATCGACCAAAGACTTGACTCAGAAAGAGATTGAACTAAGCTTGTTGAACCAGAAGTACTCAGGACTTCAGACCGAGCTTGAAACCCTCAAGAAAAGTGATGATGTCTAGAGGAACCTGATAACTGAGCGATACATGGGAGATGAGAAAAATCTTGAGGCAATGTTGGCTAACAACAAGCCAAAGTCCTGCAAGGAAGGACTTGGATTCAGTCGCGGAGCCTCATCATCTGCCCCCAACGCTCAGAAAACCGGCTGACTAATATGTTTGTTCAGGGGAAGACAATGAATGCTTAACCATACAACCCCGCATCAAATAACAAACAAAAGATGATTGCACCTCATCCCACCTATCAGAAATCTGACCAGAAGCTCAGCTCAAAATCACCCCAGCTCAAGAAAAGGGGAACCATCAAAGTAAGATACGTTGATCGATATGGACTACCACAGCTAACTCACTCAGCTCAGTATGGGTCATATTACTATGATCCTAATGTCAGAAGGGGTTCTAAAGGTCAGAAGAAGAAGAAAGTCGTTCAGAAGGGTAAGGTCAGCAGTCCACCAATTCAGAAGATCCGGACTCCTGAACCTAAGAAGCCTTAGAAGTCAACTTCACCTGTCTCACAGGTGAAATATGTTGACAAAAGTGGAAAGAAGCTATCTGAAACCGCCAGGGTTGTCAGACACATTTGGGTCACCAAAACTAACACTTAAGGACCCAAATCAAAAATAAGGGGTACCTGAATATAATTTCTGTTTTTCAGGTGCACAGGGACCCATTGTACATGGAAAATGGATGCTCAAGACACATGACGTACCAGAAGAGTCTCCTGAAGAATTATGTCAATGAAGAAGGACCCCAAATAGAATTTGGAGACAACGCAAAAGGCTATACCAGAGGCTACGGAACACTCAGCCTGGGACTGCCACAGTTCCAAGAGTATCCTATGTTGAAAGACTTCAGTATAATCTTATCTCTGTTAGTCAATTTTGTGACAACTCTAATAGAGTGATTTTTTATACTGGTTTCTGTGATGTTATTGATAAATCAACAGGGAAAACAATGTTATCAGGTTCGCGCAAAAAGAATATATACATTGCTGACTGGAATTCAACAGAACTTGAAGCATGCTTGCTAGCGAAAAATGAAAACAGGACATGATGGCTCTGGCACATAAGACTCAACCATCTCAACTTCAAAATGCTAAACAAGCTAGCTAGAAATGTTCTAGTGAGAGGACTGCCGAATGAAGTGTTCAACAAAAGCACCCAGTGCGAAGCGTGTCTGAAGGGAAAGCAAACAAAGAAAGAAAATCCACCTGTTCCATCTCCTTCCACTGATGGAATCCTTCAGCTACTTCACATGGATTTGTTCGGACCAGTCTCTTTAGTGACGATCAGAGGCAAGAAGTATGCACTTGTAGTCATTGATGACTACTCACGGTACACATGGGTCATATTTATTACCAACAAATCTAACTTCAAAACAGAGTTACCTACGCTTTTGAAAAAGCTCAGTGTAAAAAAGGACACCAAGATCAGAAAAATTTATTCAGACAGAGGAACTGAGTTCCTGATTGCGATGGTCAAAGAGTTCTGCAAAACCGAAGGAATAGAGCATGAGACGTCTACTGCATGCACGCCTCAACAAAATGGGATTGCTGAGAGGAAAAACAGAACACTCAAAGAAGCAGCAAGAACCCTGCTCACAAATTCACGACTCCCATCAAAATTCTGGGCAGAAGTGACTGACACTGCATGTTATACTCAGAACAGATCTCTACTGACAAAGCAACATCAGAAGAAACCATATGAACTATGGAACGGCAAGAAGCCTCTCATATCTCATTTCCATATTTTTGGGTGGTTCATACTTTATCCACAATAATGGAAAGGACCAGTTAAAGACTTTTGATAGCAAGTCAGACCAGGGAGTCTTCTTAGGATACTCTCGGGTTAGCAAAGTCTTCAGAGTTTTTAACTGTCGGACCCTTTGCGTGGAGGAAAGCCCCATGTTATTTTTAATGAGTTTGCTACTGAGAATAGGAGCATAAACTCAGAATCAGAATTTGAGGACATCAGCAAAGAGCTACGAGATCTAAGCTTAAATAAAAATGAAGAAAATATCCAACATGCTAGGATGATGATTCAGAAGAAGAAAATGAAGTCATCCCTACTGAGTCACAGCCAGCAAAGAACGTAGCTGAACCGATTGATTCTACTGAACAAAATCAATCAAAGGTAACTCAGGTCGATGAAGAAACCCCAGTGGTTACTGAGACCTCCATTGAGTATGATAATTCAGGGGGAACAAAACCTATTCACAATCTTAATACCCCTTAACCTGGAAACTCAGTAGACCCTAACTCCGTTACTGAATTGCTATAATCTCATAACAGCACTGCTGAAATGCCTAACGCTTTAACTGTTACTGCAGATGTAATTTTAGAAGACGAAACTAGACAAAGAAGGTCTTGGTTAGATGCTCATACTTATGATCTTATTATAGGTGATCCTTCAGCAAGCGTCAAAACAAGGTCAAAGCTATGCTTAGGAGAAAGTGCTCTGTATTCATGTTTTCTATCTACTGAAGAGCCTCAATCCATCGAAGAAGTACTGGCCGATGCTGACTGGATCATAGCTATGCAAGAAGAGCTCAACCAGTTCGTCAGAAATGAAGTATGGGAGATTGTAGACAGACCCCGACACCAACACATGATCGGAACCAAATGGGTCTTCGAAAACAAGCGCGATGAAAACAACGTTATAGTAACTAACAAAGCTCGACTCGTTGCGAAGGGCTACTGTCAAGCCGAAGGGATAGATTTCGAGGCCATTAGACTATTCCTTGCATACGCAACACATCAACGATTCAGAGTTTATCAAATAGATGTGAAGTCACCATTCCTGAATGGCGTTATGAAAGAAGAAGTCTATGTGGAACAGCCTCAGAAAGTCTCTGTACGGGTTAAAACAAGCACTCTATAGGTTAAAACAAGCACACAGGGCTTGGTACGATACCCTGTCTGAGTTTCTTCTTCAGAAGGGCACCGTGGATCGTACTCTATTCAGCATTCATCTAGGCGACGACATCTTACTTGTGCAGATCTATGTAGATAATATTATCTTCGGTTCAAAGAATGTCATCATGTGTCAGTAGTTCGAGAAAATGATGAAGGATAAATTCGAGATGTCTATGATGGGAGAGATAAACTACTTCCTTGAATTTCAAGTCAAACAATCAGAAAAAGGAACGTTCATCAATCAAGGCAAATACACTTATGCCCAGTGACCACTTTATTCGCGATCATGTCGAAAAGAAGGATATCAGAATGGAGAAAATCCATACTTACCATCAAAGGGCTGACATACTGACCAAACCTCTAGCTGAAACCAGATTCGGAGAACTTTCAGTAGAGCTAGGTCTGCTAGACCCTACTGACTCAAATCAGTAAGCGGTTTCAAAAGAAATGACCACTCAGTAGATTCGATCACAGTAGAGTAAGAGCATTCAGTAAGGGGGAATGCCTACTCTCAGTACTGCAGACGTTCAGTACACAGAGATTTAGCAACCAACTACATGAGGTATCAGCTGACTACAATGTTTAGCTGACAGGTTTGCGTATCTCTTTCAGTAGTCAACTCAGCATATACATTTAAGGTGTTCATAAAGAGGCTCAACATCGCACTTAATGCTCAATAGAATGTCATTAATTAAATTCGTTTTCATTAAATACACGATATTCCATGCACTTTGCTGAACTCTGCTTTGCATTTAATGCGAGTCGTATCACCTTACTCATAAATAACTAATTTTGTTTAAGATTTGACTTAGGTGGCTTGGTCATCATTAATCTCTTTAATCATATAAAATCAGGACCGTCCACTTAAAAGCGAGATTTAATCTCAACCACCGATTGATAAAACTGTTCATATTCAAAATCTCATATATATCGACGTATATCTTCTTCACCCGCCATTTCCGCCATAGTTGTTTATCTGCAAACCTTAAAACTCTCTACTAAATCTAACATATCTACTTGCTTTCATTCCATTTCAGAGATTTTATTACGGTAACTTCTATTTCATTAAGCACTCTTTTGACTAACTCTATGTTTAAGTGCTAACCTTTGTTTTTGCAGATACAGTTATATCGAGCCTCCAAGTTATGACCCCGACTGATCTAGTCGAGATTTTGGAGAAGGGGTGTGTGTGGTTCGAGCCAGTCATCTAGTCGAGAATGTGCTGAGCAGGCTCAA
Organism: Lavandula angustifolia; assembly: GCA_028984105.1. Classification (NCBI taxonomy): domain Eukaryota; kingdom Viridiplantae; phylum Streptophyta; class Magnoliopsida; order Lamiales; family Lamiaceae; genus Lavandula; species Lavandula angustifolia. The sequence goes on along the minus strand of CM054814.1, from coordinate 29,151,299 downwards.
ATTGAAGCAGATGAGAAATTAGCCAGAGAGCTCGCTGAGGCTGAGGCTGAGGCAGCTAATAAACCAAACAAGGCACAGACCAAAGCTCGCACCAAGGTTCCTGCAAGGAAAACAACTAAGAGGCCGGCTGCCAGGAAGCTTACCCTCAGTGATGAAGCAGACAAGGAAAAAGAAAAGGAGAGGTAAGCCGAACAGAAGAAAACTACTAAATCCCAGCAAGGTCAGAAGAAGAGAGCTGAGCCTACGATCGAAGAAATAATTAACTTCAATATTATTGCTCTAGACAAAAGAGTTGAATATCATCATCTTGAAGAACTCAGAAGGCAAGAAGCTCTAGCCAAAGAGAAGGCAGCTGAAGAGGCCAGAGAAGCTGAGAGTCTGAAGCCAAAGCCACCTCCACTGAAGGACAGGGACATTCCAACTACTTCAAAATTCAAGAGAGGCCACAGATCTAATGATCAGAAGATTCATAGGTGGCCTCGTGTTGATCAATGGATGCCCTGGGAGAGGAATCAGCTATGGGAGACTATCAAAGTCGATTTATCAAGCGCTACTATGTCTGGCAGTTCTGGACTGACACTTCGAAGAATGAGGCCTTTGCTGATTGGATTCTGAAATGTGATATCGAGATCTACAATATAATTGTGAAAGCCATTGAAGCTGATGTTAATGTTCAAACTCTGGCTTTCAGGACTCTGCTCCCACCTCAGAAACTAGACTGATCTCTATACATATGCGTGATAGAAGGTAAAATCAAGAGAGCAGTCTTAGCTCTGGATCTTAGTCTGGATGATCCTGAAGATAAGCAGAAGATTCAGAAGCTGAGAAGAGATACTTTCAAGATGTATGGACTTCCTTTGCCAAAAGACAAATCAAATGATTTTAAGGTAAGGATTCAGCGGTTTAGATCTGATAGGAAGTAGTCTTGATAGGTCTCTGTTTTCCTAGTGTAGCAAGTGATGTAACTGTACTGAACTTCTCTTATATTTCAATACATCATCTGTTACTTGGCCTGACAATCTCTTATTATCTCACTGGTCTACTTCGTCTTACTTTAACACTCAAAATCACCTAAGTGATTACTGAATCACACACTCACTGGTTATATGTGTACTCAGTACTCTGCTTAGCTTAGAAGACTTGAAGGTACTCTCCATTGATTCTCATTGTAATACTTGTAAGGAGATTGTATCTGATTGCTCTTGGATTCTTGGTTGTGATAGATAGCTGATAGTGATAGGTTTTGGCATAATCAAATAGGGAGAAATTGATGGGATGCGATTTAGTATTTGATTTGACTGATCCCAAAACCCTATATTGATCGATGAACCAATCCTTTGTAAAAGCTTAACACCTTTGTCTCTGAGTGTTTCAGACTCAATAGACTAGCCTTCAGCATGATTCCGGCGCAGAACTATTTGCTACCCTTCAAAAGACTATCCGCCACTGTACAATGGAGTGATGATTAAGTAGTGCTGGACTCAGCAGAAGCATCATACTGAAAAGTGTTCAGGAGTCAGTAGAACTGGACTCAGCAGGAGCAGTTTACTGAACTCAAAGTCGACCTTCAGAAGAGTTGAACTCAGCCGGAGTATACTACTGAATCTATGGGTCAGACTCAGCAACGGTCTATCAGTTTCCATGACTGACAGAGGACTTCAATGTCATTTCAGTAGAATGGTCCGAGGTCGTACAACTGAGAGAAGTCAGCTTCAGTATCTACCTTGAAGTCTGGAAGTGTCTCAACCACTCTCCGTACCTCGACCAATGACAAGCAGCCAACTGTTAAAGTAACTGGTAAAAGCTGCAAGTCAACCACTTTCCTGAAAAAGATAGTGGACTCTGTGGAATTTCAAAAGAGCCGTTAGCTACCCAAATAGAGTGACACGTGGAAAGTTCGTCTCCAACTGATCTATCCATAGCTCACGTTTATAAATAGAGGGAAAATCAAATCGTTGAATATAACACAGAATACAAGAACACGAACAACAAACAGAGCATCAAGCAAAGAAAAAACACAAGCTATACGCGACGAGTTTAGAGATATATCCTAGTGTGAAAAGCTACAATCTGCTCTAAGGGAACTCAAGCTTACACAAAACTCAAGCCTCTAGCATCCAAGTGAAGAGCACGAACCCAGAGAGATTATTCCTCACTGTTTTTCACTCTAGAAGCCATTCTTGTTCCCTTTCACTCTAACCTAAGCTCAACTATATCTATCCATAGCTTAGACCGAAGGAGTTCAATTTATTGAATTGTTCTTAGAGTTAATAACTCCTTCATCGTTGGAGAAACATTCAAACATATTTTTGTTTGACCCTGTAAACTGAGACTTGCTCACTATAATCACAAGACGGTGTTTGTCCAGTGAACAAATCGACTGAGACTAGCTTAGTATAATAAAATAGTCTCCTGCCTTTGTTCAGGACAGTGGACGTAGGATCTTGCGCATCCTAATGTGTTCTTAACTGTTGCATTGATTTTACTATCCATACTGAAAAACCCTTTCAGAAAATCATTCAACTGAGTTTCAGCAACAAAACTTAACTGACTGCACAAATCTACTGAAACAGTTTTCTTAAACAAACGTTTCCAACCAAACTGAATCGGGCCTACACTTTCCGCACTCTACTGAACCCTACTGAGCGCTTCTGAATTCTGACATCAGTCAGCTTGCAGAGTTCAGCACATTCAGTCACTCTGTCCACGCGATCTAGAACAACTTGTGTGGTCTACTGAACTCGTTCAGTAGACAATCTCCGTTATCGAACTTTTCGCATTCAAGTTTGAGAAAAAGTTTTCAGGTGTATTCACCCCCCCTCTACACCTGAATATTTGACTCGGGACCAACATTCTCTCTAGAGTTGTTCCCCGATCTCTTTTCTAAGCCAACATTGTTAGATCATAAGCTTAGAACGTTCGAAGGAGTTCACTTTTAGTGAAACATTCTTATTGTAGGAACTCCTTCATTGTTGGAGACAAAACCTTCAAACCTTCGAAGTCGCTAAGGACTATAACTTAGAAGTTCTTGTCATAGAAACCTTGCTAAGGCTTGCTTAGATAAATCAACAAGACCTCCTGTTCAGCAGGACCGTGGATGTAGGATCTTGCGTATCCGAACCATGTTAAAAATCATTAGTGTCATTTATTGTTTTATTGCATCTGTGTTTAAACTGTTTGCAAAATCATTATTTCAGTAAAACAACTTTGAAAGTGCACTAGCCAAAACTGATTTGGTTTGCATAAAACGTTTTTCAAAGAGATGAAGTAAAATTGGGCCTACACTATTTCGTACAATATTCATCTACTGAATTTCTCTGTACTGACATCAGTCAGCGGAAAGGATTCAGTCGTTGAATCACTCTGCTCCGCGATCAGAAGGCTTAACTGGCAACTGAACCCGTTCATTAGCAAACTCAGTAACAGACTAACCTTTGCATTTGAGGAAAAACTTGGACTCAAGTTTATTTAAACCCCCCCTCCCCCCACACCTGATACTCATCTCCGGACCAAAAATTGGTATCAGAGTGGAGTTCTTTTGATCATCCTTTTAAGAACTTATTGGTCTACTCGAACAGATCCTGAAAAACGTTTTCACTATAAGAGCATCTTATCATTCATCCTTATACTATCTGCTTAAACATGTCTGATATGTCAGGTATACGGATGGTACCGATGTTCTCTATAGAGAACTATACGATATGGTGCGTCAGAATGGAGGCGCACCTCACATCGCTGCACGACAGCATGACTGATGTCCTTGAGACAGGACCAATCATTCCCATGATCGACAATGTAGAATTTGCTGCTGTAGGAGGTGTAGGAGCACAGATTGAGTCAAAGGTTCCAAAAGATAAAGCCGCCTTCACTCCTGAAGATAAGAAATTGCACAACTTGGACCGAGTAGCGCGTAATGCAATCTTAACAATGCCCAGTGATTCACACTTCAGCAGAGTACAAGATTACAAGACGGCGAAAGAACTTTGGGATTCCCTTGCTATATTGAGCCAAGGAACCCCAAAGATCAAAGAAAACAAGCTCGAGTTAGAGCTTCAAATGTTCGAGACATTCGCCATGCAACCCAATGAATCCATTGACGAGCATAGCGTCAGATTCACAAACTAGATCAATATGATCAACGGGCTGGGGATGACGTTCACCAATAAAGAGATGAACACCAAGATCTTAAGAGCGTTGTCTCCACTGAAGTGGCTTCCTTTTGCTACTTATTTACGTCGCTCTGATCTAAATGCTTTAAATCCTGATGTTATCTTTTCAGAATTAAATATAGAGGAGTTCGAGCGCAGTCTACCCAAAGAAGCGTAAGCGCTCCAGTTGACACCCCAATCGACCATGCTTTTAAAGCAGTAGCAATACATCTGGAGCTAGCCCCAGTTCAGCAAGCAAGTCAGTCGCAACCAAATCCACTACTGAGGATCTTGTTGAATGATGCGCGCTTCTGGCTCTGAAGTACCAAAGGGAGAAGGACAGAGTCAGAAAGCTGAAGAAATATAACAAAGATTCTTCTTCTGGTAAGAAAGATAATCATATAAAGAAAGATGAATCTAAACCTTCTCCTGAATGCAGGGACATGGAGACTACTGCCAGCCCATCCAATAGCACATCTGAAAAGGGTGGCAGGACATCTTTGTGCTATAACTGCAAGAAGAACGGACACTACCAGTACGATTTTTCAGAGCTTTCAGCCGCGCAACGAGCTGAACGATAGGCCAGAAGAGACAAATTTGCCAGGAAGAGGCAGGCCTATATTGCCGGAGAGCTGTCCAACGACTCAATCGAGGAAGATACGTTCATGTACTATTCTGAAGATGAAGCCGCATTCGTGGCTGTTGAGGTCGGAGAATCAAATCCTGATACATTAACTGAACACTACCTAATGGCTGGAGAAGAGACTGAGGTAAACTCTAAACTGAATCTAACCTCATCTTCACAGAGCACATACGACACTTGCTCAGCTGTAGGAGAACCTCTAGATGTGGTTCAAGCGTATGAAGATTTACTAGAGGAGCAAATTCAGTTGAGCAGGGAGTTCAGTAGAACAGTTCAGGAGCAGGTAAAAGCTGAGAATCAGAGACTTTCTTCTGATTGTCAGGTCCTTACTGATTAGGAAACTCTTATGAAGAGACAAAAGGAAGAGATTGAATCTCTGATGACTAAGTCTCAACATCACGAAACTCAGATATCAGTCTTGACCAAGGACAATTATGAGAAAGATACTGAGATAGCTAGACTCAGTCAGAAACTCACAGAAGTTTAGAAGGATTATGAGTCACTCAGGAAAAGTGATGAAGTATGGCGATGACAGATGATAGAGCAGTACCTGGGAGACAAAGAGAAGTTAGAGGGATTGCTAAGGGTTTAGAGGTCAGTCTCCGTCAAGGAAGGACTTGGCTACATAAACAAAGCATCTACCTCAACTTCAAAAGGCTCAGACAAGCTGGCTGATTGGTTTGTCCGAGGGGGAAATAAAGCTCCCGAATCAATCACCCCTTAGACAAAGAATAAACAGAAGATCCAAGTACCTCAACCGAGCTACAGGAAGCAACTGACCAAAGGTACTAGCCCTAGAACACCACGATCAAACTCAGGGGGAACCAAGAAGGTCAGGTGGGCAGAGCAGTGTGGTGAACCAGAATAGGTGCATCCTGCACAGTATGGTTCCTACTATTATGAGCCCTGGGTCAGGAGGAGCACGAAGAGTTAGAAGAAGAAAGCTCATGAATCCAAAACTGCCAAGAAGTCAGCACCTCCAAGTTCAGTGGAGAGAAGTAATAACAACAAGAACAAGAAGAAGTCTGAGACCCCCAAGGTCACCTGGCAGATTTGGGTCGCGAAACCACCGACTAACGCTTAAGGACCCAGACTGAACCAAAAGGGTACCTAAAACTATTTCTATTTTGCATGTGCATAAGGACCCTTGGATCATGGACAGCGGATGCTCAAGACATATGACTTATCAGAAGAGCCTATTGACGAACTATGTACAAGAAGAAGGACCCAGAATTGAGTTCGGTGACAACTCGAAAGGCTATACAAGGGGATATGGAAAGCTGAACATTGGGACTGCTTCAGTTCTAAGGGAAAACAGTGTTATCAGGTTCACGGAGGAAGAATATCTACGTTGCAAACTTGAACAACACCGAACCTAAAGCTTGCTTCCTTGCCCAGACGAAGTCTAGCGACAAAACAGGGTGGCTATGGCATAAAAGGCTCAGTCATCTAAATTTCAAGGCAATGAACAAGCTGGCTATGTTATGATAGTTCAACTTTCCTCAGTCTCTCTCCGGCTTTAGTTGTCTACCTTTCTCTGGCTGTGAAGTCGAGATCCATTTCTACTGCGCCCCACAGGGCTTTCTCCTCAACAATTTGTTTTGCTGTAAGCTTAGGAGCTTTCTGCTTCAGCCTTTCAGACAGTGGCAGCGTGTCAGTGTCAGACTCTTTAGTAGACTCAGAAGCTGATTTCTCAGTAGGCTTCTGCTGAGTCTTTTTAGGAGGTGTTGGCTTCAACTGAGATTTCTTCCACTGAGCCTAAGCCTTTGACTGCCTTGCCAAAGGGACTTTTGGCTTTCTCTTCAGTTTGGCATCTTCTTCCATTCTGGCTTCCTGATCCAGCTGAGCCTACAGCTGCCGAGTCATGAGTTCATCATGAGCCTCTTGTTCTTTCCTTGATTTGAACTTAGGCGAAGGAGGGGGAGAGCTTTCAATAGCTATCTCTTTGCCAGGTCTCTTCAGCAGAATTGGCTCTATCCCCTCGATGAACTCGGCTACCTCATCGATGTGTGCCTGAGCTGAGGATCCTTCTCCTGATCCTCCAGCATGTACTATCAGCAGCTCTGTTTGCTTCTGAGGCTATACAAGGCCCTCAGTATCTTTTTCCTTAGCCATTTCTTCTTGTAGGACTGTGGGGAGGGGGAGATCAGATACTGTCATGTCTTCCCCCTTATTTTCTATACCCTGTCCTTTCCTTCTACTCCATCCTTTCCTTCCCTTAACCTCTTATCTTCCCCCTTATTTTCCCCCTTTTTGGCATTATCAGCCGAGGTCAGTAGGGTTTTGATAGCAAATACATCATCTCGTAGGCTACATAGAGAATTTTTGATATGGGTTAAGGAGGAGTCGAGGTCTTCGATGGCATCGCAGTATTTTTCCCATTCCCTTTCTTGATCACGACGTATATCCTGGATCAGGGTATCAGTTTGGGTTATGTGCTGCAGTAGTGATACGTCTAGTAGCCTCTAGGAGTCCGACTTGATGAGGTCCAGAGCTGTAACTTAAGTTTCAAGAGCTTTGGCTATACTGGATGATGCAGCTATGTTCCTTTCATCCATCGTCTTCTGGACTTCAACTATTGCCGCAACCAGTTGCTCTAAGAATTGTTGAGATTGAGATTCAAGAAACTGCTGGCACTGTGTGGCTAAGTCCTGCTTCTGAGCTACTAGAGCAATCTCGATGATCTCATGAATATTGGGCATTGGAGCTTCAGAGACCTTCTTGACTTCTACAGCGAGGGCATCAATTCGCTCAGTTTGAGCTTTTGTGTACTGTTGCCATTTCAGGTGCACATCTTTAGCCAGGAGACGATTTTTGTCTCCTTGCTTGCGAATACCTCTCTTGATGCTCCTCGAGAATACAATAGCGATTGCCTTAATTTGATATGAAGAACTACTGATCCTCTACTCAGAGGCAGCGAGTTGTTGTTGTCTCGAAGTAGATGCAACAGGGGCTGCACCAGATGCAGGAGGTGGTGGTGGTGAATCACCCTTCTCGCTAGGTGTTTTTCCCTCACAAGAGTCTCCCCGCTCTTTATCCTTGGGTGCTGAGTAATCATCGTCAGTTGGGTCATTAGTCAACGAAGGACCCTTGGCAGGAGAGGAGGCATACATTTTTCTCAAGTAAGTAGAGCATAGCTGACCTCAAATCCTCAAAGGAGAAAATCTCTAAGGGTTCCCCAAACCCTATCTCAGACTGAACTTGTTGCTCCTCTGCCAATAGTGTGGCTACAGAGTACTGCTGGATCGTCTCTTCCAGAATGTTCTAATGAAGGAACCTCAACAGCATCTGAGTCCTTGCCCTCAGTAACATCTTAGTCTTTTCCCTGACTGCTACGTCCACTAGATCCTGATAGTTGGGAATTTCATGAATATGTTCAGCGACTTCTGATTCAGCTCTAAGTCTGGTCAGCTGAACTCTGGTTGGTAGCTTTGAAGATACCTCAGCAGTTGGTTCAGCTTCGAATTCCATCTGAGTCTCTTCAGTACTGAATCTCTGGACTTTGTCTTTGATGGTGGCACCTTCCATGCCTGTGTCCGAGTCCAGTATGATTTCCATCTGTGGAGGGGGTGGAGTATCAACCTTAGAAGCTTTCTTCTTTGTTAGCTTCTTTTTCTTAGACTGTTCAGTTTGTGGAGGCAAATTCAGTAGAAGGCCTTTTCAGTGCAGTTCCACAATCGATGGACTTTTCAGCAGAGGTCCTCGTTGTGAATTTTACTAGCTTCTTATCGAAGCATTTCATGTCTTTGAACGAAGATTTTGAGGACACTGAGGCTTCTATCAGTGCTGAAACCTTAGTCTCGTACAACAGTTTGCCTATGGGAGATAGTCTTCTCGCTCCTGCTTCTCCAAGGACAAACTTCTGTGACTGAGCCTTCAGTTCTGAAAGGAAGAACTAAGCCCAGTTTACCTTGACTTCTTCCATAATTTCCATCATTATCTGGAGTCTAGTTTTGGATAGCTGATCAAACAAACCAGCCGCGCTCGTGAGGATGTGGATAACAACGTAAGGCAGGCCTTTGAATTTTGGCAGGAGCTGACTCTTCAGAAATACAACTTTGAAGCATATGTCATCCATCCCATAGAATCGCCTAATGTAATCATTGATTTCGACTTTCTTGTATCCAGTGGGAGACATGCTGGAGTCGGGAAAGCTAAAAATTATCTTCAGCCTTTCGAGAATATTGATGTTGGCGTATCTCTCCTCCCACTTCTGGTGAGATATCTCCTCCATGTATCTCACAGCAGTAACCTTTTGCTTCTGTATCCTCCACTTAACGCATGTTGTAATAAAATTCAACGACTTGTCTCGAAAAACAAGCATGGACTCGCTTCGTCAGAAGCATCTTCAGACCAGACTCTTGAAGCGCGTTGTAAATACTCTCCATATATGGCTGTTCCGATTTGTGGAACTCCATGGTTGGCTCGAAACAGACTCTGCCCTGGATGATTTCATTTATATCAGAAGGAGTCCGAACGATGCTTGAGAGTGATGCCATTATCTAGAATCTGCAAAATAAGTGTTTGCACTTGAAAATAGAGTAAGTTAGAATATGCAGACAAGATATTAGAGAATTAACATAAATTAAGAGGTTAAATGGTGAGAGAAGTCTTAGAAAACAGTTTCTATATGCAGAGAATGCAGAGCTCTTAAGATGGAAAATGGCGGAAATAGGTGAGAAGATAAAGCGAGAGAGATTATATGTGATTTGAATACCTAGAGGATTTTCAGATCGACGATTAAGATTAAATCTCGCTTTATTATAAACAGTTAGGATGAAATGTTATAAAATGAATGATTACTAAGCCGCCTATAATCTTGACCTACGTAAGATTTGCAAGTTGGAGTAAGGTGAGAGGACATGCATTTAATGTGCCACAGTCATTTCTTAGGATGTCATGCTTTTAATGAGAACAGTTTTACTAAATGCATCCTAGGAGACTTAAAGGCGGGAAATTAATGCGAAACATGCAACTGAATGTATACCACTGATACCAATTAAATGCGATGCATGCTACTGAATGTAAATACTCAAACTTGCCCGCTGAACATAGTAGTCAGCTGATACCAATTGCGAATCAGGAGGAGGAATCATTGTGATACCAATTGTTGACGTAGTTGATACCAATTATTAGTACCAATTGTATGGTCCACACGATCTCACGTTCCCCCTTGCTGAGTACTGTATGGTTCACCCTACTAAACTATATTACTAAGTCTGACTTACTGACTTGTCGTATTGATCCTCTTACTGACTCGGGTCAGTAGTCTGGGCAAGCAAACAGGCTTCATGTTCGGTAGTGTTCTAGTTTGCAACGTAGATGTTCTTCGTCTGCGTCTTCCTCTGCGAACCTGATAACACTGTTTTTCCCTGTAGATTTATCAAGAACATCACAGAAACAAGCGTCAAAGGTAACTCTGTTAAGGTTATCACAGAATTGACTGATTGAAAAGAGATTATGTTGAAGTCCTTCAACATATGTTACTCTTGTAACTAAAGCAGTCCTAATGTTCAGTGTTCCATATCCCCTGTGTAGCCTTTCGAGCTGTCACCAAACTCAATTCTGGGTCATTCTTCTTGTACATAGTTGGTGAACAAGCTCTTCTGATAAGTCATGTGTCTTGAGCATCCGCTGTCCATGATCCAAGGGTCATTCCGCACCTACAGAATAGAAACAGTTTTAGGCACCCTTTTGGTTCAGTCTGGGTCATTATGTGTTAGTCGGTGGTTTCGCGACCCAGATCTGTGCAACCTTGGGGGTCTCAGACTTCTTCTTGTTCTTGTTGTCAGTCCTTCTCTCCACGGAACTTGGAGGTGCTGACTTCCTGGCAGTTTTGGGTTCTGGAGAATTCTTCTTCTGACTCTTCGTGCTCTTCCTGACCCTGAGCTCATAATAGTAGGAACCATACTGTGCAGGAAGCACCCATTCTGGTTCACCACACTACTCTGCGCACCTGACCTTCTTGGTTCCCCCTGAGTTTGATCGTAGTGTTCTGGGGTTAGAACCTGTAGTCATTTGCTTCTTGTAGCTCGGCTGAGGTGCCTGGATCTTCTGTTAATTCTTTGTCTAAAGGGTGATTGGTTCAGCAGCTTGATTTCCCCCTTGGACAAACCGGTCAGCCAACTTTTCTAAGCCTTTTGAAGTTGAGGTAGATGCTTCATATGTGTAGCCAAGTCCTTCCTTGACGGAGACTGGCCTCTGAGCTCTAAGCAATCCCTCTAACATCTCTTTGGCTCCCAGGTACTGCTCTGTCATCAGTCCTCACCATACTTCATCACGCCTCCTGAGTGACTCATAATCCTTGTGAATTTCTACGAGTTTCTGACTGAGCATAGCTATTTCAGTATCTTTCTCAATACTGTCTTTGGTCAAGACTGATATCTGAGTCTTGGTCATGAGAGATTTAATCTCTTCCTTTTGTGTTGGTCCTGAGACATGGTTCAGGTGTGGGGGGGGGCTGAATACATCTGAATACAAATTTCATTCTCAAACGCGAAGTCAGCTCTAGCTGAGTTTGCTAATGAACTGAGTCAGATAGCCAGATATGCTTCAGATCGTGTGGGCAAGAAAATCTTCTACTGAGTTCAGCTCTAATGACTTTAGTCAGTCAAACAGTCGTTCAGTGTCAGAGCGTGTGCGGAAGTGTAGGCCCTATCAAATGTCTCGGTTAGAAAACATCGGTTTTATGTTGAGTTTTATGAAGTAAAATTTTGAATGTAGTATGAACAGTTAGAGAAAACAATAAATCAACACATCAATTTTTAAAGTGGTTCGAACACACTAGGTCCTACGTCCACTATCCTGACCAAAGCCGGATACTTGTTATATTGATACTGAGCAAGTCTCAGTTGGTCTGTTCACTGGACAGACACAAAACTTGAAGCTTATACTGAGCAAGTTCTCAGTGATCTGTGCACTGGACAGATTCTCTACTTATAGTCGTAGTGACTTTTACAAGGGTTTCAAACTTTAAGAGTTTGAGTCTTCTCCAACTAAGAGGAAGTTTTTACAAATAAGAACAATTTCACAAGGATGTGAACTTCCTCGAGGTTTCTAAGCTAAAGATATTACAATGAGACTTGCTTAGATAGGAGAAGGGGAACAAATAAAACTCTAAGTGCTGAACTAAAAGGGTTCTTCAATGGACGCTAGTTCTTTATTGTATTCTTCGTTGAGAGTGTTAAGAGTTTGTGCGTAGATAGCTTGGGTTCCTGGTGTTGTCTCTGCATGAAGACTTCTCTTATTTATAGTCGTTGATGGTTAATAGATCCGTTGGAGGGAGGTCTAGCCACGTGTCGAAAAGACAAGGAAAACGGCTCCTTTATTTTGAACGTTGGTAAGTAGGTGCAGTATAGAGATTCTCCTCTTTTTCAGTCTGGGAGCAGCTTTTGTCAGAAAAGGTAGGTCGTTGTCGGCTCCTTATTGGTCGAGGTAGATTGGTAGGTGAGACTTGTCAAACATCAAGGTTGACTTCCTCTGAATCCTCGATTCAACTGAAGTGACTTTCCTATTGACGTTCTTCTGAGCATTTAGTGCATAGGCACGAATTCCTGAGCAGATTCAATTGGTGGTAGGCTAACCAACTGACTTCTTTGATCCTGAGTCCAACAGCTGAGTGCGAGGTCTTCTACTGAATCCTGCAGCTAGTGTACTCTAGCCTACTTAGTTCTAACAACTGAACTCGACTAAGCTATTACAGATACGAAGGTACAATCTTCAGCTAGGGTTTGGGATCTATCAAATCTATCAAATATGTACTGAATCCTTATCCCAACAATTTCCCCCTATTTGATGATGCCAAAACCTATTACATCTTCTATCACAAAAAGTGCTAAGGTTAAGAGCTATAGATACTGAATAAGAGGTCTATTAAAAGGGAATGCTCTAGTCAACATATCATGGTTGACTAAGATAATGAAAATTAAGAATCAGAGCAGTCACAAGTAAAGGAATATCAATGTTGTTTATGATAATAAGTAATGTATCAAAGCCAAGTCAAGAACTAAGATAGTTAAGAAATGCTGAATGTATCAGAGCTTGTGATCACAATATAAATAGTTATAACATGATGAGGTTATCAGGGATTCTACTGACATGTATCAGAGCTTATCAGAGCAAAGAGGACAAGTTCAGCACATTCACACAATATCAGGGCCGATACAAATAATCAAAGTTCAGAATAGATCATGTAGTAGCTAATCATCAAATGTAAGTTCAGCAGTTATCAATCATGTCCCTAAGATGTATGTTCCCCATAAGAAACAATTTCCCTCTATATCATAAATGAGCTCTTCCCCCTAAGTACTAATGAAGTATCAGAGAAGAATAAAGCAAACTCAGTTAATTAGTAGGATAATAATTCTAAGGCAGATAAGCACATAAGTCACATAGGGTCAGATAAGATACGATATCTGATCACTTAGGTGATCAGTTGTGCTAAAAGATAAATAAAGTCGTAAAGATAATGAGTAATTGTCGAGGCCAAAAAGTGATATGTCATATAAGATAGAGAAATTACAATACATGACTTTCTATCACTATGAAGCTAGACTAGGAGAGAGGAGAGAGTCAACTGGGCTTCTTCTTAAACTTCTGCATGCGCGCTCGGAAGTCAGCAGACTTCTTCTCTGGAAGCTCAAGGCCATATCCTTCATAGACTCTGCTTCTCAGGGCATTGATCTCTGCTAAGTCTTCTTCGTCATCCTTGTTCAGTCCTCTGCTATAAACGGCATTCTTTATCTCTTCTTCAATCTCCTTCTTGCATAAGTTGTCAGCATGACTCATTGGAGGAGGAAGAGTTCTAAAAGGTGCCTTCAGCGTTTGACCAGATTGGTCAAGTAGGGTTAGAAAGTCCTTGAAGTGTCTATCAGCATCAGAGGAGTCTTCATTTCCGACTTTCCATATATAAAACCTCTTGATAAAATCCACATTCAGCTTCTCCCACTGCTGATTGAGCTTAAGAGGCACCCAGTCGTCAGTTCTCTTATAAATCACTCTCTTCACTTCACTGAGTGGCTCTCTACTTCTGAATAATCGGGAAGAGGTGGGAATGCTTCTATCATTGACTGACATCCTCTCCCTTGCTTCTTTTTCAGTCCTTAGCCTGAGGGCTTCAAGGTCAGCTAGGCGGATCCTCTCCATCACCTCTCTGATCTGCCTTGCCTCGGTTGTTCTGTCCAGTGCCCTCTCGCACACATCCTATGTTTCCTTGATCTCTTGCTCTTGTTCATTGGAAGGGACTGTGGATGGCACATGAGGTTGCTCTTCTGAGTCAGCAGGCGACTCTGATTTGGATTTGGAACCTGAAGCGCCCTGCTTATTAGATTTTGACTGTTGAGATTGTTGAGCTCTGGACTGCTGAGCTCTAGATTGCTGAGCTCTACCCGCTGCTGCTGCTACTCTGGATTGCCGGGGGATTGTTCGTGAGCGCGAAGGCATAGGAGAACGGATCTGAACCCCTTTCTTCTAAGCAGCTGGCTTACTCTTTGCTTCTTCCTCATCTAATTCTCTCACGAGCTTCTCGTCATAAGCTATCTGCTCCTCACGAGATTCAAACTTTAGTTTCTTTTCCTTGGGTGGGCTAGGGTCAGCAGGAGCCTTGCCCTTACCCTTATCAGCTTTCTAAGGAGCTGGAGGTGGCGAGCCCTCAATAGGCAAATTCTCCAAGTATGTAGCCACCTCAGCTACAGCTGATTCAGTAGTTGCTCCTTCAGCTGGCACTTCCCCTTGTCCTGAATCTGAGCTAGTTCTGCCCTGCCGATCTTCAGCTTTAAGGATAGATCGAAGTTGACCTGATCTAGATCCTTCCCCCTTTTTGGCATCATCAATGAGGGTTTGCCAGGGCTGTGACCTTCTTTGTCAATGCATTCACTGAGTCTTTGACCGTAGTCATCCCAGTGGCTATATCTGTTGCTTCATCCGTGTACGACTCCCACCTTTGATCATGCTCTTTGTTTATGGCTTTGATTAGAGCTTCTTTAGATTTGTCGAACCGGGTGAGGTAGTCCTGAACTACAGCTGATGCATTCTTCTCAATCCCTTGGTAGGATGTATGTTGCTGATTTAGTGCCTTAGACACACTGTCAGCTATGAAAGCATATCGTTCCTCGACTGCCTTTTGGACTCGACCTGTGACAGTCGCCACTTCCTTAGAGAAGGATTTGGTCAGCGACTGTAGAATGGTTTGAAACTGAGCATTCAGGTCAGTATTTTGTGCGGCAAGTGCCTTCGCGAGGATCTCTTCAGTATTGACAGAACTATGCATACTGATCCTCTGCACTTCATTCGTAAGGTTGGTCAGCATCTTAGATTGTGCCTCAGTGAACCTGCTCCACTTCTTGCTCACATCATCGGCAAGGTTTTGATTTTTATTGACTCCGTAGAAACTTCCTAGATCTCAGAAGCTTGGTAATGATGTTTCAGTAACTGCTTTTTGCTGAGTCGCGGAGGGAGTCTGAGTAATCTGGCCCGAAGTCGGAGGAGGGGGTTGATCACTCGTGGGAGTTTTACCTTCAGCAGATCCTCCCTGGTCTGCATCCTTAGGCGCATCATTGTGAGGAGGAGATGGTGGGGGAGAAGGAGGAGGCCGATTGGAAGAGGGCTCAGCTCCTTGAACTCTGTCACTAAGCATCATCAGCATCACCGCTCTCTGATCCTCCAGAGAAGCTATGTCGGAAGGCTCCTCATAGCCTATCTCCTCTTTGAGCTTCTGCTCTTCCTCAAGCAGAGTGGACAGAGACCTGAGTCGGAGAGTCTCTTCTAGCAAATCCCACTCCAAGAATCGGATGCGCATTTGTCACGAGCACGGATTGCTATGTCCACGAGATCCAGATGAGAGCTGATCTCTGAAATCTCAGCTGCGACTTCATTAGTCGCCTTCAATCGTGCATTCAACACTAAGATCGGTGTGGAGGAAACCTCAGCAGTTTGAGCTTCAGCGGGGATTTCCGGCTGAGTTTCCTCTGAGTGAACTGTCTTCACCTTTTCTTTTAGGGTCACATCATGCTTGCCTGACCCTGAGTCCTCCACAGAAGTAGGTGAGGAAGGTGGGGCGACTGAAGTAGGCTTCTTCAGTGTCTTTGTCTCTTCGCCTGAGTGGGAAGGGGATCCTGAGAGATCTCCATAGGACGTTTAGCTTGAGGTTCCTTCCCGATGGACTTCTCGGCTAAAGCTGAATTGTCAAACTTCATCAGCTTGGAGTCAAAGTATAGTGCGTCAGCCAGAGAGACCTTGTCTGGGAGGTCTTCTTCGATCATGATAGACACCTTGGTCCCAAACAGAAGCTTTCCCTTTGAAATCAACTTCATCCCTTCTTCAACGTCGACGAATTTCTGCAACTGAGCCTTGAACTCGGCTCTGAAGAATGCATTATAGTTGATGGGTGCTGCATCGACTATGGCCATCACTATCTGGACGCGGATGCAGGACAGTTGGTAGTACGATCCTGCTGAGCTAGTAAGGATGTGGTTGACCACGTACGCCAACCCCCTATATTCAGGCTGTAGCTGATTTTTGGGAAACACTGCCTTGAATACGCAGTCCTTCTGACCGCTGAATCTGTAGAGGTATTGATCAATCTCTGACTCTTTGTACCCTGCGATCGGTGCCCCTTTGTCTTCCAGACCGAAACTGATACAGAGACGTCTGGAGACGTCTATCTGCGTGGCCCTATCCTCCTACTGACTGGGTCAGACCTCACGCCTTGCAATGACATTGGAGATGTCATTCGAGTCATCATCACGGCGGAAGTTCAGGAAGAACTCCGCTACCTGACGTGGAAGCAAATGACGTGGAGAGCAGGAGAGAATCGGCAGAAGGCCCAACCTCTCGAGAGCATCGAAGACTGACGTCATGCAATCCACCCCGCAGGTTTTGATAGATAGAACTGGCTCAAATAATACCCGCTTCTCGAATATGATCTCCCCCATATCTTCAAGAATGGTAACGTCACTGATCGGGACGAAATGAGCCATAGGTATAACTGAAATCTAAAAAGCAAACATTAACACTCGAAAATAGAGTGAGTTAGTGGTAGATTTAGTTTGAAGAAAATCTTACCGAAGAAATTGTGCAGGAAATGCAGTTGATGTCTGATGTAAATTCGTGATTGAATGCAGTGCACAATCTTCGTTAATGGCGGATAAAAGTGAGGCAGTTTAGAGATAAGAGCGTATATATATTCAGATTTGAATATGAGGCGGTTTTTAAGCATGCGCTTGAGATTAATCAGATCTTAATTAGTGAACGGCTCAGATTGAATGTTATAATAGGTTATGATTACTGTGCCGCCTATAATCTCACCTACTTATCTCTATCGCCTAAATGGTAAGGTAAAATGACATGCATTTAATACGCCGCACTCAGTTTTACGGAATGTCGTGAGTTAATAAAAACGACATACTCAATGCAATACGATGAACATTTAAGGCGGGAAATAAATGCTATGACATGCTGAATCACCAAAAGTTGAATTTAATACTCATAACCTGTCAATTGAACATCATAGTCAGCTAATACCACGTTTGACGAATCTGAGTATTCAGCTGTACTGAAAGTAAGTTCCCCCTTACTCAGTACTTCCCAGATCATTTACTGAATCGTATCAGTAGGATCCAAAAGGCCTAGTTCTACTGAGAGATCGTTGAATCTGGTCTCAGCTAGAGGTTTGGTCAGGATATCAGCTCTTTGCTTATCAGTGTGGATCTTCTCCATTCTGATATCCTTTTTCTCGACATGATCTCTGATGAAGTGATGATGAATGTCCATGTGCTTGCACCTTGTATGTAGAACTAGATTCTGCGTGATTGCAATAGCACTGGTATTGTCGCTGTAGATCGACACTTCATCTTGGTGAATGTCGTAGTCTCTCAGCTATTATCGAAGCTATAGTATCTGTGCGCAACAACTTCCGGTAGCCATATATTCAGCTTCAGTAGTGGGCGTTGCTACTGAATGTTATTTCTTTGAGAACCACGATATGAGATTGCTACCGAGGAACTGACAAGTTTCTGAGGTTGATTTCCTGTTGATTCGGCAACCTGCATAGTCAGCATGAGAATAACCAGTTAGTTCAAGGTTATCATCAGCTGGATACCATAATCCAACATCAGGTGTTCCCTTCAGGTAACGAAGAATTCTCTTCGCTGAATCGATATGACTCTTCTTGGGATTCGCCTGAAATCTCTCGCATACACCTACAACATAAGTTATATCAGGTCTGCTTGCTATAAGATATAATAAAGAACCAATAATAGCACTATAGTCAGTTGAGTCAACAGATATCCCTCTTTGTCAAGATCAATCTTGAGATTGGTGTTCATGGGTATCTTGACTGACTTGCTGGATTCCCAGCCGAACTTCTTGATGAGATCTCTTGTGTACTTTGCTTGATTAATGAATATTCTCTTCTTTGATTATTTGACTTGAAGTCCAAGGAAGTAATTCATTTCTCCCATCATCGACATTTCAAATTTTTCCTTCATCATCTGCTCGAATTTCTGACACATAGTCAGAATCCTTGATCCAAAGATGATGTCATCCACGTAGATCCGCACCAGTAAGATGTCTTTGCCTGACTTGATACTGAATAGGGCGCGATCTATTGTTCCTTTTTGAAAACCTTTTTGAAGTAGAAAGTCTAAGAGGGTATTGTACCAAGCCCTGGATGCTTGTTTTAACCCGTACGAAGCTTTATTAAGTCTGTAAACCTGATGTCCCTACTGAAAGCCGGGCGGTTGTTCAACTTAGACTTCTTCCTTCAGCACGCCATTCAGGAAAGCTGACTTCACATCCATTTGATAGACTGTGAACTGCTGATGTGTTGCATAAGCTAGGAATAGACGAATAGCTTCCAATCTTGCGACTGGGGTGAATGTTTCGTCAAAATCTATTCCCTCTGATTGACAATATCCTTTGGCAACAAGTCGATCTTTGTTCTTGACGATGATATTGTTTTCAACACGCTAGTTCTTGAAGACCCATTTCGTTCTTATCACGTGTTAGTGTCTAGGTCTGTCAACAAGCTCCCATACGTCGTTTCACGTAAATTAATTCAGCTCTTGGTGCATGGCGGTGATCCAGTCAGCATCATTTAGTGCATCCTCTATTGTCTGAGGTTCTTCAGTTGACAAGAAGCATGAATACAAGGCACTTTCTCCTTGACATAATTTTGATCGTGTCTTGACGCTAGCTGAAGGATCTCCAATTATAAGATCTGAAGAGTGAGCATATAACCACAAGTGACAACGTCTTCTTACTTCCTCTGAAATTGTTTCAACACAGACAGTAGGAGCATTAGGAATTTTAGTAGTACTGTTCTGTGTCTGAAGTAATTCAGTAACAAGGGTTGGGTCTACTGAGTCACCAGGTTCAGGGGCATTTAGCTCAGGAACATTAATAGTTCCCCCTGAGTTGTTATTCTCAGTAGAGGTCTCAGTTACCATATCGGTTTCCTCATCGACCAAGCTTCACATGTGTAACCAATTCCTTCTTTGGTGACATGTGGTCTCTGTGCTCGTAGTAGCTTCTCCAACTTCTCCTTTGCTCCAATGTATTGCTCTGTTATCAAGGTTCTCCACACCTCATCATTCTTCCTTAGAGCTTCATATTCAGATTTGGCATGTGCGAGAGTTTCCTTGAGATTTGCAATTTCAGACTCTTGCTTAGAGATGTCTTTGGACAACACTGAGATCTGTGCTTCTTGGTCATAAGACTTAGTCATCACATAATTAGTCTCTTCCTTCAGTCTCAGAACAAGTCCTTCAGACTCAATAGAGTCCTGACTTCTCCTTGAAAGTCTCTGATTCTCTGCTTTCAGGATGTCCATCTCCTGAATCGTCTTATTGAACTGCTGGCTCATCTGGATATGCTCTTCAAGCAAATCTTCGTATGCAAGAACCACATCCAGCGGTTCTCATGCAGCAGAGCTTGTGTTGTGTGTGCAGGGTGAAGAGGGGCATATAGTGGGTTCAGAATTTACCTGAGCCTCTTCTCTGGCCATTAGACACGGTTCAGTTTCTTCTGTCTCGATTTCCATGAATGCGGCATCGTCTTCAGATGATTCCATGAACAGTTCTTTATCACTTGAGCAATCGGACAACTCTCCAGCTATGTAGGCTTGCCTCTTCTTCACGAACTTGTCACGTGGGCCTGCCTTTCAGCTCTTTCAGCTGCTGAGAGTTCAGGACATTCGTATTGATAGTGTCCTGGTTTCTTGCAGTTGTAGCATACTGAGGTTCTTCCATCCCTCCTAAATGTTTCTTTTTGTTCCACGGGGGCAGCTTCTGTACTCCTACAATCAGGCAGAGATTTAGATTCACTTTTCGTGTGATGGTTATCTCTCTTACCTTGTTATTTTTAGGAAGCCTTCTTCATCTTCCGTCTGAACATTTCCTTCTCCTTCTGGTATTTCACCGTGAGGAGAGCATACTTCTCAGGCAAGTTGTCAGCAGTAGGTATGGTCACTGAGCTACCAGCTGACTGGCTTGTTGCTGAGGGACTTGCTCCGGGAGTGCTAGCTGATGCCTTGTAAGCATGATCCATTGGTACTTCAGCTTCAGCACCGGGGGTGTGTGGGAGGTTGAACTCGAACTCCTTAGCTTTAAATACTGAAAATATATAACCAGGAGTAACAGAATTCAGGTCAGTTCTCCTCATACACGTAGAAAAAGAGTACCACTTGGGCCTGCTGAGAGCCCTTAGAATTTTGGTGTTGGTCTCCTTATTGCTGAACGTCTTCCCCAGTCCGTTGATGATGTTGATCTGATTTGTAAATCAAGCGCTAAAATCATCTATGGACTCCCCAGGAAGCATAGAGAATGCCTCGAGTTTCTGCAGCTCTAACTTTAGTTTGTTCTCTTTGATCTGTGGAGTTCCTTGGCTCAGCACCGTGAGAGCATCCCATAGCACCTTTGCCGTCTTGTAATCATGTACCCTTTTGAGATACGAGTCACTGAGTGTCATCAGGTTAGAATTACGAGCAACTCGGTCGAGGTTGTGCAGTTTCTTCTCTTCAGGAGTGAAGAGGCTTTTGTCCTTTGCAACTTTGGGCCGGTTCTGGCACCTCCTGCTCCGTCCTCTACAATTTTGACTGAGTCAACCATCGGAACAAAGGGGCCTTTCTCCAAAACATCGGTCATGCTGTCGTGCAGCGAAGTTAGATGTGCCTCCATCTTTACTTGCCATATCACATAATTTTCAGTTTAGAACATTGGCACGGTCCTAATCCCTGAAATATGAGCCATTGAAAGATAGGATATATGATGCAATGAAGAAATGCAAGATGCAGTGAAAATGGGTTTTCTAGGATCTTTGTTCGAGATAGACCAGTTTTAGAGAACAATGATCAGTTAAGAACACTGTGCTCTGATACCAATTGTTGGTCCTGAGATGTGGTTCAGGTGTGTGTGTGTGGGGGGGAGGGGGGTGTGAATACACCTGAATACAAATTTCGTTCTCAAACACGAAGTTAGCTCTAGTTGAGTTTGCTACTGAACTGAGTCAGATAGCCAAATATACATCAGATCGCGTGGGCAAGAAAATCTTCTACTTAGTTCAGCTCTACTGACTTTACTTAGTCGAACAGTCGTTCATTATCAGAGTGTGTGCGGAAGTGTAGGCCCTATCAAACGTCTCGGTCAGAAAACACCGGTTTTATGCTGAGTTTTATAAAGTACAGTTTTGAATGCAGTATGAACAGTTAGAGAAGCTGTAAATCAAGACAACAGTTTTTATAGTGTTTCGGACACACTGGGTCCTACATCCACTATCCTGACCAAAGTAGATTACTTGTTATATTTATACTGAGCAAGTCTCAGTTGGTCTGTTCACTAAACAAACACAAAACTTGAAGCTTATACTGAGCAACTTCTCAGTGATATGTGCGCTAGACAGATTCTCTACTTATAGTCGTAGTGACTTTTACAAGGGTTTCAAACTTTAAGAGTTTGAGTCTTCTCCAACTAGGAGGAAGTTCTTACAAATAAGAACAGTTTCACAAGGATGTGAACTTCCTCGAGGTTTCTAAGCTAAAGATATTACAATGAAGCTTACTTAGATAAGAGAAGGGGAACAAATAAAACTCTAAGTGATGAATTAAAAGGGTTCTTCAACGGACGCTAGTTCTTCACTGGATTCTTCGTTGAGAGTGTTAAGAGTTTGTGCCTAGATAGCTTGTGTTCCCGATGTTGTCTCTGCATGAAGACTTCTCTTATTTATAGTCGTTGATGGCGAATAGATCCGTTGGAGGGAGGTCTAGCCACGTGTTGAAATGACAAGGAAAATGGCTCCTTTATTTTGAACGTTGGTGAGTAGGTGCACTGTAGAGATTCTCCTCTTTTTCAGTCTGGGAGCTAGCTTTTGTCAGAAAAGATAGGTCGATGTCGGCTCCTTATTGGTCGAGGTAGATTGGTAGGTGAGACTTGTCAAACATCAAGGTTGACTTCCTCTGAATCCTCGGACCTTCAACTGAAGTGACTTTACTACTGCGCTCTTCTGAGCATTCAGTGCATGGGCATAAATTCCTAAGCAGATTCAGTTGGTGGTAGGCTGACCAACTGACTTCTTCGATCCTGAGTCCAACAACTGAGTGCGAGGTCTTCTACTGAATCCTGCAACTATTGAACTCGAGCCTATTGAGTTCTAACAACTGAACTCGACTACGCTATTATAGATATGAAGGTACAATATTCAGCTTGTGTTTTGGAATCTATCAAATTTATCAAACATCTACTGAATCCTTATCCCAACATTTTGTCTCATCAATAAGAACTTGACAATCAAAAGAAAGTCTCTGATTCTCAGCTTTTACCTATTCCTACTCCTGAATTGTTCTACTCAACTCCCTGCTCAACTGAATTCGCTCCTCTAGCAAATCTTCATATGCTTGAACCACATCCAATTGAATCCACACTCAAAGGAGGACCAAAAGCTCGGGGCTCAATGAAAGATAAAGTATCAAATAAACTTCTTGGGGTTAGCCGTGAAAGAAAGAGCCCGACATCTAGAGATTCTCCTGTAGCTGAGCAAGTGTCGTGTGTGCACTGTAAAGAGGAGGTTATATTCAGTTTAGAGTTTACCTCAGCCTCTTCTCCAGCTATTAGGTAGTGTTCTGTTGACGTCTCTGGATTTGATTCTCCGACTCAACCGCCACGAATGCGGCTTCATATTCAGAAGAGTAGATGAATGTATCTTCCTTGATTGAGTCGTCGGATAGCTTTCCGGAAATATAGGTCTGCCTCTTCCTGGCAAATTTGTCTCTTCTAGCCTGCCGTTCAGCTCGTTGTGCAGTTGAGAGCTCTGGACAATCATACTAATAATGTTCGTTCTTATTGCTATTCAGATGAGTCGTTGGATGAGTCGTTGGATGGACTGGCAGTAGTCTTCGTGTCCCTGCATTCAGGAGAAGGTTTAGATTCTTCTTTCTTTTTATGATTATCTTTCTTACCAGAAGAAGAATCTTTGTGGTATTTCTTCAGCTTTCTGACTCTGTCCTTCTCCCTTTGCGAGTGACTTGCTTGTCGAACTGGGCTAGCTCCAGATGTGCTGACTGTGGCTTTAAAAGCATGGTCGATTTGGGTGTCAGCTGGAGCGCTTACGCTTCTTTGGAGTAGACTGTGCTCAAACTCCTCTATATTTAATTATGAAAAGATAACTTCAGGAGTTAAAGAATTTAGATCAGAGCGACATAAATAAGAAGCAAAAGGAAGCCACTTCATTCGAGGCAGCGGTCTCAGGATCTTGGTGTTCATCTCTTTGTTGGTGAACATCTTCCCTTGCCCATTGATCACATTGATCTAGTTTGTGAATCTGACGCTAAGCTTGTCAATGGATTCATTGAGCTCATGACGAATGTTTCGAACTTTTAAAGCTCCAACTCGAGCTTATTTTCTTTGATATGCGGGGTTCCTTGGCTCAGTACAGCCAGGGTATCCCAAAGTTCTTTCGTCGTCTTGCAATCTTGCACTCTGCCAAAGTGTGAATCACTGAGCGTTGTCAGGATTGTATTCCGCGCTACTCGGTCCAGGTTGTGCAGTTTCTTCTCTTCAGGCGTGAAGGCGGCTTTATCTTTGGGAACCTTTAGCAAAATTTGTGCTCCTACACCTACAACAGCAAAGTCAATGTTGTCGATCATGGTAATGATTGGTCCTATCTCGAGGACACCAGTCATGCTGTCGTGCACGATGTAAGGTGCGCCTCCATTCTAACGCGCCATATCGTATAGTTCTCTATGGAGAAATTTGGTACCATCCAAATACCTGACATATGAGACATGTTTAAGAAGGTAGTATAAGGATGAATGAAGAGATGCTCATGCAGTGAAAACATTTTTAAGGATTTGTTCGAGTAGATCAGTAAGTTCTCAAAACAATGATCAAAAGAACACCATTGTTGGTCCAAAGACGAGTATTAGGTGTAAGGGGGGGGGGGTGTGAATACACTTGATTCCATGTTTTTGCTCAATCGCGAAGGTCAGTCTTGTACAGTGTTTGATACAGAACGGGTTCAGTTGCCAGTTAAGCCTTCTGATCACGGGGCAGAGTGATTCAATGACTGAATCCATTCTACTATCTGATGTCAGTACTTAGAAATTTAGTAGATGAATATTGTGCGGAATAATGTAGGACACATTTTAGTTCGTCTCATTGAAAAACGTTTTATGCAAGCCAAATCAGTTGTGGCTAGTGCACTTTCAAATCTGTTTTACTGAAATAATGATTTTACTAACCATTTAAACATAGATGCAATAAAATAGTAAATGACACGAGCAATTTTTAACGTGGTTTGGATACATAAGATCCTACGTCCACGATCCTGCTGAACAGGAGGTCTTGTTGATTTATCTGCGCAAGCCTCAGCAAGGTTTCTATGCACTAGACAGAACCAACTAAGTTATAGTCCTTAGCGACTTTGCAATTCAAACCGAGTTTGAAGGTTTTTTCTCCAACAATGAAGGAGTTCTTACAATAAAAACGTTTCACTAAAAGTGAACTCCTTTGAAAGTTCTAAGCTTAAGATCTAACAATGTTGGCTTAGAAAAGAGATTGGGGAACAATTCTAGAGAGAAGAACTACTAGGATATTTCTGGGATTTCTAGTTCTTCGATGGCAGTAACAGTGAGTTTTCTAGAGTGCTTGAGAATTTATTCGTGAGCTTCAAAGCCTAACTGTTCCTCGTTGGTTCATGTTGAACGTTGGCCACTTGTGGACGATATCTTTATATAGTTGTGACCCATGCATAGATTCATTGGAGAGGACCATGCCACGTGTCACAAGACTCTAACGAAAACGGCCATATAATATTAAATATCGCCGCAGAGTGGTTGGCTTTATGTGTGCGAGAGCAGCTTTTGTGTCAAAGCAAGTAAGCTTCGCTTGCTTCTCATTGGTCAAGGTATGGCAATTGGTGAGACTTTTCAAACATCAGTCTTCTAGCTGAGTTTACTTCCTCTGAACCTCGAACATTAAGTATTCCTCTGCTGACATCCAACTGATAAAGGTCAGACTGTCAATTTTCCTCGTACGGTCTGCAACTGAGTTGCAGCTCCATTCAGTAGATCAAGGTTTATCCTACTGAGTCTTCTTTCTAAGTCGGCTAAAGAGTGATCTTCTATTGAGTGCTTCCAACTGCTAACTCGAAGACAAACACTGAGCTCAGAAAGAGCTCTACTGAACCTATGACAGACGTGGGGTTCTGGAACCTTAACTTCTCTTCTGAAGTTCAGTCCAACAATTTACCCTTTAAAGGACTTAAACAAAATAATATAGAATGATCAACACATGTCTAGCTTATTACATCATGTCCGTTCAGCATACTCAGGGGTATGGACAGAGGTTTTGGGATCTTCAATTCCTCATAACAATTACTCAGTATCCCCACAATGTATCCCATACAGAAGTACTGAATCATCTCCCAATAATTTCCCTCGAATCATTGATTCAACTTACAATTTCCCCCTTTATCAATAGTCTCTACATATCTTACGATTTCCTTCTATAATAAGAACTATGCAGAAACATCTACTGACTCATATCCTACATATCCCCCTAAGAATGGTTTCCTTGACCACTGGCTTGCTGGGATTTTGCATACTGGAAGCATATTTTATGCTTGTATACAAAGTGTTTTATCCTTACCACTATTTTATTCTCCTATCTGATAAATATATATTTGCACTTGCAATCCTTTATCTTGTATAAAATTTAGATTTGTGTAGTGTGTCGGGTATCACAGAAGACTACACAAATTGGTTGAACTGACAAGATATAAACAGTTATCACAA